>OY728145.1:481960899-482475899 GCA_963277665.1 Viscum album | reverse complement strand
ATCTATTTTCCAGGGCTGCTAAACTGATCGGTCTTTCCAGATTTGATTCCTTGTAATCATGCCAATGTATTAAAATAATTCACTGACTCTAGGTAACTAGTCTCGATGCATTAAAGTTGGTATCAAAGAAACGTTATCAAAAACATTATAAATATATTTAGATAAACATTGATTAGAGAACATTACCCTAAGATATACTTTGAGGATTAGTATAGAAGGACTTCCTATAATTTTGTTAATGAAGAAATTTTTTGTATTTTCCAAGCAATGAATCCCTGTCTGTATATGAGCTGTTAGAGGCTACTCTGGCACAGATGTTCCTAGGAGTTAAAACTCTGACAAAGAGTTTCGAGCTACACCCGAGGTATCCTGGTAGACGACAACGAGCCTTTCTACACTCTTAGATACGACACTCCTAGGGGATATGCTTAGGATAATTCACATTTTTATTACAATCCATTATAAAGGATTTAAGAGTAAATACTTCCTTAAAGAAAACATTTTATGATTACAAATTATATGCATAATATTTTCAATTTATGTTATGTATTTTACATGTTTGGAATTATGCATTGTGATTTATAAACTAACCTAGTGTATTCCATTTTTTAGAGATGGCACCTTGTAGAAGGAATAAGAATTCCAGCAATACGCATTATTGAAATATTGAGAAGGATCATATCATTCATGGTATTAAGAAATCATTTAAAAGGGAAATAGTCTCCCACATATTCTCATCATATGAATAAATAGTATCATATGTTAATAAGATATGTAAAAAATTCTCTGAGTCCTATAGCTTTGAAGGGAATTAAGAGAAGAGAATGATGGAAGAGAGAATGATGGATAAAGGGAAGAGGGGAACGAAAGATTTTCCCATATGTGATAATGATAGAAATAGTAACCATGGTAAATGATTTAAATTAATGGGAGGTAGTTATATGTGTATAGAAAAGGGACACCAAGTATGTGATTGTGATGGTAACAAAATGGTTTCAAATGTACAATGCTTCATCTTCAAGGAGTTGGGACACTATGCAACGCAATGTCCAAATCATCATAGTATACCCCAAATGTTGCTATTGGATAATAATCACGTTATGATACTAACGAATATGAAGAGGAATGATTATATTTCTTATTTTTTTATTAAAGTATTTTCTCATTTGAGTAATGTATTAATGATGTACATGTTATACGAATTAGAATGTATATAATGATTGTACTACAGTACTATTTCATTAAGGACTTGAGATTATGTGGAACTAAGAAAGATGAATCAATAGCTGGTTAATTTTTTTGGAAAATATATGTCTGAGGGAAGGATAAATCATAATATGGTTTTTATAATGAGGTATTGATTTTTTAATAATATATGATTTATTTGGATAAATTATATTCGATATTCTTGACTACCTCGAAACTGATTAATGATTTCTATATTCCATCATTTTTGGAGTTTTTATAATTTTTGGATAGAAGGAGTATATCTATTATTCTATAAGGAATAAAGGAGAATGAATGTAATCAATATGGGTTTGTGGTAATTCAGGGTGTTATAGCCTTTTAAAAGAATAAATGATAAAGGTATTCACATGTTATTATGTAGCAAAAAGGGTCTTTATTGTGTTTACCTTCATTATAAATTTTGGATTGTGAGTTTGGATAGAAGTATTTTGGATAAGTAAAAAGGCTAGAATTGATTAAGTTTTACAATGGATACTATTGTTAAGGTTAAATGATTTCTTGATATTATTTTTGGATTGTCATAAAAAGGAAAACTCCGAGGTCATGCGAAAACCTGTTACATCTGGCAAGGCCACGAGACATTAGCCTGCAACAGAAGGGCGACAAGGGTGGATCACCAACCACTGGTATACGTGATGTCCTAGTTTGTATAATGTATAATTTTTTAAATAGTATAACTAATTAATTATAAATTCATAATTTTTTGAATCCTATAAAATTAAGATAAATAGAATATTTTTTTTAATTCTATTATCATTTGAAGTGAAATATGAGTTTGAGGTAGAAATTAGATGGAGGTTGAAACTCTACTTCTCACGTATATTTTTTCCTCTTATTCTATGAATAAATTAATTCTTAAAATTTAGAGAGGGGATCTTAAAACAAAATAAATGGGTTATCCTAATACCTTATTTTTTGTTGAAATAACGATATTTTAAATCATTATAGATTGGTGGCTTTGAGACCCTCAATTTTACATTTGTTTGTGATTGATTACCTCAAACACTCCCTATAAATATTTACGTTTATCCTATAATTATGTATCTCTAATTTCCACCAATGTTCTTCTAATCTAAATCATAATTAGCTAGTAACTTTTTCATTCCCTTTCCCTCTTATTAAGACTGATTTTTATTTACCCAATTTTCGATGTGGGTTTTCTACAAAGGTATTCTTCTATTTTTAACCTTTTATTTTCAAATAAAAATCTAAAATTGAAATTATGAAATTTATTTAAGTAGAGGAGAATGTAACACCCCATGATTTCATAGGATGTTATCTCATTAATGTAATACAATAGCTTGCGTTATACACAACACCGAGTTCGAGTGCACCACAACTTATGAAACTAGCCATTCAAAAAGAGGTTATAAATAGTATTAACTTCATTCTAAATATTATATACTCTATATAATTTTAACATCCAAATTACGTGTCTCTTAGACATAATATAAGAACAAATTCATTTTTTCAGATAAAAGAAGTATTATTCAAAAAATGCATTTTTACCACCTTTTAATGTCAACCCCTTTGTAAAAATAATATTTGACACTTTTATATATTCAATTATATTATATTAAATTATTTTTTAAAATCGGGACAAAAAATTAGTTTGGATTAATTTTTGGTTCTTTTCTGATAAAATTCATATTTTTACAAATGGTGAAAAATACTGTGTTTTAATTGAAAACAAATTTTTTAATTGAAATAATTTATAGTGTTAAATTATGAATTTGAAAGTTTTCGATTTACAATTAGATTATATTTTTATCATTTAATACAATTTATGTCATTATATGTAGTATCACATTTAAATTTGTCATAAACACATGTCAATCTTTTGATAGTTCTTACATTTTAAAAACCCACTTTTTGGTTTTGAAAATGGAAATTAATTTTAAATTAATAAATGAAACTTACATGTTTTGAATTTGGTAAAATATAATTCATTTTTTAATTCATAAAATCAAAATTATCTTTAGGTTAATTTTTGGTATTTTTCTGAAAACATTCAATTTTTGATGAATAGTGAAAAACACTACATTATAATTTAAAACCGACTTTTTATTTAAATAATTACATATTTTATTTAAATTTATATTAAGTCAAAATAGATATATAATACCTATATATGTTAATTGAAATACATAGTACTAATTTTATAATAAAATTTGATGTATTAAATTTTATTGAACATTTTAACCTCTTTAACCCACCTCCTAGGAGCATTTGAACATTTGCATAAAAATATTTTACCGCATCTGTGAGTTGAATTTCAAAAATCCAAGTGCCACGGTTAATATCAGTATAAAAAAATTTGGTTCAATAAGATGAAAATAATTTTTGGTCAATAGTAACATTTGGCTTTTATTTACAACAGTTAAAAGTAAATATGGTAATTTTGGGTAAAAATGATATCACAATTACCCTAACACATATACTAATTATATTGGATAAGTATAATTCGCCCAAAAACAACCTTAGGGATAAAATATGTTCCTCTTTGGTCTACTTGGATTAGATTATGAAATTTATTATTATTTTATTTAAAGAAGATTTAAAAGAGTTAAATTCACAGTTTAATAAATAAACCATTTTTAATATAAGGTCACACACAATATAAATTCGACTATAAATATTCCTTAGAAATATAAAATAATTTCCTACACAATGAAATTTTAATTATAATTTTTATACATTAAATAAGTTAATTTATTTCTGACACAATGATGATGCAGTAACTACATTATTAATGAAATATTAAAAATAATAGATATTATAAATATCCAAATAAATTAAATTGAGACTTATGTTGAATTCCACTAATTTTATAGATTAATATGACATTTTTGGGTTGGTTAAATATATTTTATTCAAAGTGATAAAGTTTTTATGACTACAAAAAAATCAAATACTAAATAGTTTCAAAATTGACATAATTGAGTTTTTAAAATAAATACTATATTATTAATTGATATAATTATCTTAAAAATCTAAATTTCGGAAGAATGGGATAAATAATAATATATATTTCATTAATGAACAACTTGGGGTTCTCGTGGAAGTTTATAGTAAGCTTATTAACCATATAGTGTAATAATACTAGAAGACACGATAAAAGTTAAACTATTTTACTAAGAGTTAAATCTAAAATATAAGGTTAATATGGTAACCTAAACCTTTCTAAAACCTATTGGTTGAGATTTTTGCAACCCATAACCACCTAAGGAGCGAAATAAAATCATTTAGAGCCATTATAAAACGAATTTGATTGTATAATAAATTAATAAATTAATATTTTACTACGGTGACCCTCACCCCTCTTATAAAAGGGAACTTACCCTTCTCTCAAAATCACACCTCCAATGAAATTTGGCTCATCCAACCCCTGCCCAAATATACTCAAATATTCCATCACATAATCATAGATTCCATAAATTGATCATAAATACAACCTAAGTATCCCTTTTGATCAACTCCAAAGGAAACACCCGATGAAGAGGTAATAATTTCACAACCCTCTTTCGAGTTATTTTCTTCTTCCACATCCTATTTCTTTGTTGTTTCTATACCAAAATAATAAAAAAAGTACCTCCTACATAATGAAATGTTATTATAAATATGTTACCACCATATTAATTATTCTATCAATCCTATAAATGAAAACGTCACCATACGTTTGTACGTACGGCTTACCGTCTCCACGTCGTTGTGTAGTTTCTAATTCAATCACTTCATTATTTGGATGGTTATAATAATGAGTATAAATTATGTAAATAATAAATATAACATTATAATTAGTCTTTATATATGATATACCATCCAATTAAAATTGATTTCACCATCAATATAATGATATTATCGCTCGTATGTACGTACGGATTACCGTCTCCACGATGCAATGAGATTCATTCCCACGTTCACCATTCAATGATGATTATAAAAATATATATTATTAAAAAGTATGTAATATATGAGACAATAATTAACATCAAGATATATATATATATATTCATTTAGTTACACATATCTTCTCCACTTACTTTCGTTCAATACGATATGAAAACGGAAACACGGTTTATGTGTACGTGCGGCCTGCCGTCTCCATAAACCATGCCTTCCATTTCATATATCTATCTTTTATAAATATTAATAATAAAAATATATATGATATATAAATCATGTTTTACATTCTGGAAGTATTTAATTCATTATCTAAATGATACGATCAAGAATACCAAGTTAAAACATGTACGATAAAAAATGATTATTACCCAAAATGTTAATTTAACATGGAAATAATAATTAAAATGGGTAGTATAAAATCATAAATGAATCATGTATGATATAATAAATATGAATATGGTTTTGGTATAATTTAAGAACATACTATGGTTTTTATACATGAGGTTAAATGTACCCTCGACCAAAGGAATGTGCAAGGTAAGGGTTAATTTAAAAATCTTTTTATTATCAGAGGTTGTTTTTACGTAAGTATATAATAGTACATATTTATTATCCCTGTCCATGTTTCATAAGAGACTTTTTAAAGGGATTATTATTAAGGTACTTTTTACAAAAACATCATTTCAAATTTTTTATATATTTATTCTTATGAACCTTTCTCATTAATGTCCATGTTTTCAAAATGGTTCTAAGGATTTATTTATGTGGACATGAATGTTTTAAAATGTTAATTCCTTTCAAAAGTTTCCATGTAGTAGGGGAAACTTTGATTCAACACTATATTTTAAATGTCTTACTTTATCAATTATGTGAATTTTAAATTATATCATGAAAAAGGGATATTTCTCTCAAAGATATTTACTGATCATTTTCAACTATGTCAACATCCTTAGTAGGAAAATATTATTGATCAAGGTTGATTTATTATGATACAAATCTACCATATTGTATTGCTGGTTTTTTATATGTTTTATTGTGGATGTGTTATTTTTATAACATTAATGGTTTATAGATAAAGTATTCACATTTCATATGCTAGTTTTAATATTTATGTTTAGGTTATGTTTAATCCTTTTCATATGAGGAATGCATTGGACATATTAAGTGTCAGGTGGATCCCGCTATAGCTCATAGATGCATCAGTAGGTCTCATTATACAAACTAGTGTATTGGTACAAGGCCTTGAAAAAATCTTATTTGTAGTCTTGGCACAAGGCCTTGAATATGTGGTTATGATGTCTGGAATTATGCATTCCATCATTATGAAATGGGCTATTGATATAGCATGTGATTATTCGACTAGTATAATATCCTTGTGAATAAGTAAATGGAATTATTTGATTTACATTGGCCATATTGTGGAAAATTATATGTTTAAAAGGATTTTTTTAGTCTTATACATTTCCTCATATGTTTATGCTTATTTATGAATGTTTCCACTATATTGTTATCCTTACTGAGCACCTAAGCTCACCCCTTTCTTATGTTTTATTTTCCCAGGATTCTAAGCAGTGTATTATGATTGATAAGCAGGTTTAAGCTAGGGGATGAATGGAATTCTCAAAAGATAATTTATGTTGTTTCTAATGTGTAATGTAATGTTCAGGTATGTAATCTATTTTCCAAGACTGGTAAATTGATCTATCTTTCCGGGCATGATTCATTGTAATCATTCAAATTTATAAAAATAATTCACTGACACTGAATAACTGGGGTCGGGGTGTTACACTGCTCAAATTCCTTATCAGAAAAAATCTATTTTTCTTCCTCATCCCTTTTAACAACTTTCACATCAATATAATCAACAATTCTTCCTATATCTTTGATGAAACATATGTATCCTCTTTCTTCTAGTTCTTATCCAAGAAAAATTCTATCTTCACCTCTCTGCTCAAACATTCCATGGTGTCTACTTTTCTTCTTTATGATGCATGGTCTCCCAAAACCCCTTAAGTGATTCAAACATGGATTTTTTCCATAAAACATTTCATATTAAGTCATATATGAATATAGATAGTATAAAAATCAGTTTTTGATATACACATCATTACTCGCCACTACCTCCAAAACTAATGTGAAATACTATGTTCAAGTAATATAGTTATCCCCATTTCAACCAAATTTTTTTCTTTCTTTCAGAAACACAATTTTTTTGGAGAATATGGTGAATTGAACTAATTATTACTTATGTGATTCTCATGTTAAAAGTCAAATTATTCTTTTTTATATTCACCTCCATTATCAGTCTTAACATATTCTTTGAATACTCACATTTTTTCTCATCTTTTCTCTAGAATATTATAAACATTTTCAGAGAATTTGATTAATGTTTCATATACATAACCCATGTAAGGAGAGTAAAGTATTTAATGATAGAAATGAAGTAATTATCTTAATTATTTGATTTTTTTCTCATTGACCATAGATATCAAGATGAATAATTTCGAGTGATTTTTTTTTAAAATCCCATATTTCTTATGCATCGAGTTACTAATATCTTCCATTTTGAAAAATAGTGTATCACCAATCTATTCTTTTTGAAATATCAGGAATATCTTTGAAACTATATCCATTGTTTGTTTTATAAAGATAAATTTACTACCCTCATAATAAATTTTGAAACTCTTAGAAATTTGTGTTTCATACCATCAACATACAATTATTTCTTAGATTTCAACTTTTCTTTCCCAATGATGGTTTCTCCAACACATTTGATTTTTATAGATTCACTATTGACAAATTCCACCATTCCTTCATTGAATTATTTAAAATTCATCCAAAATTTTAAGTCTCAAATAATATGATATGAACCCCCAAAATAAATAATACAATTTTTTTCACTTTTTATAGTATTCAATGGGGTTTAAAAATAAAATATTTTCTATTTTCTATTTTCATTCTTTATCTCTGACATCTGAGAATTGTTATGAAACATTTTTTTGATGGTAAAATAAAAGGAAACACTTAACAAAAATTCTAGGTTATTCACATCATTAAAAAAAT
Source organism: Viscum album (assembly GCA_963277665.1). Classification (NCBI taxonomy): domain Eukaryota; kingdom Viridiplantae; phylum Streptophyta; class Magnoliopsida; order Santalales; family Viscaceae; genus Viscum; species Viscum album. Next base: position 482,467,682 of record OY728145.1, on the reverse strand, counting down.
GTTTCTATGTGTTGAAACCTACTCTTAGATTTTACCCCAAACATCATAGGTTTCTTCGAAACTACCTTCTATTACTACTTCTTTTGAGAGGATTGACTCCCCAAAAAACCTTGCCTTCCATAACCTATTAGAATTTTAGTAATATTAATGATTGAACAAAAAAAATATTTTGTATATGTCTGAATCCACCACAATATCAATAGTATCTATAGAAAGCGTATTTTCCTTTGAAACATTCGGATTGACCTTTGTTGAGTGTAAGTTTCTCAACAACTTTCTTAAGAGGACTTTTTAACCACCAATGTTTTTATTTTTAATTGAAATATTCTTTTTTATGTTGGTTTTCTTTTGAGCCTTATCAGTACCAAAATTAATAGAATCCATTACAAACTCTAAAAGTTTAGATATTTTTTTGGCTAATAATTTTGAAAAGCATCTCACTTCGTGAAATTTTTTGTCCTTAACACACACATAACCTTTCCATATTTCTTATATTTATAAATGATATAATACTTCATAAAAAACTTTGAAGATAACTTTTTTTATAATTTTTACATTCACCCTTGTGAGAACATTCACCAACATCAGAGGTAGATTTTTTGAAGCTTTTAGCACTCTCTTCAGTTTTAGAAAGTTTTTGTTCGAAAATTTATAACTCTTTTTCTATTTCCTTCTTCTTCACTTTTATGTGTTCAATATGATTCTTTTATTTCTAGAGATATTTATTCAAATCATAGATATCTTTAAAAACATAAATTTCTCATCTAGAAAACATTCATGATTGTTTGATGAGGAACAATCATTCTTTATCTTCTTGGTTTCTTTTTCAATATATACCATATTCTTCATACATTCTGTTAATTATTCTATAACCTCACATTATAATGGGGTTTCTTCTTCTTCATAAATACTTCTTCTAAATACTTCAATATAGATTATTGTAATAAAACTACTCTCTCCATGTTTTTCAAAATATATTTTCGATTCATCTTTACTGTCTTCTACTTCAATGTCATTAGATAATAATCATCTCCTTTTGGATTTGGAGAATATTTTATCCTTCCCTAGGGAAAAATATTCTTTCTAAGAACACTATTTCTTCCATGACCTTCTAGTCCTTGTTTCTTCTTCTTCATTATCCTCTTCTTTATTTTTCATGGAAAATTGGCAACAAAGTTCCCAATTTCTCCACATTAAAAACATTTTACAGGGAATCTTCCATTTGTATTTAATTGTACCACTTATCACATTTTTTTAAAAAATGATACAATTTAGACAATAATTTTTCATACCTCATTTTGAGAGTTCTAGTTAGACACATCATCTCCATAAAGAACATTATTTCATTTTTCCTTCTTGAAAGATTTGAATGTTCTTTCTCAATCATATCTTTTTTCCTTTAAAATGTTTTACCTTCTCATTTCATATGTATTGATAATACTATAAAGACCATACAGAGATATATTTTCAATATTTATATATTCCAATAAGGAATCTTTGGAATCAAACTTATAAGGAAGGATTCTTAATATCTTTTCGATAACTATAGAATATTTCAAATTTTAAACAAGAGATATGATAGTGTGGTCTATTTCATTTAACCTGATATATAAGTCACCAATGGATTTTTATTCACCCATCTTGATATCTTCATTCTTCAATCTCCAGGTTTTCAACTTTTCATTCTTTACTTTTGTATTGCCTTCATATATGTTTTTTAACTAATCCCATATACCCTTGGCAGTGGAAACCCCATTCACTCTTAAAAACACAGTTTTAGAAAGTCATTAGAGTAAAGTATTTTTGGTTCGTCCATCATTCTTGAAATTATTCTTTTCAATGAGAGTAAGAATAACCTTATCATAAATAGGATGAAATTCATATGTTTTATCTTCAATAACATCATAAAAAAGAGGCAGAAGATAAAGAAACATTATATATTTACATATATGATAGTTTTTTCCATAAATGATTGTAATAACTATACTTTTTAACCTTATTTATCTTACAAAAATCTCAGCAAATATTAAATTAATGGGACCATTCCTCTGATACCAGTTGAGAATATCCAACTAGGATTAAAATATCACTAAGATGTGGTTGAATCAAGACATTAATTTATGATAATTTTCGTTTTCTTAAGAAATATATGTATCCTTCTGTTAGATGTTTATTTCAATATAGAAAACAAATAAAAAACATAACCAAAAGAACACAATATTTTACAAGTTCTGCTACTCAAAAAGTTTATCTAGTCTTTTCTATGGTCGAAAAATAATCCAATAAAACCCAACCTAGTAGAGAATAATCCTTTTTTGTGGAATTCAATGAGTTGGATATTCCCTCACACTCATGTAGCATTATATTCAATGCAATAGTGCATGTGATTCATGTAGAACAATATGACGTAATTCAATTTTCTTAACAAACATGTTATATTGATTCTTGATCAAATATCTCAATTTTGATCCTTCAAAAAATGTTCACTTTCTTACCCATAAGCTGGTAATAACTTCTTAGACTTTGTAATGATACTCAATCTAATTTCCTAATCATATTCCCATGTCTACATGCTCAATATGAAAATATGAATGTACCTAAATTCCACCGAAAAAACCAAAAATTCATCTATCTAAGTCTGGAAATCCAAATAGAAAAATCTCAGTTCGATTCTAAAAACTCTGAATATGATCTTCTTCTCTTCTTCTATTGTCCAGCCAAATTATAAAACAAAACACAATATGAAAACATATTTTTTCTATAATAGTGAATATTATCTCTCTTCTTTTGCGTGGAATGCATGTCACATAATATATGAAGTACTCCCCTAATATTTATAGGTTTGGAACAATTGTTTAAGTAGGATTATCAAATTGTTTACCCTCATAACCAAATTTCCCAAATATTTAAAATTCCTTATATCTCAAATCGTTCTTGGTCTCGTTCAACTACCTTTTAAATCTAGATCTTTCTCTAACTTATTCAAATATACTTAAATTTCATATCTTTTATTAACATCAGTAACCTTATGTCCTGAAAAATCATCAATCTCATTGTAATTTTTCATTACAATTATCCCATTACAATTCACCATTATTATGGTCATCAAGATTTATTGACCCACTTTTAAATCTTGAACTAAATAATTCTTAAAAAACTTTAGTCTGATTCATATTCTTATTCTTTTTTTTGAATATCACTTCTTCATTATAATAAAGGCATTTGGTCACTCCAATTTTATTTAACTAATTGCAAATAAATCATAACAGAAGATATTTCATTATGTTTATTTTCCCTACCTAAAATATTATCCTCTCATTTTGACTTCCTCATTATGATGGAAACATATGTTCAACAACATTTTCATAATTATGTTGCTTTTAACCAAATGTAATAAAGAAAATATATGTCTTTTAATTATGATTTTTGGAACCAACTCTCATTATAATTTCATCATTATGATGGATATAGTTGATTTTTCAACCTTCTTCAATTTCTTATACATTTTCTTTTTGGAATATGATACAAAATATCTTTCTATACTCAACTTTTTTTCTTTTTGAATTATGATGATTTTTCAACTTCATTCTATAAAGACATAAATCTTTTGGCTTTTGGTTTGACTGAAAACCATCACATTTAGTTTCTCTCAATATGACCAAGAAAAATAACTTCATCCACAAACTTTTTCATATAATCATGACTTCCATCATAGCATTGATTACATAGAAGATCATATTTTTCATCATCAGTATTTACTAGTGAATGTATTTTAACTTCCCTATCTTCCAAAAACTTATGTATTTCCTACTAATCTTGAATATGATGTGTATAATCTTTTATCCCAATAAAATTATCAATAATATTTACAGCACGTCTTATCACCATTTCATTAATCAATCTAGAATAAAAAATTTTAAAATTTAAATATTATTTGTGGGAAATAAAAAATAGAAAAGACACATTATATTTCGATCAGAACCATGTTGAATCTAATTATTTTTCTTATTGAAATTTTTCTTTCATTCCGAACTCAGGGTGAGTCTGATAAACCCTTTATTCTAGAATACTCCTTCTCAATATGATGGAATTTCATAATATTTGTGAGTTCAAACTTCTGAAACTATTGTGAGTCCCATCACCACAAAATAAAAAGTGAGTTGATTTATTCTTCTTTCATATTTTCTTGACAACAAAAGTCAATACTCGAATATGAAAATATTTTTTATCAACTTTGTCCTAACACTAAAAGGCCCAAATATGCCTCTATATGAAGGATATATGCAAGGAAATATCTCTCGAGGGAAGTAAATAGTGTGTACCATGGGAAAAATAGTGCTTAACCTCACATGGCATCCTATCCATGTCCTCATCAACAAATGGATTGGTTGAGCATGCATTACAACATGATATGTAAGGGTACTACGGTCTACTTCTCAACAACTCAAGGGTATTATTATGTAATCCTAACCAATATCGTGTTCTTTGGGCCATTCCTATGTACCTAGCCTTTTAACTATTCATTCCTTGGTTCTAGTTCATTCTTGTATACTGGCAGAGTACACTATGTGTCAACTCACACAGTGTCCAAGCTGTCTGTAGCTATCGCACGAAATTGCTTCCTGGGGAGGGACAAACAACATATGGGCCCAGCCACATAGTTTGTAATCATTATCTTCAGTGAAACCCTATATGATACAACTAGGAGGACTACATGGTGTGTGTTCATATACTACACATCATGTAGTTAGGTATTTTTACTAAAACCTAGGGAATCTCTACATGCTTCACCCACCACATCTGATGTGTCTTCCACTGCCATTTATGTTTGGGGTCTCGGATCAGGGGCCATCATTTATTGATCCATAATTAGTAGCCACATTCTGGACACCTAAACCCCGCACAACTCCATCCATCAATGCACTATCATTTCAGTAGATACTCTGAATCCAATATCTACGAATCATCACCAGTAAATCATCCCAATAACTATATTATAACCATCCCAATCATTGTGTTCCAATCCCAAATAAATCTGTAGGTTCAATCATTATTGAACCCACCATAAAATATCAAACTATAACCATATAGGAAAAAAGTGATGAATACAAAGAAAGATTGGGTGAAATTAAAATAAAAAGTGTTATACGCATAGTTGGACAGACGTTTCTTGACAAAAATCACAATTTGGGGAACACATGGGCATTAGTAAAGGAGAATAAGTCTAAATTTATTTAAAAATAATAATTTATCCATATGGGATCATGTGAATGGTGTGAAATCATGGATAAAAGTGAATAATAAATTTAATCCATTCCAAACAAATTTCTATGGGTTTAAATCCATAAACAATTTTCATACCCAAATTTTTCATTGATCCTTACTAAAGAATGTGTGCTTTTCAGTGATATGGAATACACATTTTTTTACTTCCTAATAATATGCCTCTATCTATTTGTTGATTTTCCTCTGGTCTAATATTCTAGTGATGAACATTCAAAGATCCTCACAATTCTACTAGGGTTTCTGCAGATAACATTAGACAATTGTTATAATGAGTTATATATAGAGGTATTTAGTTCGTTGATATTTAATATAAAATAAAAATAATTCTTTTTTTTAACTAAATAAATTTTGAATGACAACCTCAAAAAAAAATTTGATTCTGACCAACATTATGTTAGTCCAAGGGTACACCCCTCTTTTTAGATTCATCTAGGGTCTTTGATTTCTGATCCGAGACTCCGATTTTTTTATTTATTCATCCATTTCATAAAAACTAAGCATGCCTGAAATTAATATATTAAATATTTTTATAATATAAATATTCAGTGAAATGGTACTCATAATCTCACATTGACTCAGTTCTTACCTCCGAAAATTTTCCATAATATATTCCAATGTATTACTTGGAAAAATGGATTCACTAAATTATCACCTCTATCAAATATTTTCACCATAAAATGAATATGAGACTAATGGTGGGTGTATTGAGTCTTTATCTTACACACACTCTCTCTTCTATGAGTTGTCATTCATTTCCGTGTGTCACTACTACACAAGAACATAGGGAATGGTTCATCCTTGTAGGATCCTCTCCCGGGTAATCAGATAAGGTGGCTCCATCCTCAACGTCCACCACACCCACATCTATAACATGTGTCAAATCACACACAAATATTTCCATATATGACACATAGAAGATTTCATACACACACTCCAACTGTGGGGGTATCATTATGTGGAAAAACCTCACTACCCCTCCTTAGGATATCAAATAGCCTGAGGAAGCTCAGGGATAACTTTCATCCAAAAATACCTCTAAAATATTCATCATGGGGAGACCCTAAGGAAATCATGGTCTCCCTGTAAAAACTATAAGCGCCTATGATTTTGATCTATGTATGATTTATGTCACCTTTATGTTTTTCTCATATGCCCACGGATCTCCTTAACCTTCTCTATCATCGAACACACCGTCTCTATTCTAGTATGATATTCCTCACCAATCTCAGCCTATCATAATGTTGACATGTAGGGTCTTCCATAAAAGACCAGAAAAGGTTCAATGGTGATAATATAGTGATATATATTATTATAAAAAACTCTACCAATGTAAATTTATCCTATTAGAACCAAAGTAAGTTCAAACCACATTACCTAAACATACCCTCCATCCCATGGATAGTATACTCAGTTTGTCTATCGCTCTGGGGTGAAACGTTGTAATCATCCCCAACTTGGTCCTAAAGTCATCATATAATCTTCTAAAAAATAGTGATGTAAAAATTTTATAACATTCAGATAAAATATTTACGGTGACCACATGGAGCTGAATGATCACCTATAAATACAACTACTCGGACTCTCCACCAAAATATGCTCCAAAATGGAAAGGAAGTGCACTGACTTGCCAAGTCTGTAAAATATCACCTAGATAGAATCATAGACTCTTAATATATTTGGAATCCCCATAAATATTTCTATGTATACTCCATCCCATTTCCACTTTAGTTCCTCAAGAGGATATGTCAAACATGTCAAAACCTAGTGATTATCTTTCATGTGCTGACATGAGAGACAATGAGTGGAAAAATCCATAACACTTCACATCATGTCATCAAAAAAACTACAAATAATGGTCCATATATATCTTTCCCACCCATTAATTTATAGATAAATGGGATGTCTGAAACTCCCACATCACCTCCTCTCACATTGCAACTTGAACAACCATTTCTCCCTAGAAAATGATGATGTGCCCCCTCCATCATAAAACCCATGTGGTGAATCTCAAAAACATTTCTGGTCATGAAGAACCTCATAGTAGATTTATATCATCTATACCTCCCTCACACGATAGAGAATTAAATTATTTGCAAACATCGAAAGGTAAATGTTTCACCCCTTTTCTCCACTAGGGTTTTTTGTAAAGAAGACAATTGTTTAGAAGCCTCCTCCACTAAAAAATAACGGGACTTCCTAGTAAGGTAGTATTACACCATGTAACCCTTCCCATGAGTATTGACTATCTCAAATTCATAAACATACAAAAACTCCATCCATCACCTATATATTAGGTTTTCATCCCTCTGAGTGAATATATACCTTATACATTTTAGGTCTAAGTAAAATTAATCTCTCCTAGAAGATAGTTCTTCCACATCTCCATAGTGAATACTAAAATTTATAAATACATCTCATGAGTTAGATAGTTCTACTAATGGGGTATCAACTACCCTGATCCAAAATCAATCACAACCTACCTCTAAAACAACATGAACCTGAGACAAGATCTAGAGGCATCACAAAACACTACAAACTCCACACACACCTTCGGTTGTCTCAAAATAGGATCACTAGTCATCCTCAGTCAAAACTACTCAAAGGATCCCCAACACTGCTCGGACTAAATAAATGGATTCCCTCTCTATTTTAGGCTGTTTAAAGGTTATTATACTCTATAAAAGTCAGAAATGAACTTCCTGTAGTGCCCTTCCAAGATAAGAAACCATTTCACCATCAACAATATCTTGGGGTTCCCAGGAATGAACTCAATAAATCATCCATAATCCCACATCTAATCTATGATCATCTATGAAATTCCCCATAAAGTGGACATCACATATCTACAACTAGAACATTGATATGTTACTATATATCTAATACTCCCAAAGCATGGCTACAAACATCCTCAGGTGCTCAACATGATCCTACACTAATGAAAAGTAAATGAGTATATCATCAATGAAAACAACCAAAACTAGGACATTATGTCTATAAAATCTATTACATAAAATCCATAAACATATTATGGGAATCCTTCACACTATAAGGAATCCTAGTAACTCATAGTGTCTATAGAGAAATCAGAATTTCATGTTTTGAATATCATCCTTTAGAACCCTCAACTAGTGGTAGACAGACGTAAGATTATTCTTCAAGAACCATTTCACACATCACAACTAGTCAAAAATGTCAAAAATCCTTGTTAAGGGATACATATTATTTATTGTTACCTAGTTTAGGAGATAATAATGAAAACAAATCCTTAAGGTCTCATTCACATTTTTCAAAAAAAACAAGAGTTTCTTATGGGGATGCACTAGGTCTAATGAAACCCTTGTATTTATGGTCCTCAAACTACACCCTCATATCCTAGATATCCATAGGGGCCATCAAATATTATAATAAAGATATTTGTGTAGTACCAGGGTGAAATACAATGTCGAAGTCCATATCTTTCCTCAGAGGTATTCTGTGAACATCTCTGAGGAAGTAATAAATGAAATCATCCACTAAAAAAGGAATATAAATGGTTGAAGAACCCTCTAAACCAAGTGATAAACTCACCAACTAATTGTTATTGGGTTTCGAGCTATATCTCACAAGGACAACTTGCTCAGCCATGAGATCTCTCTCACCCAAAAATCTTAATCATGTGTCATCTATCAAAAGGAATCTAACCCACATGTGATGAAAGTCAACATGGGATCGAAACATTGAAAACCAGTCCATACCAAGGATTACATATTAATTTTTCAACATGAGAAACTCTCTCCACTAAGTTCCATATTTCACTGCTCGCATGTAGTTGATATCAAAAAATCTCACCCATTCAGAACCCCTATAAAAAGTTGTTGGGATAAGGTCTCAACAGGGATCTCTATATCTTCCATAAGAGATATAGAATTAAATTAGTGACCCAATCCTATGTCTAAAATAATTGGATAAATATTATAAAAGGCTCATATAATACCTCATATAATCTTGTTGGATGTCAAGTCAAAATCCTCCATAGCTTGTAACTACATACTGGATTGACTTTTATCTTCTTAATCCTGACGTGGGTCATCAGGTGGTAGTGGTGGATAATGATCATAGGATTTCCACCCTAAAATAACTCCTCCCTTTAAGTCCACACCTAATCCTCTTCCATCACCACCTCCCTTGGGGCTTACCTAGCCATTCTTGGTAATACCCTGATCATTGAACTGCATCTTCCATAGTGGCCCATCTGCTACCTACCTTACCCCCTATTCTATTCCGGTCAATAAATCATGTATCTTGTGACCCCTCTCATCACATGCATAAAATCTCATGTCTATAGAGTGACCTCATCCTCTGGGTAAACCCTACGCCACCTGGCAATGTGATTAAGTTCGACCATCTTCATGTCTCCTAGAGACCCTATTTAATGGTTCCAAATAACTATTATAGATGACTCATCCCCATGATTTCCACTACCCTCTATAGCAATCTATAATACCTTATAAAGTAATCTCCCCATCACTAGTTCTCTCTCAATAACTCCATAATAGGTGAGAGTGCACACAGAGGGATCACTGGAAAAGGTTCCTCTTAAGAGACCATGTTCAAAAAAAAATCTTGTATGTAACCATACCAAACCATATCGAGAGAGTATCATATTAGGTCAAACAAACTCATGGTATACTCAAAAACTATTATACTACCCTATTGTAGGTTAATAATATAAAAGATCTGAACTGATCCCAATAATGTGGGTTACTACTCCTCATGAAATAGCTTTTAAATGAAAACCCATGAGTGTGTTGTATTTCATGGAGCCTGAATGGCTATACTCCACCAGAACCCTACTGCTTCATGGAATAGACTACATGTTAAAATATCCATCTGGTCATTCAAGGTCTGCACAAGCCTAAAAACATGGATCACTAACTCAATCCAATACTATCCTTACTAGGGATTTGGATTATTGTATAACCTCTATAGTGACTCATGATTGACATACATAGATATTACCTCAATTTAGATGAATATTCATTACATTAGAAAAACATGTGCCTGAGGTCCGTAATAGTTTAGTATATTTTGAATCATGGAAACATAATCATCTATCCTAGTGGATGATCTCCAAAATATCCCATGTAGATATCTACCTTTAGTACTTCTACCTAAAACATTTCTTTATAACCATGGGAAATGAATCATATGAAAGGTTTGATCTCAGATGCTCAGTTAGGGTAAATAATGGAAATGCATAAGCATAACTTGAATAAAAGGGTAAGGAACTTGAGAATACCATTTGAGGATGATACCATGCATATGAAATGTCATATACATGAATCATGGCATAAATCATGGATTTTTATGAATCATAAGGAAATAAATATCATAATTCATGGAACCTTAATAAAGTGATAAGAAATGGGATTTTTGGAATAAATATAAGAATGTAAAATTTTATTTGTTGGATTCCTACTAAATTCCTTTATAATAGGTTAGGCTTGGGCTAAAACTCATATTTCTGCTACGGGCTAGGGACAATAACCCATGTGCCCTCATACTTTTAGGCTTGTTCTACAACCCATTTAGATTTTTGTTTTTGGTATTTGGCTATAACCAATGTACCATATTTCCATTAGTATTGGGCTAAAACCCATGTACCTTCTTTTTTATAGGGTTGGCCTATAACCCATGTACCCAATTTCTTTTAGGCATGGGCTACAATCCATGTACCATATCATTTTGGGGCTTAGTCTACAACCCATGTACCCTCTTTATTTTAGTCCTGGGATACAACCCCATGTACGTTATTGTTTTTAGGGTAGGGTTTCAACTTGTGTACCCTATTTCATTTAGGAATGGGATAAATCCCATGTACCTTCTTATTTATAGCCTTGGGCTATAACCCATGTACTCTCTTTCATTTAGGAATGGGCTATAACCCATGTACCTTCTTGTTTTCGGGCATAGGAGACAACCCATGTACACTCTTTCTTTTAGTCTTGTACTACATCACATTTAGCCTCTTGTTTTTGGTTTTAAGATATAACCTATGTACCCTTTGATATTATATACAACTGTTCATTACCCATTTCAATTGAGGGAGATATAGGTCCCACCCCTCATATAATGAAATCATGCATGAAACTGCCACAAAACAGTCATCATATCACGACCCATTAAAATAGAGTGTTTCAATATACATAAAATAATAACCCATGAAATGAAATATGAATCATTATAATTTTATCACATCAAAACCTATAGAGAATAGATAGGTTTCATACTCATTTCATTAATGCATAACCCGTAAAAAGAAGGGGGTTTCAAAATCAGATAACCTGTGGAAAATAAATGAATTTTCATAAACATATAACCTATGGAAGAGAAATAGGATTCATAAATTCCATGAAATTATGAATAACCCATTTATATAAAAAAAAATAATGGAACATTCAGACTATTTCCTATAATGGAATGAGTAACATCAACATATGTAATCTTAGATGGAAAATAATTTTGAAATATATTTCCAAAATATTTCTTGTGCAAAATATAATTTCTTCTTTGAAAAATGATATTTAATACATAAAACCATTTGATAATAATTTTCATAGATAATACCTCTAAAACTTAAAAATAATACTATAAATCATTTGAAAACCTTTTTCCTTGAGAAATTATAAAATATGATTCAAAATATTATAAAAATCTTTTTCTTTGAAAACATTTTTAAATCTTATAAATAAAGATTTAAAATGCTTGGAAAATTAGTTTTCTTACAAATATTTAAAATAATATTTCAATCATTTCAGAAACTGTTTTCTTTAAAACATATAAAAAGAAGCATAAATATTTTTTGGAAACCATTTTTCTTGAAAACTTATAAAAGTACCTTCAAAATGTTTTGGAACCCATTTTTCTTGAAAACATCTAGAACAAGAATGAAAATAGTTTGAAAAAAAACTTGCTTTGAAAATATCTTTTAAAAACTTTTCTTAAAAAATAACCTTTAAAAATGAAAAGAAATATTCAAAGGATTGATGCCAGATAAATCTGTACATGTAGTACGTGGTAAAAAGAACATTCTTTTGCATGGTAAAAAGGATAGAAAATTGAATTATTTGGAAAGTGGTAAGAAAATTACTTTAAAAACATTTGTGGAAGAAAAAAATGGTTAAAATGGATTTTAATTATCATATTATAACTGTAGAATATTCTTGGAAACCATTTTTAGAAAACATGGTTTTGAAGAAACATAGATTTCTAACTGAATGGAGGGTTAATTCAGGGTTTCTAAAAACCACATTCTTAGCTATCTTATGTGAAAAAATATAGAAAATGGTAAAAATACATTAATATAGCATATATAACCATAGTATAATAAAATTAATGAATTTATGGATATATGGAACATGATAATTTATCAAAGGGAGTATAAATGTAAGAAATCTCGAAAAGTGATGAGACTGTCTCAGTAAAATCTTCTAACATGGTAACTTGGGATCATACTCTCCATGTAAGATAAGGAAATTAATTAAAACTTAAAATATAATTAAAATAATGATATTAATGATTTAACATGTAAAATGGGATTATATACACCTCAAAAAAGAGTTTCTGTGTAAAAAAAACTTGAGTCTCAAAGAAGGCAAATAGAGACAATACATTTTTATCAATTTTGTATTTTTGAATCCTAAACCCCATGAATGAAAGATAAATGGATATGTGAGTACCCATAAATTTATTTATAGTATATTTATAATAAAATCATGGTAAGTACATAAACCACACAAAAGGAAAGATTGGCGAACATAGCATGTATCTCACAGAAATAAAAAAATAAGAAGAAATCCACTTAACATTTGTCTTGAATCACTTTGTACTCGTACAAGATTCCTATATAATAAATATAAGTTTATTATATAAATATTACATAATAATATTCTTATATATAATACCATTTATAGTTTTATTATGACCTTATATTACCATCTTTTCAAATATCTGATGTTAAAGTTTTACTTCGGGTAATATTTTTGTTATTCTTCTCATGTGTCTTAATTTGTTATATTGTTGGTCCTTATAATTTTATCTTGATTAAATAATTTTTAACATGATATAAATATATTTTATATCCATTATATTTTTATAATAATAATATATAGTATATCATAGTATAAAATGAAATACATCATTCATGGAGATGGTAAGTCGTACGTATGCATGAATGTTGTTTCCATTTTTTTATCATATTGAAAGAAAGAATGAAAATGAAATATATGTATATGTATATATAATTATTAAATTAGTTTTATGATATCATATATATTATATATATTCTTTATATCCATCCTAAATTCAATTCATGTAGTGTATGAACGAGTCATATCACTTTAAGGGGGTGGTAGTCCACATTTCCCCAAAAATGATTATCATATTTACATAGGATGGAAAGTATAAAGGTGTGTTATGAATAAAAATTAAAGAAGTATAAATACATTATAAATATAATATATATCATATATAAACATGTTTTTCATCATTATTTCTAACATGATATGTGGTAATGGTAAATGACCCATCATGAGGTTGTAGTTCACCGTTCATAGAAACATTATGTTCTTTACCCATTAGATAGAGGACTGTATAAGTGTGGGTAGAACCATTTACATGAAAGAATCGTAGTATATTGAAAATAATTAATTTTTTAAATAATAATATAATAAATATAGTTGGAGGGTTGGATAATGAAACAAAAATAAAGTACTTAATAAGAGATGTTACCTATTAATCGGGTAACTCCTTTTCGTTTGTGCCAAAATGCTTCCTTGAATGGTATTTTTTCCGAGGTAAGGATTCTAAGAGGAAGGTAGGATTTATGGTAAGTATATTGGGAATGTATTTTCCAATCATAGTATTTTTTATAGGTGTGAGGAATGGGTATATGTGTTGCGCTTTTTATATAGAAGTAAAATGACTCACTTGGATGTTTTAGAAACAAGTTAGGTGATCACATGTTATTACCTAAAATAAGCCACAACAAAACAAAATTGAATAAAGGAAGGTTAATGGGATTAATATGGATATCCAATGGGTTTTTTACAAGTGGAGATATCATTTGGGCCCTTAAATTTACTGTTTAGTCCCTAATTAATCCTAAATTTTCCTTAATTGTTATGATTAATTTTAACCACTTTTACTAATAATTTTGGTAAAAAAAATAACATTGCCTCTTTAGAACATAAATATTATATTTTAAATAATTTTTTACGTCGGTTTTTATAAATTTAAATCATAGAAGAAAAAAATGTAATATTAATTCTAATCTCGTAGACGGGATGAAATAACTAGTTTTAAATTATTAAAATGTTCAAATGTTTGTCAATATTTTATATTCAATTTCAAAGTGAAATTTATTATAATGAATTACATTGTATTAATAGATGTAATATTAATCTAATTTTACCTTAAACCAATTTTATGAATTCATTTATCATTAATAACTATTTAAACAAAAGGAAAAAAATTAACTAAAAATGGTGTTTTCACTATTCATCAAAAAAACTATGTTTCTGAGAAAAATACCAAATATTCACCCAAGTATAATTTTGAAATTATGAATTAAGAAAAATTATTTTATAAATTAAATTTATAAAAGTTTCTGAAATTAATATTGTTAATAATAAGAGTTTATTTTAGATAACATTATTTTTAAACATAAAAAGGACTTTACAAAAAAAATTATATCTTTCGTTATCAATATGTTTTATTTCAATAAATCCATTATAAAAATATTTGAAAATTATTTATTAATATTAATATCACTAATCATAACTTCTAAGTTATACATTATTTATTTGAAAATACAAAAAAAATTATTCTTCATAGAAACTCAGTGTTGTGTGTAACGTAGGCTAAGTTGGTGTTATGTGAAGTGCAACCCAAGTTGGTATTTCATGTAGCACAAGACAAGTTGGTATTCTTTGTATCATAATCCAAGTTGATATTGTGTTTTGTGAATGATTATGTTGGTTTTGTGTAAAAAAAATAAAAAAATACTTCTTTAATATAAAATAAACTATCTTCGGTGTATCATGAAATGAAAAATATCAAAAAAATATAAATTGATTAAAAATAATATTAATTCACAAAATCTCAGTGTGTTACATTTTACCCCCATTAAAATGAAATTCTTCCTCAATATTATTCTGGGTTACCAAATTTTTAACACTCAAAAGTTTCATTCATTAAAATCCACATCATATAGAGGAATTATAAATCTTCCCTTGAAAAGGGAAAGTTGGAACCATAATGGTTACCCAATGTAAAATATAACTAGGTTTCATAATAAGAGAACACGGGTTGTAAGTGAAAATATGGACATTTGAGATAAATATAACTATCCTTTTTTGATGCAGAGTGATGGATAATAAGGTCAAAATAAATTTAAAAATCATAAATTCATTAATCTTTGATGACCTAAGCGACCTTATGATTCATTGGAAATGAATGTAAAATGACAAAATTTTTGGATCCGAGATCCTTTTTCTTAAATTTAAAGTATTTTTATGAAAATATATACTTGCATGATTTCAGGAAAACCTCACCCGTAGTCATTCCATGATCCACTTCACCTCTTTCTATAAATAAGAAGTTGAAATTTTCATTATTGAAGTACTAAGAGGTCATTAGATCCATGATATTTCATCCCATTTGTAATCAATTTTCATTAAAACAATGTAGTTTCAAGAGGCTATCCAATATGTATAAATCCTAATATAGAGAGATAACACTTTTATATTACTAACTTTGTCTAATGTTTAACTTAAACATTCCATAAATATTTGACCTCATAACTCTTATGAAATATGAAAATGAACAGATTTATAAAGATAGTCATAAATCAACTTAAACTTGATCCCAATATATCAAAAAGTATCACTTTTTGTCCCATTCCAAGCATGTGAATACAATTATTTTATATTCCCTTGAAACATGGTAATAACCTTAATTACCATAAATCCTTTTGAAAAACATTCCTGCTTCCTTATTCTGATGATTACTTGATATATTCCATAAATTCAAGAAGATTTAAACTCCATTGGGGGTGGCATAGAAATTTTTTTCCATTGATCAATAATCAGATCCAGGGTAATCTATACATTATAATCCACATATTTATATCCAAAATTTCTCTTATCCAAAATTCAGTATCTTAACATTAGGAGCACATTACGGGTTATCTATCCCAAATTTTTTTTTATTCCATTTAATATCACCTTACCATTAAATCAATTTTTTTATCCATCATAACTATTCAACATATTCTTGAAAATCCATAGCAGAAAATATAAACTAAATTATCCGTATATAATTTAACATTTATAATTCTTTGATAGAAATATATTAATACTTCAACCCTTACCTTTTAATAGTTAGCATGGAATAGTTCCTTCCTTGGTTTATAAATATATTATTTTGTGTGTTCATTGAGTTGGGTAGTGCATGTGTTATCCATAGATAAGACATTGAACTCCATGACAATTATTCACTATATGTCCCTTTTTATCACTTAGATAATGTGTTCCCCTTCATTTTATGTATTCCTCAATGTTCTTCTTCCTTTATACATAATGATAAGGAAAACTAATATTAATTCCTCTATGATCCTTGTAATTTGAAAATTTATAAAATTACATATTCCTATTATGGAATGTGTTCATAATATCAATAATGTTCATATTGTTAATCATATATCTCAATAGATGATTCAGAATAATCATAATATCTTTCTCTCCAATCACTATCCAATTTCACTTATCATAATCACAAAATTTTCCATCAGACTCAATGTTATCCTAGTTATTTATGGTCTCCTCCATTAACAAAAACCATGAAGCAATGTGTGAGAATTACTTATCATAGCATAAAACAACATTCTCCTGAAAATATTTACTTATGGGATGTCTAAATCATGACACATTCCTTAATATAGGACACCCTAGGTTCACCCGAGGTTATTAATATCCAAATTATTTCTAAATAATTTAGGATGGTTCATGAACATTTAAGAATTCTCAAAGCATATCCCCCAAAGTGTCAAACTAGGTGTTCATCATGGCTCATTGTCGTGTACCAGATTACCCTGATTCAATCCGAAAACATCTTGTTGGAGTTGTTACCCCTAGGTACATATATACCAAAGTCACATCCACTTGTAGTATCAAGATAGGGATTTATTTCTTGGAAACCACTCACTCTATCCTTTACCACAATTGAAATACATTTTCCAAAATGTTTACTCATCCTTACACTTATCCTTAAAGACATCCCTAGACATCTCCTCAGAAATATACCGAGGGATATCACTAAACATTTCTCATCCTAGTTTCCGAACATTGCATAAACATTTCCTTTGATAAAAAATATAGTGACCTAGGATTGACTAACATGGTTATTAAATCGTTTTTTATGAATATTAAATACATTAAAAAAATACATGCCAAAGGATGGTAATAGTTTAGTGCTGTAAAGACCCGTAAATTTCAAGGAAAATTATTTCTTAAATTCCTTGAATTTTATGAGTACCTAGTTTCTGACGGTGCCTGATTATGAGGCCCAGTGTTCCTGGATCAATTTCCGAAGTTTACCTAGGGTACGTTCAGTGAAAGAATGAGTGGGTATTTCTATCTTTAGAATCGGTGCTCTGAATCGAAATCTGAGGGCACCGATAAAACCACAGCAGCGGTATTTTCTTAGGAGGACCTTTTCTGAAGGTGCGTTTTCTCGGGAGGAGATGTTAAAAATTGAGGAATAATTATGAAGTAAATAAAAGTTGTGGTAAAAATTTTACTTCTAACCTAAGTGGTTTTATCCTAAGTATGGGAGTTGGGGTGGGACCCACTATACCCTAACTACCCATGTTAGGATATTTGTGAGGTCAGGCCCACATGAGCCCCACCCCTTCAAATTCCTTTAACTCTTCTAACTCCTCTTAAATTTGGAAACTCCCTATTTAATTGTAACTCTCCCCTCTCTCCTCTTTATTAATGCCAGCACACTTAATCAATTAAGTGAGTTGTATTTGAATTTTAAAATTGAAAATCCATGGCTTGAATTAATAAAATAAGATAAGTCTTATTTTATTTTGGGGGTTAGTGGTTGTGTGAAGATATTGGGGGAGAGAGCTCTTTTCTCTGGAAGAAATTAATCTTCCCCATAGAAGAATGCCAAGAACATCGGTGCCAACCTCGGCTTCTTTCTTCTCGATGTTGACAAAGCGACGTCGTCATTCTGCGGCAACGTCAACAGAACATCTAAAGCATCTCCATCCTTCGTCAAGCGATCAACCTTCTTGAATTGAGGTAGGGGTTAAGTTCAAATTTAATTGATTAAATTTGTGCTTTGTTTGTCGTTGAAATTTATCGTTCATTTGGCTGACTGTTATCCTCGCACCGGGAGGTGGTCGGACCGCACAAACACGGCTGATCCCCCTTCCCTTATCTTGTTGACCTTTTTTGATCATTGTGGCGAAGGCGGCGTGGTGTCATTGCACCACGTGGGAACGAAGAGGGTTGTGGCCAGAGCGGGCCGTGGCGATGATGCGCGGCTCTAGCTCGCCACCCCGGTGAGAGCGAAGGAGGACACGGCCAGGATCGGGCCGTGGTAGAGGGGCGCGGCGCCGGCGCGCCGCGTCGGACGGACGGGAGCCGCAGCCTAAGGCCGCGGCGGTTCAGCAGGAGGTGGTTGTGCTCGGCCGACCGCCGACACACCCTGGAGGCGGGATCCCCGTGGGTCCTGCATGACCCAACCGGCCGGCCATAATGGCTAGCTGTTACCCAGGAAAACTGGGGGTTGAAACCCCCAGCCAGAAAATAGGGCGGACCCCACTAGATCCGTCATTCGGTTCCAAGGGGGCAGCGCCCCCCTTCGCATCCCGCAGCCGGCTTCGAGCAGGGCCGCATGGCTGCGCCCAGCGGCGGGACACTAGGTCGCGCCAGTCGGGCTGAGCCGCACCCAACCAGGCCGGACCTGGACCTGGGGCGGGTCGACCCAGTTCTGCCCGACCCAGGGGTATTGGGCCGGGTCGGACCGGGCCCAAACCCCCTATTTTCAGACAGATCCATTCAAACACCCATAACATGGGCTACAGACCTCCGATCGATGCACAATTTTTTTTGCTGGGATCCTTGGATCGAGGCGATCGTTTTGGTATATTACACTCAAGGTTTCTATGAACTTTGGGTATGGAGGGGTTGGTTCGAACCCGAAACGAACCGGGCCCTCAGAGTGGAAATGCTTATAACATGATCTTTGGACGTTCGATTGATGTGCCATAGACTTTGTTGGATTCCTCTTAGTGAGGAGGTTCATTTGGCTTACCCCACTTGAGGTTTGGACATAGATGGAGTACATTCGGGTTAGTTTTAGCATAAAAACCAACCTGGCCCCTGGAACGGAAAAGCCAATAACTCTCAGACCGGGCGTCCAATTGACGTGTCGTCTATTGCGTTGAGTTCCTATTGAAGAGATGGAACTTTATGATACATCAACTCTGGACTTTGTGACAGTTGATGTATCGACCCCTCGGCTCGTGGAGCGGACCCTCCCGGAATCGAGCGTGCTGTGTGCAGGAACCGTAGAGCTAGCTGCGACTGTGACGACGATAGAGATTGTACTTGGATACTACATGGGTTCGGCAGCGAGGATGACTATACATGGATCCTACATCGGTTCGGCGGCGAGGACGACTATACTTGGATCATCCATGGGTTCAGTAGCGACGACGACTGTACTTGGATCCAACGTGGGTTCGGCAGTGATGGTTACTGTACTTGGATCCTATGTGCGGTCAGCAGTGATGACATCTGTACTTGGATACTACGTGGTTTCAGGAGATGAGATGATTCAGAGGCTACATTAATAATCTCCACCCCTCTTCATGAATAGTATACCTGTGTGAGCTGGGTCTTGACATACAATCATTATCTTCGATATGGTTGACTTGCTTTCCTGGGTGGATTGGGTTGTGCTTTCCTGTGTGGATTGGGTTGTACATTCCCGTGTGGACTTGGTTGAACTTGGGCTCGAAAGTTGGAGCCGAACTGGAATTGTTGACTTAGGTATATTTATGGGCATATACCTAAGTAGTGTTGGTTGATACTTTGTATTTGTATCTTTCCATTGTGGGTTATCCTTTATGGATTCTGGGAGGCCTTCGGGGGTATCGAAGACCCTATTGAGTATCGTATACACACCACTACACGGGCTATGATCTCACTACGTTGTGTTGGTTGCAGATGATGGACAGCGCTGATCGTGGTTGAGGCCTGAGGAGCGGGACATTATACGGTGGTGGACTATAAGGAGGGACGTACACGGAGAGGGCGGTCGGACTCGAGGAGCCGACGAGACTATCTGTACTCACCCTTCAGGTGGGGTTTCTAGAGGACGTTTCAGTGGAGGCTTCCTTACTTTCCACCTGTTTTACTTTACTTTTCTCAGTTTTACTGCACTTTCAGTTGGGTTTGTATACTAGCCCATTTACATTTCAGCACTTACTCTTGTACTCAGTTTACTTCGTGTTTACTTCTGTTTTCGTACTCTGTGGTGTTTTTTCTTATATAAAGGCAATGACTTCCCTTTTATCGGGATTTACGCCTTTGGTGCTAGATGCCATCCTCTGGCCTATGGACGTCGGGCTTGGGGTAGTCACGGCATGGTCCCCGAGGATGGTTCGTGACAAATTGGAATTAGAGGAGTCGGTTCTACCGCAGAACTTAGTACTCTGATAATTTCTTCTGTGTGAAGCGATAGTGTTAAGGGTATTGAGTTCGGTTATCAGTCCAGGGAGTCCAGTGTTAGTGTGGTGGCCGATGTATCTATACACTAAGACCCTGACTTCTGATTTCCAAATAAGTGCACAAATACATTAATTGCATGTGTGTTTCAAAAGTTTTCTTTGTGATTACTTTGTGTCAGCTCACCAGGTATACTATATTAACCGTGGCACACCTGTTACTTTTTAGGATTTCCCCACGTAGGCAGCCAGCTAGGGTTCTGAGCTTTGTGCAAGATGGCAGCCCACCGAGCGACGAGGCCTTAGGGCAGGGTCCCATTACAGTGGAGGCACCAGCGGTACCTCTACCGGCTGAGCCACCGATGCCACCAGCCCCTGCAGATGAGAGTGCACATCGCCAGAGTACACTACACGAGTATCTGCGTCAGAGACCGCCCAGGTTCCGTGGAGAGATGGACCCTCAGGCAGTTGAGGATTGGCTGGAGGCTGTTTTTTGAGTTTTCAGATTGGTTGGGACACTATCAGATCTTGTGGTTATCCTTGCGGCGAGTCTCCTGCACGCGGCAGTAGGTAGATGGTGGGGCTTGATGCTCCAGGTGCATAATGAGGGATATATTCTTTTGATGGACTTCAAGATTCTCTTCCACTCTATGTTCGTTCCAGCCACCCTCCGTGCGGTGCGCATTCAGGAGCTACTACAGCTGCGGCAGGGCAGCATGACAGTAGCCCCGTACTCGACGAGATTTACCGATCTCTCGTGCTACTCCACGGACATGTTATGAGACCCATTATTCTAGGCCCAGACCTTCGAGTAGAGACTGAGGCATGAGATCAGTTCTTAGATGATCTCCCATAGCTTTCTGATGCAGTCAGAAGTACTAGAGCGAGCCCTTCTTGTGGAGAGCTTTCTTACTGAGCCTACGCCAGTAGCAAGGCCTACCATAGGGCGACACGTAGTGGAGTCTTCTATAGCCGGCAGTAGATAGATGTCGCAGAGGTCCAAGTGGACCCAGACATTAGGTGGGCGACCTCAAGATACTGGTTCGAATGTGAGGGGCACACGCAGTAGATCCAGTCATACGAGATGGAGATAGTGATATGCATGCGGAGGGCGGAACCACATGGATCATGACAACCCGACCCACCCTGCAGATGAGCAGCAGACCCTAGAGGGACCTCCCAGGCAGTGGCAGAGGTTCAACCGTGGTTTTCCTCTAGGAGTAGGTAGACATGGTAGAGGATCTGGCTGAGCAGCGGGTGGTGGATGACGTTTCAATGCTCTACCACCACCACCATCAAGAGGTCCACCCCGACCACAGGGAACAGGTGGACAGGGGAGAGCACAACTTTAGGTAGCTGAAGCGTATGATCATGGAGCTCCGGAAGTGGGTGGAAAAGAGCAGGACTAGCTCAAGGCATGAAGGCCTTTTTCCATAATGCTTCTAGCTTCATTGACATCGTTTTTTGTGTTGCTTTGTGCCTTTTTACATTGAGTTGCAGTAATAAAAGACACTTGAAATAGTGAAATTTTCTTACTTGTCTTTTTTATGATAATACTAAGAGGTTCTGGTTAAAAAATTGTTGACTTGAACCTCACATATGAGATTCCTACTGGAGGAGACCCAGTGACCACAAACTGATGACGATAGTGTGAGTCAACCCTTATAGGTGAGAGTAATGGTTGGATCTCTTGGTAGTAGCGTCGAGGCCTGATGAAGTCATCCATGGAATGAATTACAACTGTTCATGTTAGGATTGACTGTATTAGGAAAGTAACATGGTTTATCTAGGGGATGAGATTGGATTTCTCTTTTTGAAAAGGAGAAATCATTGCAGATTTTCATAACGTTAAATAAGAAGGGGCAACCCTTCGTGTCATCATACAGATGTTAGCAAAGCTTCCAGGAGCTAAGACAAAGATTGAACAGTGCGCCCATCTTAAGGTAACCGGAGGAGGGAATAAGGTACTTAGTTTACTGCGACGCATCAGGGAACGGACTCGGGTGTGTCCGGATGAAAGGGAGGGCATTGATCACTTAAATATCATGACATTTGAGGCAACACGGGTAGAACTACGCTACCCATGACCTAGAGTTAGTAGCAGTGGTCTTCTCCTTGAAGATGTGGTGGCACTATCTAATAGGAAAGTGCTTTATAGTCTACTCTGACCACCAGAGTCTTAGGTACATCTTCTTGCAGAAGGACCTGAACCTGAGATAGTGGCGATGGCTCGAGTTCCTCCAGGACTATGACTTTGAGATACTCTATACTCCTGGGAAGGGGAACATATTATCTGGTGCTCTCAGTAGGTGGTCGGTCATTCATCTACTTGGAGAGGTGACAGAGCAGTTAGCTGCTTTTCAGATATCGTTCGTGGATAGAGATGGGGAAACCTTCATATAGTCCCTCACAGTCACTCCTCCACTACTTCAGCGGGTCTGAGAGGCGCAGCGTGGATACATTGACTGTGAGACGCGTCGTGCACAGATATCCTCAGTACAGGCGCCTGATGGATTCTATGTAGGAGGAGAGAACGTCATCCTTTTTAGAGGAGGTACCATAGTACCAGCTTCTTTGTAGGAGGAGGTACTGAGGGAGTTTCATACTTCCCCTTTGGCAGTACATCCAAGAGTAGCGAAGATGTACCAGGATCTCAGACGAAGACACTGGTGGTCGGGTATAATGAAGGTTGTGGTAGAATTCATTTCATGATGCCTCACCTGCCAGCAGGTGATGGCGGAGCACCAAGGACTAGTAGGCTTGGTACAGCCCTTGGAGGTTCCAAAGTGGAAGTGGGATGGGATATCTATGGATTTCGTGACAGGGATTCCACGTACTTCCAGAGGTCATGACTCCATTTGGGTGATTGTCAACCGACTCACCAAGTTGGCCCACTTCTTACCCACCAGAGAGCAGGGCTCAGTGGAAATCTTGGGATTCCTCTATGTTCTGGAGATCGCATGACTTCATGGTATTCTATCGACTGTCATCTCTGATCGAGATGCTCGCTTTACTTCCCGGATTTGGAAGGGGTTGCCAGAGGCATTTGGGACGCAGATATGCCTGAGCACCGCCTTTCACCCTCAAATGGATGGTCAGATGGAGAAGACCATTCAAACTCTCAAGGGCATGCTCCGTGCATGTGTCCTCGACATTGGTCGCAGATAGGAGGATCACCTACCTTTGGTGGAGTTTGCGTACAACAACAGAAACCATTCCACCATCGGGATGGAACCATATGAGGCACTATACGGCTGACCTTGTAGATCACCTCTGTGCTGGACAGACCCTAGGGAGTCAGC
This sequence comes from Viscum album, assembly GCA_963277665.1. Taxonomy (NCBI): domain Eukaryota; kingdom Viridiplantae; phylum Streptophyta; class Magnoliopsida; order Santalales; family Viscaceae; genus Viscum; species Viscum album. Next base: position 482,443,310 of record OY728145.1, on the reverse strand, counting down.
ACTAGTAGGACCATAGATGGTCTGGGCCACGACGGAGAAGATTCAGATCATCTAGGAGCGGATGAGGACTGATCAGAGCTGACAAAAGTCCTATGCTGACAGGAGGTAGAGACCACTAGAGTTCGAGGATGTCAACCATATTTTCTTACGAGTCTCACCTCAGCGTGGATTACGGAGATTTGGCCGGGGTGGAAAGTTATCTCCGTGCTTCATCGGACCATTCCAGGTTCTATGCAGGATAGGCGAGGTGGCTTATCGCCTTGCTCTTCCACCTCAGTTAAACCAGGTGCATGATGTCTTCCACATATCTCAGCTGAGTAGATACATGCACGACCCGACTAATATCATCGACCATGGGGAGCTGGACATCTATGATGGGGAGACTTTTGCGGAGGTCCCGGTGGAGATTGAGGATCGACAAGAGTGGGTCCTACGGGGATGGTCGATTCCTCTAGTGCACATCAAGTGGTATCACGAGAACCTCTAGGAGATCACATGGGAGCGGGAGGCTCAGATGTGTGCTTAGTACCCTCTTTTGTTTCCCTAGTTTATGTTGTGTCTTTACGGGGACGTAAATCTCTGAGGTGGGAGTAATGTAACGACTCGTAAATTTCATGGAAATTTTTTTCTTAAATTCTTTGGGATTTTACGAGTACGCAGTTTCTGACGGCGCATGATTCCAAGGCCCGGTGTGCCCAGAATCAATTTCTGAAGTTTAGCTTCGGTACGTTCAGTGAATGAACAAGCGGGTTTTTCTATCTTTTGAATCGGTGTTCGGAATCAAAATATGAGGGCACCGATGAAACCACAGCGGCGGTATTTTTTTAAGAGGACCGTTTCTGCAGGTGTGTTTTCTTAGGAGGATATGTTAAAAATTGAGGAATAATTGTGATGTAAATAAAATTTGTGGTACAAATTTTACATATAACCTATGTGGTTTTATCCTAAGTATGGGAGTTGGGGTGGGACCCACTATACACTAACTACCCATGTTAGGCTATTTGTGTGGTGGGGCCCACACTATCCCCACCCCTTCAAATTCCTTTTACTCCTCTAAATCCTCTTAAAGTTGGAAACTCCCCGATTTAATTGTAACTCTCCCCTCTCTCCTCTTTATTCATGCCGACACACTTAATCAATTAAGTGAGTTGTGTTTGAATTTTAAAATTGAAAATGAATGGCTTGAAGTAATAAAATAAGATGAGTCTTATTTTATTTTGGGGGTTAGTGGTTGTGTGAAGATATTGGGGGAGAGATCTCTTTTCTCGGGAAGAACTTCATTTTCCCCATCAAAGAACGCCAAGAACTTCGGTGCCAACCTCGACTTCGTTCTTCTCGACATTGACGAAGTGACACCGTCATTCCGCGGCAACGTCAACAGAACAAAAAATCATCTCCATCCTTCTTCAAGTGATCAACCTTCTTGAATTGAAGTAGGGGTTAGGTTCAAATTTAATTAATTAAATTTTCCCTTTGTTTGTTGTTGAAAATTCTCGTTCATTTTGCTACCTGTTATCATCACAACGGGAGGAGGTCGGACCGCACAAACACAACTGATCCCCCTCCCCTTATCTTGTTGACCTTTGTTGATCATGGTGGCAAAGGCGGCATGGTTCCATTGCACCACGTGGGAAAGAAGAGGACCTCGGTTGGAGCGGACCACGACGATGATGTGTGGCACCTTCGTGCCGCACCGTTGAGACCGAAGGAGGCTACGGCCAAGAGTGGGCCGCAGCGGAAGGGCGCAGTGCCATCACGCCATGCCAGAGAACCAAGGGGCCGCAGCTGGAGCGGGCCACGGCGGAGGGGCGCAGTGCCATCGTGTCGTTCCGGACGGACGGGAGTCACGACTTAAGGCTACGGTGGTTCAGCAGGAGGCGGTCGGGCTTGGCTGGCCGCCGGCACACCCTGGAGGAGGGACCCCCATGGGTCCCGTGTGACTTAACCAGCTGGCCATAATGGTCGGCCGTTACCCAGGAATACCGGGGGTTGAACCCACCATCCAGAAAATAGGGCTGACCCCACTGGGTCCGCCGTTCGGTTCAAAGGGGCGGCGCCCCCCTACGCATCCTGCGGTCGGCTCCGAGCAGGGCCGCATGGCCGCACCCGATGGCAGGCCGCCGGGCCGGCCCACGCCAGCCGGGCCGGTCCGAACCCGTACCCGGGTCAGGTCGACCAAGTTCTGGCTGACCCATGGGGTATTGGGCCGGGTCGGACCAGGCCCAAACTCCCTATTTTCGGACAGATCCTTTCAAACGCCCATAACTTGGGCTACGGACCTCCGATCGACGCACCGTCAGTTTCATTGGGATCCTTGGATCAAGGCGGTCGTTTTGTTATATTACACTCAAGGTTTTAGAGAACCTTGAGTATAGCTGGGTTGGTTCGAACACGAAACCAGCCGGGCCCTCGGAGCGGAAACGCTTATAACTTGAGCTCCGGACGTCCGATTAATGTGTCGTCGACTTTGTTGTATTCCTCTTAATGATACAGTTCTTTTGGATTACCCAACTCAAGGTTTGGATGCAGTTGGAGTACGATCGTGTTGGATTTATCTAAAAAACCAACCGGTCCCCTAGAATGGAAAAGCCAATAACTCTCAGACCGGGCGTCTGATTGACGTGCCGTCTGTTGTGTTGAGTTCCTATTGATGAGATGGAACTTTGTGATACATCAAATCTAGACTTTGTGACAGTTGATGTATCGACCCCTCAGCTCATGGAGCGGACCCTCCTGGAATCGAGCGTACTGTGTGGGGGAACCCTAGAGCTAGTTGTGACTGTGATGACGATGGTGAGTGTACTTGGATCCTACGTGGGTTCGGCTGCGACAACATATGTACTTGGATCCTATGAGGTTTCGGTAGAGGAGATGATTTAGAGGCTACATCAATCATCTCCACCCCTCTTCGTGAATAGTATACCTATGTGACCTGAGTCATGACTTACAATCATTATCGTCGATATGATTGACTTTCTTTCATGCATGGATTGGGTTGTGCTTTCCTTTGTGGATTGGGTTGTACATTCCTGTGTGGACCGGGTTGAACTTGGGCTCATAAGTTGGAGCCGAACTGGAATTGTTGACTTATGTATATGTATGGGCATATACCTATGTAGTATTGGATGATGCTTCGTATTTGTATCTTTCCTTTGTGGATTATCCTTTGTGGATTCTAGGAGGCCTTCGGGGGTCTCAGGGTCTCTACTGAGTATCGTATACTCACCCCTGCACGGGCTATGCCCGCACTAGGTTGTGTTGGTTGCAGACGATGGACAGCGCTGATCGTGGTTGAGGCTTGAGGAGCGGGACAGTATATGGTGGTTGACTATTAGGAGGGACGTACACGGAGTGGGCGGCCAAACTCGAGGAGCCGATGAGACTATCTGTACTCACCCTTCATTTGGGGTTTCTGGAGGGCGTTTTAGTGGAGGCCGCCTTACATTCCAGCTGTTGTACTTTACTTTTCTCAGTTGTACTGCACTTTCAATTGGGATTGTATACTGACCCATTTACTTTCCTGCACTTACTCTTGTACTTAGTTTACTTAGTGTTTACTTCAGTTTACATACTCTGTGGTGTTTCTTTTCTTATATAAAGTCAATTTCTTCCCTTTTATTGGGATTTACGCTTTTGGTGCTAGACTTCAGCCCCTGGCATATGGAAGGTGGGCTTGGGGTAGTCACGGCATGGGGCCCGAGGACGGGTCGTGACATGTGTATTTGGAATCTTGGAAATAAAATATTCTATCCTGGTGTAAGATCTTCAACATATCCCTTAAATATCTCCACTTATAATATTTCTACCTAAAACCTTTCTTTATAACCCAGGAAAAGGTAACATAATAAAGGGGTGATCTCAGATGCTCTATATGGGTAAATAAAGAAAATGTATAAGCATAACATGAACAAAAGGGTAGGAACCTTGAGAATAAAATTTGAAGATCATAAGCTTCAAATAAAAAAATATACCTGAATCATGGAATAAATCATGGAAGTTTTTTAATCATACGAAAATAAATATCATAATACATGAAATCGAAATTAAGGGATAAGACATAGGATTTGTTTCATACATATAAGAATATAATCTTTTTTGTTTGGGATACCTAAAAACCCATTATAACATGTTATACTTCGGCTAAAACCCATTAACCTGCAGTGGGATTGGGCTAACAACCCCTGTGCCCTCTAACATTTAGTCTTGGGCTACAACCAATGTTCCATTTTATTTTCAGTCGAGGAAAAAAACCTTTATACCGTATTTATTTTGTTCTTGGGATATAACCCATAAACCTTCTTGTTTATAGGTTTGGGATATAACCCTAGTACTATTTTCTTTAGGGTCTTAGTTACAACCCTTTTACATTCTTATTTACGAGTTTATGCTACAACCTGTGTACCCTATTTCATTTAGTCTTGGGATACAACCCATGTACTTTCTTCTTTTCAAACATGGGCTACATCCCATGTACCCTCATTATTTTAGGTATGTGATAGATCCTAATAACATTAATGTTTATAGGAATTGTCTAAAACCTATATACCCTCTTTCTATTAGGCCTGGTCTACAACCCATGTACCTTCCTCTTTCGGGATTCAGCTATTACTTGTGTAACATATTTATTTTATTCTTGGGATACAACCCATGTACCATCATTTTTAATGATTCTGCTTCAACCTATGTACCCTTTGAGATCATATACAATTTTTCATTACCCAATGCATTGAAGGCAGATATAGGTCCCACCCATCACAAAATGAAATCATACATGTTTATGCCACAAAACTTACATCATATCATTACCCATGAAAAGAGAGGGGTTATTTACACATAAAATCATAACCCATGAAATGAAATGGGTATCATTATAATTTTATCACATCAAAACCTATGGAAAATATATAAGTTTCATTATCATTTAATCAAGAAAAACCCATGAAAATTAGTGGGTTTTAAAACCATATATCCTGTGGAAAGAAATTTATATTCATAAACATGTAACCTACAGAAGGGAAATGGGTTTCATAAGAACCGTGACATTAAGAATAACCCATTCATAGAAATTATATGAATGAAACCTTTAGAATATTTCTTATAAGGTAATGAGTAACATCAACAAATGTCATCCTATATGGAAAATAGTTTTTAATTATCTTTTGAAAACATTCCATAAGGAAAAAATCCTTTCTTATTTGAAAGGATATTTTTAATACATAAAAACTTTTGATAATAATTTTCATATAAAATATCTTTAAAAATTATAAATAATACTAGAAATAATTTGAAATCCTTTTTCCTTGAAAACTAATCTAATAATATTTAATGTATTTTAAAACACTTTTTCCTTTATAACACTTTGGAAACATCAAAGAAATATTGAAAATGTTTTGAAAATCAATTTCCTTGAAAACATATAAAAGAAACCTGAAAACATTTTGGAAACCATTTTCCTTGAAAATTTATAGAATAATCTTGAAGACATCTTGGAAACCATTTTTCATGAAAACTTATTAAAGACGTTTGAAAACATTTTAGAGACCATTTTCTTCAAAATTTATAAAATATACTTGATAAAATTTTTGAAACCAATTTCATCAAAAATATCTTTTAAAAACATTTTATAAAAAAATTACTTTTAGACATTAAAATAAATCTTCAATATATTGATGTCATAAAAATCTATTCATGTTGTACAAGGTAAAAATAATATTCCTTTTTCATTATAAAAATTATTGAAATTTTCCTTGTTCGGAAAGAGACAAGAATATTCCTATGAAAAAATTGGTAAAATGCAAAAAGGCTAAAAATTCATGGAAACACTTTTAAGAAAAAGTGTTTTTAAGGAACACCGATTTCTGACTGAAGGGTTGGATAAGTCGGGCTTTATTAAAAACATCTTCTTAACTAAATTATGTAACAATGATTATAAAATGGAACCACTAAATTAATATAGAATGAATAACTAAAGGATAATAAAATTTATGAATTTACTGAGATATGGAATATAAAAATTATTCGAAGAAGCATGTACATAAACAATCTCGAAAAGTGATGATATTGTCTTAATAAACTCTTTTAGCTTGGTAACGTGGAATCATAATCTCCATGTAAGAAAATGAAATTACATGAAGCTTAATATATATTGAACAGAATTATATTCATGATATAACATGTAAAATAAAAGTATATACACCTCAATAAAAATTTTATGTTTATAAGAAAACATTAGTCTCGAAGAAGGAAAACTGGGACAAAACATTTTTACCAATTTTTTAATTTTTGAAACATAATCCCCATGAATGAATGTTCAAAAAATGGATATGTGAATACCAAAAAATTTAAATATAATATTAATATACTAAAATAATGTGAAGTACATATTCCATAAAAAAGGAAATATTGAATTGAATATCATGTATCTCACATAAAATAAAAAGTGAGATTAAATTTCCTTACCTTTTGTCTTCACTATATTTGTAATCATACAAGATTCCTATATAATAAATATAAGTTAATTATACATATTTTATTTAAAAATATTCTTATATATAAAACAATATATGGTCTTATTATGAAATTATATTACCCTCTTGTTAATGGTCATATGTTATGGTTTCACTTCAGTTAATATTCAATTTGTTCTTCACATGTATCTTAATTTGTTATATTGTTGGTCCTTCTAATTATATCATGATTATATAATGTATACCACTATATAAATATATTGTATATGTAGTATATTTTTATTATAATATTCTATATAATATTGTATTTTGAAATGAAATACACCGTTCATGGAGATGGTAAGTCACACATACGTGTCAACATTGTTTCAATTTTTATTGTCATATTGAGAGAATGAAAGAAAATGAAATATATGTATATATATAAATCCTTATTAAAATATATCTATGTTATCATATATAATATATTTATTCACTAAAACCATATTTCATTCAATAAATTTCGTGTATGAACAAATCATATCTCTTTGAAGGGATAATTGTCTACACATCCTCAAATGAAATTATGGTATTTACATTGGATGAAAAGCATAAAGGCATGATATAAATAAAAATTAATGAAGTGTAAAGGAATTATATATATAATATATTTCATATATAATTATATTTTCATAATAATGGCCTTCATGATAGGTAGTAATGGAAAAATGAACAATCATCTTTTTGTGGGGTCGAAGTTCATTGTACACTGAAACAGTATGTTTGTTACCCATTAGATGGAGGTGTGTGTATGGGTAAGTTTAACCATTTAGGTAAAAATGTAATCATATATTTATTATACTTTTTTTTATATAATAATATAATAATTACATTTTTATGGGTCAATAAGGAAAATAAAATAAAGGACTTGACTAGAGACATTATAGTTTAATCAGGTAACTTCTTTGTGGTTTGTGCCAAAAGGCTTCCTTAGATTGGCTACTTCCCAAGGGAAGTCCTCTAGGAGGAATGGGTGTTTATTAGAATTTTATTGTTATGATCTAGAACGAAATTAATATGTTCGATAGGTGTGAATAAGGGGTATGTATGGTGTCCTTTTGTAGGGAAGGGAAAGGACTCAGTTGGAATTTTCAGAATCAAGTTAGGTGTACACATGTTGTGACCTAAAAAAGTAACACAAAACCAAAAAAACTAAATAATTTAAGATGTATGGATGAACTATGGACATAAAATTTCTTTTTTTAAAGTTTAAATATCACGTGGTCCCTTAAATTTATGGTTTATTCCCAAATTAAACTTAATTTGGCCTTAATCATTGTGATTAATTTTGATCACTTTTACTAAAAATTTTTGTAATAAAACTAAATTGTTCTAATTAGAAACTAAATAATATAGTTGAAAAAATAGTTCATTTCAATACTTATAAATTAAAATCAAATAATAATGAATGTTAAGATTAATTTTAATCCTTTAGATAGGATGAAATAACGAGTTTTTAATGTAGAAAAATGTTCAATAATTTGTTATGATTTTATATTCATTTTCAAAATGAAATTAATTATAATGAATTAAATTGAATTGATGTATTTATTATTTAGATAATTTTACATTAAAAAAATTATAATTCTATTTATAATTAATAATTATTTTAAAAAAAGTAGTTTTGACTAAAAATTGATGAATATCATTATTCACCAAAAAATGATTTTTATCAGAAAAATCTGAAAATTTCTCCCTAGAATTATTTATTAATTATGAATTCATAAATTAAGTTTAATTTGACAAATTAAATTTCTAAATTTTTATTAAATTAATATTATTTATAATAGTTGTTTATTTGAGAATTTTTTTTTCTAAAATGTAAAACGGACTTTACCCAAAATTATATCATTCACTATCAATATGTTTTATTTCTATAAAATAATTACAAAAATATTTGAAAATAATTTTTAAATATTCATATCATGAGTTTTGATGGCTAGGTTATACTTAATTATTTAAAAATATAATAAATTTAAGCTTTCTAGAAACTCGGTATTGTGTGTAGCGTCCTCTAAATCAGTGTTGGGTGTAGTGCAAGAAAAGTTGGTATTGCATATAGCACAATACAAGTTGGTATTGTGTATAGTGTAACACAATTAGGTATTGCATTTTTTGCATGATTAACTTGGTTTTGTGTTTAACGCAATCCCAATATAGTGCTTTGATATAAAATAGACAATCTTTTATGTTTCGTGAAACAAAAAATACCAAAAAGGATAAATTAATTTAAAAAAAAAATATTCACGAAATCTCTGGGTGTTAAAACCTCAGTGGCCTCTGGAACTGGAACTTTCATAGCATTCTAATAGCATGTGCATCATCATCCTATCATGATATTATAATCTTCTACTCAAAAGGTGTGGTTTTTTCTCCCTACCCACTTGGTGTAAACACATCATGAGATAGACCCTAAACAAAGTCCTCATCACTCATAGTATCATTGTCATGATCTAGAATCGGTAATCGGTATGGGTTTCATTGTAGATGAATATTAAAAGTGATCAACATTTACCGTAATTAGATAATCAGATATATATATATATGTGTGTGTGTGTGTGGATCTTACATAAGAATGAATGTCAAATGACACAATCCTATATAATGAATTTACCACTAATGCATGTAACTGATGAATCATTATGCCAAGTTGAAAAAACATTAAATAGAGTTCAGGTGTATGGATACACCAAAAACTGCACAAACACTTGGTTCTATATTCTAAAATCAATACTCAATACACATCAACACATTTTACATATCTCCCAACCAAAACCTCACCATGTGTTTAGCTCCAACTCTAAATTGAGGATGAACCACCATGGATACAACTCTATAGCATCCGGACCAACGAGGATAATCATGGATGGAGGAATCCTGACCCATCACAACAATAATCTGATAATTAATATTCATGGGTATAGAGACATGCACCAAGAATAAATAATAAAAAATGGGAGGTCATTTCATAGTCTACTTTTACGCACACACCCAATAGTCTCTATGAAATAGTTCATATGAATAATGAAATATAGTAACATATATTTTTAATTTTTAATTTAATAACCTCTAGTGAATACATAAATGTATGAAAAAATAAAAATAAGTTAAAAATTGGAAAAATACAAGCCCACCTATTAATGAAGTCAAAAACTGAAAACAATTAGAATAAATAATGTTCAGTGACTATGGATTTGGATCTCCATGCCTGGACAATATATATATATATATATATATATATATATATATATTCTTGGAACCCAATAATCACTACACTCTAACAATGTCACCAATATCCTATCCATCTTCTATATAATACAAGACAAATTTCAGAAAATCCCATGTAGGGGTTACTATAAATATACTAAGTAGGAAACCAAAAAGTGATAAATGGAAACATATCGTAAAGGTCATCTTAACCCATAGTAATAGGAAAACAAATCTTCATATATATATAGATATGATCGTAAATAATATCTTAAAATATAGAAAATGGATATCCATATCATCTTCAAGCATATGATGATGAGTTCGCAAGCTTATCTAAAGGGTATATCATCGATGCATAGCGCCACTCATGTCTGTATAAGAAAAAAATATAGAGTACCTACACCTTAATAATCCTGTACAGCCCAAGGGGATCAATATCTAAAACAGTACCCATGCCTCTGTATGATATGGGGACTCAACATAGTAGATTGAGGACCCATTCCCAATAAATATTGGTGGATTCCACTCATTATATGGATGGAGGAAATGCACCCTAGTGCATTAGGGTGCTGCTACCCAAATAATAGAGGACTCATGCCCTAACCTGATAGGGGGATCCACTCAGTAGGTATAGATTGAGAACCCATGCCCTATTACATTAGTCGGTACCACTCAGAGATTGGTAGATTCACACCCTAACATGGTAGGGGATTCCACTCAATAATTATAAATATGTTACTTTTTCCCTAGTGTATCAGGGGGTCCACTCAAAGGGTAGGGTACCTTCACTATTGTATGTTAAGGTATTACAATAAATGTGTAGAGGGCCCATTCCCTAGTGTGTTAGGGGGTCTAATCAACCATTGTAAGGATTAAGGGGGACCTGAACCCAGGTGTGGTAGGATATTTCCTACCCAAGACTCATGCTAATGATCCTTCCTTAACAATATTATTGGTTCAGTATCTCCTAGAGAAGATTCATTCCCTCACCACTATATTTCATATCCTGAGAGCCACTAAAAAGGAAACCATTTCATTATAAATGGAAAAAAACATAGGATAATCTACTCACAACACCAAGTACATGTCCAAAATTAAGAGATGCATAGGGAGGAAGAACTAAATAAATGTTCCGGGTGTATACCAAGGTTCACATGGTGTGTAGAAACACATAGACTCCTTAAAATTTCCTAATTATCACATGTATAGGTAGGACATGTAGTAATACATGTCTTGAAAGGTTACTATACGACATGTATTAGTCACCTAGGGTCTATCAGTTCGCTACTAGTCATGACCATGTACTTCGGGTAATGCTCATGTACCTGATCACATACCTATCCATGCCTAGGAACTAGGTCATGCATTTTACTTCATAGTTTTCTTATATACTCCTGGAGTGCACATCATGTCTTCCAGCATGGGTACCTAGCCATATAAAGCTATCACTACACAAACCTGGAGATGCTCACACTGCATGGGGGCTAGGCCACACTACATGTGATCCTTATCATCCCTGAAACCATATCCACTGTAGATGGGGTGATACATGGCATGTTCTCCTAGAATACATGAAATAAAATATGAATTTATATAGAAATTTTTTGAAGTAATATGTTCTTCATCATTCCATAGTCATCATGTCTTCCACTTAGATTTTCACTCGTAGTATTGGATCTAGGGTTGTTAGTTCTCAATCCCTCATAGGTGGCCAAATATTGACCACTCGAACCCCGCATGGACAAACCTGTCAATATTCCAAAATTTTCCTAGTTGTTCAGATCATGGATCCATAGATAAATACTAAAAAATAATCATGATCACTTTTATATCACCATCTCAATCACTTTTCACCAATCCACCAGGAATCTAGTGGATCAATCATGCTTGAACCTACCTGACAATGTCAAACTATGACCTCATAGGCCAACGGTGAAAAACACGAAGAAATGTGGGGGGAAATGAATATAAAAAAGGTCAATCCCACTATTTTCTATGGATTCCTTTCCACTAATCTCATGATCAGGGAAACCCTTGGTGTTAGTAAGTAAGAACAAGAATAAATGGATTTTATAATTTAATTTTTCTATTTCGTCTCTTGTAAAGGGTCTGAATTTAATGATCAAAGTAAAGTAAATATTTAATCCATGTAATAAAAACTAATTCGGGATGTAATATATAAAAAAATACCCTACCTTGATTTAGGATTGGTCATTGGGGAATAATGTGTTCACTGGAGATTATAAAGACTTGTTGTGTTTGTTGCCTCTCAATCCACCTTCATAAATCACCCGTAGTTCTCTGATCTTATCCCCCAACAAAGAGCATACCGAGCTCCTTTAAATTCTCCTTGGGTTTATGCATCCAAACATGCATAATTTTTATAATGACATATATGTATAATGATTAATTTTATGGGTATTTAAAATAATATAAATAATTTTAAATATTTATTTTAACTAAACGAACCATTAATGACTACATCAAAACCAACATCCGATGTTGACCATCCTTAGGTCATGCCTAAGGTAAACTCTGCATTACAGATCCAACCATGGTATCATATTTCCAATCTAATACAATGTTTTTTTGAGTTATTACTCTATATCAGTAAATATATGTGTATGTGATATAAATATATTTAATATTTTTATAATATCAATATCGGGCTCACCAGGCCTTGGAACCTCATACCAACTAATCTCCTAGATATAAAAATATTCAATGGTATATTCTAAAGAATAATAGGGAAAAAATAGTCAATATATAATATCATGATACATGTTCTTCAGTCTAGGATTTAACATCCACGTATATGTATGAGATTATCATATCAGTTCCTCTCACATGATAGTAGAGACCCAGACACATATATGGATATCAAAAATATCATCCTAATAGAGAATCCAAGCAAGTTATGGATCTTGATCATAAATATTATCCCTAATTTTCATGCCTTTATGGGAAAAATGTTTTCCGATATTTATCTGATTAAGAATTGAGGTAACAACTAACTATTCCCTGAAGAAAGGTTTCCCCTAACACTCTTGAAAATCATGATGCATTTTAGTAATTATATACCTCAACATCTGCTCCCTACTATCTTCTTAAACCACTAGATCTTGAGTTTTTCTGATCAGATAATCCTCAATAGTATTACCTTTACTTGGAATATATGTAAAATAATAGTAAAAGGTTTAAATATACTCAAACCACCTCTATTTTCATTGTTTTTTGTCTCTCTAAAGAAATATGAATTTTAGGATTTTATATTATATATATATAATGGACCAATCCACTATAGTAAATGTCTACATGAAAGTGGAGCATGAAAAATAGCTATTGGATCATGGTTGTCTGTTTGGTTATTATACATGTAAGGATTAAACATGTGGAACATATGAACTAAAACACTAGCATCTTATATCAAAACATCTCTCAACCAATTTCATGATGTTTCAAAATAGACCATGAACCCACTGATGGGATCAATAAAAAATAGGATCAAGGCTAATTACAATTTATATTTTAATTCCAGAAGTTCATTTTCATAATTATTAGACCATATAATCCTTACAACAAGCTTTCCCAAGCCATTAAGTGTTTTTTAAATGTGAGATAAGTCTTTAAAAAATCCTATGCAGTGACCAGCTAAACCTTAAAAAAATATGAATATCAAAATATACTACATATTCTTCCAATGTAAGGTAACCAAGTAAGTTGACTATCTTGATAAAAAAGTAACAATTTGGTATTTTGGCATAAATATGATTCCCTCAATGATATTATCAAATTATATCAAGATGTTTCATGTGATTCTACCTTGAATGTTATTATGTGAGGATAAAATTGAAAAATATGACCACAAAGGCATCCAAATATGGATATAATACCAAACTCCTTAGGCCTATAAGGATAAAATATGCATTATTTTGATCAAAATACATCTCCAAATATAAATATAATCCATACATACATTGGAATTCCATAAATGGTATGTATGAGGGCCTAAGTCTCACATGAAAATAGCTCAATCTCATATCAAACTTCAAGAATTTTCTACCTTCCTAAAGATGGTCAAATAGATCTTCTATAAGAGGATGTGAGTATAGGTATATAAATGTATGTTCATTCAACCACTATTAATATACACAAAACCATAAATTACAATCCTCTTTCTTAATAAAAACTGCTGGTGAACCGTAAGGTGATCTGTTGGGTGGAATAAATCTCTTTGTTTCTAGGGCCTCCAACTACCGTATGTGATTCTATAGCTTAGTACAATATTATTAATGGTGTAATATATATTGGATCTAATCTACAAATGATTTCATTAGTTAATTAAACATATCTCTTAAGAATTATCCTAGAGAAATCATCAGGGAATAATTCCCTAAGATAGTCCAAAAATGATGAAAAGATAGCCTAACGTACTCCCGGTTCTTCTAGAAAGTGGCTGATAATCTGTGTCAACACTCAACCAAGACAAAGTTTCTCAGGACCAATATGACCAGTATGAACTTAAAATTCTATTGTATGAATATAATTACTACCCTTGGGCGATGAAAAGTAAAATCATTGACAATAACAATCAATATGGGCTCAAAATGGAACTAGTTATTATATCCTAATAATTATGTTGAATCCTATCATCTCATGGATGAAAAGGTACCATATAAAATGTTAGTCATTGAACTCAATGGAACACTCCTTTCAATGGAAAGAACTCTCAGAATAGATTGGGGGGGGGGGTGCAATGACCATTACCTCATATTTGTACTCAATATGTAAACCAAGTCTTACCATCAATTTATAAGATGTAAACGAGCATGAAGAAACTATACTAAATAAAGTAGAAAATTAAGATGTGGTAACTAAGATCATATATATCTATGTACATTTTCCAAGACTCTTCTAAATAGGTATATGATATAATATATGTAATTAGACAGATCCTCTACCCTGATCTATAACATGTCCTCCCTAATTATCTATTCTTTTCTAGAATTGAACATAATGTGTTTGGACCCCACAACCTCGATCACCATCTAAACCTGAATAGACGGTAGTACTCCAACTTCCTACCTTGTGTGCTTCCACATATCCCACTCTACATCTCAAAATTGGTGTAGATATCCTCTCATTGGTGACTGGTGGAAGTGTCCTACAAAATCTCGAGAGATGGCCGATTTTTGGATATCTGGATACAATAATGGTTCTCTATAACACTGTGGATAAATTTGAGGATACCTACTACACTGATGACATAACATAGAACTGCCAGTGCACCAACCTTGGCTTCCACTAACATGGTGAGATGTCTCAAAGTGATGACTGCTTCAATAGGATGATCTTCTCTATGTCCAAGCTATTGAACTACCACAACATGTTTCATTGAATTTCCTCATATTACTCTCAAATATAAGGTCATCCTTTATCATCTCTAGGAAAATGTTCAGTTGAAATTTGTTCATTTGATAATAAATGAAATTCCAAATTCATTCCTCAAAACATATTTACCGAGATAGATCATCACTTAAAAGAGAGGGGGGACACATTGGATCTCTATATAGTGAGAGGATTAATCCTTTATTGGAATATTACCCTATATAAGATGCTTGAATTTCGCTGATAGATTTTCCATAAAGTCTCTATGAAGAATTAATCATAGAAGTTGGTCTGAAATTCCCTATCATGCCCTAAAGTTACTTTTCTGAAGTAAGAATGTCCCGCTATTGTTTTTAAGATCCATGAATTATATTGGATGCAAGCTTCGCCCACAAATCTAAAGGAATATAAAAGTGTATTAAGATAATTTGTATAAACATAATCCAAGACTCCACGGCCTGAGGAATACCTTCTCCTAAGAATGATGGTAGGTATTACTACATGAAATCCACAGTAAACACAATAATTGTATGAAAAACCCAGGGATCTCATTCTACAGACTATATTAAACATAGAAAACCCTCTATAATATGATTATCAAGGTAATGTATGAACATTAAAGGTGATATAATAGGAGTTTCCACATGTTTCACTACTCGTGGTTCGGGTCCCACCACATTAGGAGCATTATTGATTCTTGCTTTAGGGTGCTCAAATCAAGTCCCTCATGGTGTCTTATATCTATAATGACAATAATATGCTTTAAAACACAATACCTCTATAAAATATATTAAAAATAAGGAATAAAAAAACATGATCAAGGCCTTGCTATATAAGATAATCTAATTTCATTTAAATGATTTTACTAGAGTTATTATAATAACCCCAATAACTCACTCCAATTGGTTATGTTTTATGGAAATTTATAAAGTATTTATCATAATGGTTTAGTTGTACAGGTCTTCAATCCCCTGTTATATAAGAAAAAACTTTTTAAGTTTCAATTAGAATCTAACTAACTAAAACCAAAATTTTCAACTTCTGGATTCGTAATTTAGAAATTCTTCACACAATGGTTCAATTATAGGGATTTACATTCCCAAAATTTAGTGTTATGACCATATAAGTTCAAATTGGAACTCAATTAAACTATAAATAGTTCAAATTTCAATCTTATTTACCCATGTTTTTTATGTAACTGATATTTGTTTCCTATAAATAGCATAATAAATTACTAGAATTGAAAAAAATTAATAATAAGTATAAAGCATTGAGTAAAAGAGGTAAAATATGAATAGCATACCATATGAACAAAATTTAATTCCTTTCCTAAGTAAATTTATTCATGAGCTAATTCTTTCTTATCATGCAATATAAAGAGTAAAATTAACATAAAACATAACATCAAGAAACATGTGCATCCCCCATGAGTGAAATCAATACAAAAGTGCCTAGATAACTCCATAACCATGAGTCTCTTCCATAGAAACATGTCTCTCCCCCAATGTGGGTAAACTTCTCTCATGAATAGGCTTATTCCATCTTTTGATACCTCTTAACCTCTGATCTTCCATACCAAAAAAAAGTTATAGAGATGAAATAAAAGGCTAAGATACGCCATTGGTATATTCCCAACTGGGTTCACAAGTATGTAACCGGTCCAAACAGACACAAGGTCTCAATAGTTACTCCATATATTCTATAGGCTATTAACTAGAAATTATGGTGTATAGTGGTTTGGTAGGGTGATTATACTCACATTATCTAAGGGGAACATTGTGGAAATAAAGATAATTAAAATCAAACCATTTAATAAATAGTATATATAAGGAATTATAGTAGTATTATATACATATCATGTCATAGTGATGCTAAATATAAGCCAAGAAATTCATGGAAGTAGCCACACAAGTAGTTGTATGCTAAAAATTGATATCAAAAGACTAAGAACTATTAAACATTATCGGAATCTCCACTAACAACATGGTCCTCTACTTTCATACTCCAACCTAAGATAAAATTCAAATGTCCACCATAGGGTGCATCCCTTTGTCCTTCCATATATCTGGGAAATCTATATGGGTACCAAGTAGAGACCCAAATAAGTTGTGAGTATAACTCTGCAGGCCACCACCAATGGTGTCTAATAAAAATCCAGTATGTGAATATAAAATGTAATGGTGTACTGATAAAATAATATAAGTATATCATGTCAATAAACCCTTATCGAACCAGAGATCCTTCTGGAATACCTAGACAAACATACCTTCTTCAACCTAAACATGGTGTCTCTAATCATGCGACCTATTAATTGGTTAGGGTACCTAAGTCATATATACACTACATCCAAGAATAACTAATTCCAAGGAATCTTGGGAACACATCATGGTATTCACCCAAAATACACTCATGTTGAATCTATATGAACCTATTGAATTCATTAATATTGGGTTTAAATCTAACTTACAGTGATAAATTTTCAAGGAATTGATCATGGATCCTAGAGTTGAATCGAATGGACAACCCATTAGAAATGTACTCATATGATTTTATAAGAGAACCATGGAAAAAAATACTTTCATTTTGGAGATAATATTGAGTGTGATCCAAGGGGATGACCTATAGAATTCCTTATCCAAGTACGTCAATCCAAACATGGGATAGTATACCATGAATTTTGATTTTCTATAATTCTAAATGAATCAATGGTGACTAGACATTTCATTCATTAGTGAAACATAATAACATAATCCAATGTGGTTTTACCACATTGAATTCAGATCAATAAATAAGGTGTAATTCTATGAGTTCGGTCAGGGCCTTCTTGTAACACCCCAAGCTTCCACGGTACGTTTCCCATTGAATAATGTAATAGCTTGTGATGTATGCAACTTCGAGTTCTAACACACATCACAACAAATCAAACTAGCCGTTATGAATAGTAATACCCACTTTTTGAAATTTTATAAAATTTATCTTTCAAAATGGACTTCATTTTTTGATTCAGAATATCAAAATTAGCTTAGGGTGAATTTTTTGTATTTTTCTGAAAACTTTCAATTTTTGATGAATAGTTAAAAACACTGAGTTTTAGTTTAAAACCAAATGTTTATTGAAATAATTATTTATTTTATTTAAATTTAATTACGTTCAAAATAGATACATAATACCTATATAAGTTCAATGTAATTCATTGGATTTAGTTTAGAATAATTTTATATATATAGAAATTTTATTAAACTTTTCACCGTCTTTTACCCACCTCCTAGGAGAATTTGGAAATTCACATAAAACTTTATTTTACCACTTTTGTGAGTGGAATTTAAAAAATCCAAGAGACACAGTTAATATCAAGGAGTAAATTTTGGTTCAATGAGATGAAAATAATTTTTGGTGAATAGTACCTTTTACTTTTATTACCACAGTTAAAAGTAAATAGGGTAATTAAGGGTAAAAATGACATTAATATTACCCTAACACATGTCCTAATTCTATTTTACAAGTGTATCTCGAGAAAAAACAACCTTAGGAATAAAATATTGTCATTTAGGTCCACTTGGATTATATTAGGACATTTATTATTATTTAATTCAAAGAAGAGTTAAAAGAGATAAAATCAATGTTTAATAACTAAAACATTTTTAATATAGGGTTATATATAAGATAAATTCTATTATAAATATTAATTAGAAATATAAAAAGATTTAATACATAATGGTATTTTATTTATAATTTTTAAACATTAAATATTTTAATTTATTTATGACACAATGGTGATGCAGTAATTACCTAATTAATGAAATATTAAAATAATATATATTATAAATATAAAAATAAATGTAATTTGAGACTTTTTATGAATTCCACTAATTTTATAGTTTAATATTACATATTATGATTGGTTATATAAATTTATTTCGAAGTAATAATTCTGTTATGAAATTATCAAAAACAAAATACCCAATAGTGTTAAAATTGGAATAAAAGAGTTTTTAAAACAAATATTATATTATTAATTGATATTATATTGCTAAAAATATAAGGTTTGGACAAGGTACTTATATAATGTTAGGTGTATCATTAATGGACCACTTGGGGGTCTCTTGGAGAAATATAGTAAGTCTATTAACTATATAATATAAAATACAAAGAGACATGGTAAATGTCAAACTATTTAACTAAGGGTTAAATATAAATGATAAGGTTAATATAGTGACCCAAAACCTATCTAAAAACTATTGGATGAAAGTATTTAGACCCATACCAACCTTAAAATTTAAATAATCCACTTTTGATCCATTAGAAACCGAATATGAATTTATTATAAAATAATATTTTATGTTTTTCCTAAGGTGCCCCTCACCACTCTTATAAAAGGGCACTCTCCCTTATCTCAAATTCATACCTTCAAAGCCTTTTTGTTTGACCAAACCCTACCCAAATATCCACTAAACTTCCCTAAATTCATCCCAGAGGCCCTCATTTGGTCAGAAAGAAAACTTAAGGAGCCATTTTGATCAAATCAAAAGGAAGAACCCGAAGAAGTGGTAATGATTTCACCACCCTCTTTCAAGTTCTTTTCTTCTTCCACATATTCTTTATTTGTAATTTCCATTCTAAAATAATAACTCCAATATATTCTATATACTTTTATGTTATTATTAATATGGCACAACCATATTCATATTTTATCCATCCTTTGAATGACATGTCACCATACGTGCATACGTACGGCCTATCGTGTCCACGTCGTGGTGTAATTGTTATTAAATATATTATTAATTGGATGGCTATAATAATGATGTGTAATTCATCTAAATAATAATAATACCATGATAATGATTCATTATATATGATATACCATCCAATTATATATTATTTTAATATCAAAAGAATGATATTATCGCTCGTGCGTCCGTACGGACTACCGTCTCCACGAACGCGATGAGATTCTTTCCCCATCGTATCCATACAAGTCTAATTCTCATTTTATGATTAAAAATAATGTTTAAGGACTTAATATAATTCTGTATATGAATAATATAAAACCTATCCAAAACAAACACGACTTATGTAACAAAACATATAGAAGAAAACGAGTAAGTTAACACCTGAAATGATAAAAATACTAAGATATTATTAACAATGAATTGTTAAAAGATCATATATGATATCATATTAATGTATATGATTCTTTCATAATTAAGTAACAATTATTTTAACATTATACAGGAGGATAACCTACCCTATACCAAGGAGAAAGTACAAATTAAGGGGTTTCTTATCTCACTTTTAATTCCGTGATAATTCCATTGTTTGCCACTTATTTATTGCATGTGGTGTATGTACTGACCATGATTGTATTCATTGTGTAATATACTTTAATTTTTGGATATCTATATAATAATTTTATCATCCTTCCTTCATGGGTGTATGTTTCGTATGTTACCAAATCAATAAGGGAATTTGAAATTTCAATTTCCACTTATTCGGCTTTAAGAACACTTCATTGATTATTTTACTCCAAGATTGTGTGTGGAATCACTCTTCATTTTCTTATATCATAATTTACACTCCCCTTTCTATGGATATACTTTTGATACACATAATTACTCCATTGATAAATTCTCAATCCATCGATGTGAATTTGGTAAGAGTAATGTTAACTCAATCACCATTTGTTGAGTTAAATATCCAATTAATTGGTGTTATTTTTACAAGAATATGTGTGAATGTCCTCTGATTGATTTACACTTAATATCCAATAATATTGAGTATATTTATATTTTTCACAGATAATTATGTTGTTGATTTATCCTTAACCTAATGATACGGTCATTATAACAGATTTTATCCCAATTTGCATTCCGTTGAGACTTCTTTGTTGTTATACACCAAATCACTTTTATATGGTGTATATAATGGACTTTGACAAATTATATCATGAATCCCTTTATTATCATGATATTACAAAGTTTTTATTACCTCAATTATTTTTATTCAAGTGTCTCTCTTTTGGTTAGGAACTCTAACTAAAATATCATTTTAAATATTTTAAAGATTTATTATTCAAAATCTTTCTTATTAATGTCCATGTTTTGAAAATGGTTTTAAGGTTTTATTTATATGTACATTAATGATTTCAAATCAAAATTCCTTTTAAAAGTTTCAAAGTGTTATGGGACACTTGGATTCAAAAATATATTTTTAAATGGCTTCTTGACAAATAGTGTGACTTTTAAATGATTTCAAGAAAAAGGGGGATATTTCTCTCTAATATTTTTTATTCTTATTTTCATCTATGTCAATATACTTCATTATTCTCGAATGAGGTTAATCTGATACAATACAATCTTTCTTATTGTATCGAATGAGTTATGTTTGACAGTGGATGTGATATTTTTATACCATTCATGGTTTGTGGATAATGTATTGACATTTCGTATGCTAGTTTTAATATGAATGTTTATGTTATAAACTTTTCAAATGAGGAATGCGTTGGACATAGAAAGTGACAGGTGGAGCCTGCTATATCTCCTCGATGCATCGGTAGGTCTCATGAGACAAAGTAGTGTCTTGGCATGAGGCCTTGACAAAATCTTATTTTTAGTCTTGGCACGAGGCCTTGGCTACGTGGTTATGATAGTCTTGAATTATCTATTCCATCATTATTAAAGTGGTTATTGATATTTCATGTGTTTATGAGACTAGTAGAATATCCATGTGAATAAGTAAATGGTATTATTTGATTTTATATTTTCCATATTATGTTGATGTTCATGTTTAAAAGTCTTTTGTTATAGTTATACATTGCCTTAAATGTTTATGCTTATCTATGAATGTTTCCACTATATTTTTATCCTTACTAAGCATCTCAGCTCACCCTTTCAATGGTTTATTATTTGCAGGATGTGAAGAAGTAATTTATGAATGTACTGCAGTGATAGTATGAGGGGATATTAAGACATGATGTTGTTGTAGTTTTTTTTACTTTATTATGTAATGTAAGACTTATGAATATATCTAGTGTTTCCAAGACTACTAAACTAATCGGTCTTTCAAGACTTGATCTTTTGTGATCATTCCAATGTTATGTAATAATCCACCGACTCTAGGTAACTAGGGTCGGGGCGTTACAGTTGGTATCAAAGGTCGTTTAGTACAATCCTTAGAATCTTGATTTAGATAAACTCTGATTAGAGCACATATCCCTAAGAAAGATATTGATGATTAGTATAGAAGAACTTCCTAGAATTTTGGTATTGTATAGATTTTGTGAGTTTTCAAATCAATACATCCATGTCTGGAATCAAGAAGGTAGAGGCGGCTCTGGCATAGATGTACCTAGGGGTAAAACCCGAAAACACTGCTTTGATCTAGACTCGAATGGGAACTGGTGAACAACAAATTGGCTTGCTGCACTCTTGGTTACGACACTAATGGGGGATATGCTTTGGATAATTTACATTTTCTTTAAAAACTGATTTGAAGTATTATGAGAGTAAATGGCCTTGGTTAATCCTACTGTGTTTCAAATTGAGAATATGGTGACATGATATTCTCTGAATGATTTTTTGACTACTGTTACTCACACAATGATTTCTAGTTTTAGTCAATGGATGGATTCCAAGGAAGTCATGGTGACTTTGAGAATGACATACAAGGTGGGAACAGTGGTGGCAATGAGAAACAAAATGGAATCTTGATAGGCGTAAAAGATATCATCTACATGCCAAATCCATTTTCCAAAAATATGTTCAACAATATATATATTAACCAATTCCCAGACTCAAAAAAGAAGAGAGATGTGTTGAATGATAAGAACTCCAGTAGTGGAGACCATGGAGAAAAGAGTCCTCAATTTCCATCATGCAGGAAATGTGGAAGGAGACACCCAAGAAAGTGTCTCAATGGAATAAAGAAATGCTTTACATGTGGGAAGGGAGGACATAATGTGAAGAATTGCTGAGGAAAAATGAAGAGGACAGTGGAAGAAAATAAAAATGGTCCCAATATTCTAATTACGACCATTTTCTGTAAATTTAAGGGACCTTGGCATCAACCAAGTCAATGACCTATTCTATAAGATAACCTCTTGGTCAAGGATGAACCGATGTGGAAATAAATGGATGACAAAATATTTAAAGGTATTAGTACTCCTTGTTGTTGAGATTACTTTGGGTTAATTTTCTCCTATATGTGTAACCCTGCAATTTATCATGTGAGAATGATATTTGAGTATGACTTTTCCTTTCTCTTGTGGATATAGATATAAATAACCATTTCATTTTATATGATCATTGGGTTTGAGGAAAATACAATTTATTATATTTTGTGATAAAAATTCAAGGAATGAGATAAGATTTGTGGTTAAATTATGTTATGGTTATTTTGAGGAATTTATCTCATTTTCGTAAAGTTATAAAATATAGTTTTTGAAAATGGACAACACGCAGACCGTGTGACAACCCATCGCGTCGAACAAAGATGTGGGAATCGAACCCACAACCAAAGTGTGATTGGGATTTATTGCCTACCACTTGACTACGTGAAGTCCCTGGTTAGTGTGACTAATTATTATTAGTTAAATGATTTTATTGATCAATAATAAGTTGATTTGGGATCTTATGTTTTGTCAAGTGAATACCCTTATTATAGGAAAATGATTCGGTGATTAAGTGATAAATTTAATTTTCGAAGATGTTCGCTTTGTTGGGAACACTATATGCCCAAGGAAAATAGAATACTATGGGATTTAATTTGAGGAGTAATGGTGGATTGTTATCTATGTTTTTACTGTGGATTTATAGTGATTTGGGTTATTTATATAAATGATTAACCTATATTAGAGAATATGTGATTAGGTTAATTACTTTTAAGTATGTGACTTTAAGAGTAGTTGATGTCATTTGGATATACAATTTAACATGGGAGACTAAATAACCAAATTCTTTAAAGCTTTGGGATTCAATATTAGTTTGTATTATATTTAAGGATTTTAAGGACAATTGTTTATTGAATGGTGTTTATTTATCTTTGGGGTATTGTTGGATTAATTTTAGAAATTAAGATTAGGGTTTCTTTCTCTAATGGAATATCCTTTTGGTGGATCATCAGATCTTATACTAACCATTTTGGTTTTGATTAATCTCTAAATACAAGGTAAATATATAGTCCTTCATGTATCATGTGATTCTATAAGAAGTTTATTCTACCTCTTCCAGTGTGACCATGTCTTCTTGAATACTCATCATTTAAAAATGAGTTAGTAGTAGGAATTTATTATAGAATGAATCTTTACTCAAAAAGTATGTATATCTCTTTATGTTCTTAGTCAATCATAGAAATTAATTCCTCATCTTTATGTAATGTAACTTAAAACAAAAAAAAAGTTGTATGTTTACTTTCCCTACTGGGAAACTAATGACCATTTGTCCCATCACAAGTTTGTGGTTTTCTTGATGTTAACTTTCTCCTAATCATGTTATATATCCCTCTCCATCAGAACTTGGAACATAGTTTGTCATCCATATCCATGTTTTTCTACATGGAATCCTAGTATAGGTTATCTCGGGTGACATTTTTACTTCTCTTTCTTTCTTTTAATGTGATAGTTTTATTGACTCTTTTTCCGATGTGGGAACTTCCATTATATTCCCAAGCCCAGTTTAAAAAAAAATTGCGACTATGCAGTTTATTGATGGAGGAGAGAATGTAACACCCCAAGCTTCCACAGTACGTTTCCTTTTGAATAACGCACTACCGTGTGTTGTACGCAACTTCGAGTTCAAACACACACTACAACCCATCAAACTAGCCATTATGAATAGTAATAACCACTTTTTAAAATTTTATAAATTTTATATTTCAAAATGGAATACTTTTTTGATTTGGAATATCGAAATTAACTCAGGGTGAATTTTTGGTATTTTTCTGAAAACATTCAATTTTTGATGAATAGTGAAAAACACTGAGTTTTAGTTTAAAACCTAATTTTTATTTAAAGAATTATTTATTTTATTTAAATTTAATTATGGTCAAAATTGATACATAATACCTACATAAGTTCAATGTAATTCAATGGAGTTAGTTTAGAATAATATTAGATATATAAAAATTTTATTGAACTTTTCATCGTCTTTTACCCACCTCCTAGGAGAATTTGGAAATTCACATAAAACTTAATTTTACCGCTTCTATGAAGGGAATTTAGAAAATCCCAGAGACACGGTTAATATCAAGTAGTAAAATGTGGTTCAATGAGTTGAAAATAATTTTTGGTGAATAGTAGCTTTTTACTTTTATTTACCACGGTTAAAAGTAAATAGGGTAATTAAGGGTAAAAATGATATTAATATTACTCTAAAACAGTTCCTAATTCTATTGGAAAAGTGTATCTTGACCCAAAACAACCTTAGGAATAAAATATTATCATTTATGTCCACTTAGATAAGATTATGACATTTATTATTATTTAATTCAAAGAAGAGTTAAAAGAGATAAAATCAATGTTTAATAACAAAAACATTTTTAATATAGGGTTATACATAAGATAAATTTGATTATAAATATTTATTAGAAATATAAAAATATTTACTACATAATGGTATTTTATTTACAATTTTTATACATTAAATATTTTAATTTATTTACGACACAATGGTGATGTATTAATTACCTAATTAATGAAATATTAAAATAATTGATATTATAAATATCAAAATAAATGTAATTTGAGAATTTTTATGAATTACATAAATTTTATAGGTTAATATGACATATTACTATTTGTTATATATATTTATTTAGAAGTAATAATTCTGTTATGAAATTATCAAAAACAAAATACCCAATAGTGTTAAAATTGACAAAAAAGAGTTTTTAAAACAAATATTATATTATTAATTGATATTCTATTCCTAAGAATTGAAGGTTAGGAAAAGTACTTACATAATGATAGTTGTATCATTAATGTACCACTTGGGGGTTTCTTTGAGGTATATAGTATATTTATTAACTATATAATATAAAATACAAAGAGACATGGTAAATGTCATACTATTTAACTAAGGGTTAAATATAAATGATAAGGTTAATATAGTGACCCAAACCTGTCTAAAATCTATTGGTTGAAATTATTTCGACCCATCCCCTCCTAAACCTTTAAATAATCCACTTTGGAGCCATTAGAAACCGAATATTAATTTATTAGAAAATAATACATTATGTTTTTTCTAAGGTGCCCCTCACCCCTCTTATAAAAGGGCACTCTCTCTTCTCTCATATTCATACCTTCAAAGCCTTTTGGATCGGCCAAACCTTGCCCAAATCTCCACTAAACTTCACTAATTTTATCCTAGAGGCCCTCCTTTGGTCAGAAAGCAAACTGAAGGATCCCTTTTGATCAAATCAAAAGGAAGAACCCGAAGAAGAGGTAATGATTTCACCACCCTTTTTCAAGTTCCTTTCTTCTTCCACTTCTTCTTTATTTCCTATTTCCATTCTAAAAGAATAACTCAAGTATCTTCTATATGCTGTGATGTTATTATAAATATGGTACAACCATATTTATTATTTTATCCATCCTTTTAATGACATGTCACCATACGTGCGTACGTACGGCCTACCGTCTCCACGTCGTGGTGTAATTGTTATTCAATATATTATTATTTGTATGGGTATAATAATGATTTGTAATTCATGTAAATAATAAGAATAAAATTATAATGATTCTTTATATATCATATACCATACAATTATATATGATTTTAATATCAAAAAAATGATATTATTGCTCGTGCATACGTACGGACTACCATCTCCATGAACGCAATGATATTCATTCCCAGTCATATCCATACAAGTATAATTCTCATTTTATGATTAAAAATAATCTTTAAGGACTTAATATAATTCCTTATATGAATAATATACAACCTATCCATAAAAAACATGACTTATGTAAAAAAACATATAAAAGAAAACGAGTAAGTTAACACCCGAAACGATGATAATACTAAGATATTATTAACAAGGCAATGTTAAAAGATCATATATGATATCATATTAATGTATATGATTCTTGTATAATTAAATAACAATTATTTAAACATTATAAAAGAATCCAACTTACCCTCAACCAAGGAAAAATTATAAAGTAAGGGGTTTCTTATCTCACTTTTAATTCCTTGAGATTTCCATTGTTCGACACTTATTTATTTCATGTGGTGTATGGGCTTCCCATGATTGTATTAATTGTGTAATATACATTAATTTGTGGATATCTACATAATCATTGTATGATCCTTCCTTCATGGTTGTATGTTTCATATGTTACGAAATCAATAAGGGAATTTTAAATTTCAATTTACACTCATTCGACTTTAAGCATACTTCATTGATTATTTTACTCCAAGATTATGTGTGGAATCAATATTCATTTTCTTATGTCATAATTTCCACTCCCCTTTCTATGGATATACTTTTTATACACATATTCACTCCATTGATAAATTCTCAATCCATCGATGTGAATTTGGTAAGAGTAATTTTAACTCAATCTCCATTTGTTGAGTTAAATATCCAATTCATTGGTGTTGTTTTTACAAGAATATGTGTGAATGTACTCTGATTGATTTACACTGAATATCCAATAATATTGAGTTTATTTATATTTTTCACACATAATTATGTTTTTGATTTATCCTTAACCTAAGGATATAGTCTTTATTAGAAATTTCATCTCAATTTGCATTCCGTTGAGACTTATTTGTTGTTACACCCCAAATCACTTTTATATGGTGTATATAATGGACTTTGACATAATATATCATGAATCCCTTTATTATCGTGATATTATAAAGTTTTTATTACCTCAATTATTTTTATTCAAGTGTCTCTCTTTTGGTTAGGAACTCTAACTAAAATATCATTTTAAATGTTTTATTGATTTATTATTCAAAATCTTTCTTATTAATGTCCATATTTTAAAAATGGTTTTAAGGTTTTATTTATATGGACATTAAAGTTTTAAAATCAAAATTCCTTTTAAAAGTTTCAATGTGGTTTGGGACACTTTGATTCAAAAATATATTTTTAAATGGATTCTTGACAAATAGTCTGCCTTTTAAATGATTTCAAGAAAAAGGGGGATATTTTTCTTTAATAGTTTTAATGATTATTTTCATCTATGTCAATATACTTCATTATTCTCTAATGAGGTTAATATGATATAATACAATCTTTCTTATTGTATTGAATGAGTTATGTTTGACTATGGATGTGATATTTTTATACTATTCATGGTTTGTGGTTAAATTATTGACAATTCGTATGCTAGTTTTAATACGATTTTTTATGTTATAAATTTTTTATATGAGGAATGCATTGGACTTAGAAAGTGATGGGTGGAGCCTGCTATAGCTCCTCGATTCATCGGTAGGTCTTAGGAGATAAAGTAGTGTCTTGGCACGAGGCCTTGACAAAATCTTATTTGTAGTCTTGGCACGAGGCCTTAGCTACGTGGTTATGATAGTCTTTAATTATGCATTCCATCATTATTAAAGTGGTTATTGATATTTCATGTGGTTATTCAACTAGTAGAATATCCATGTGAATTAGTAAATGGTATTATTTCATTTTATATTTTCCATATTATACTTATGTTCATGTTTAAAAGGCTTTTGTTATAGTTATACGTTGCCTTAAATGTTTATGCTTATCTATGAATGTTTCCTCTATATTGTTATCCTTACTGGGTATCTGCGCTCACCCTTTCAGTGTTTTATTTTTCCCAGGATGTGAAAAAGTAATTTATGAGTGACCTGCAGAGATAATATGAGGGGATATGAAGACAAGATGTTGTTTTAGTTTTTTTTACTTTATTATTTAGTGTAAGACTTATGAATATATCTAGTGTTTCCAATACAACTAAACTAATCGGTATTTCGAGACTTGATCTTTTGTGATCATGCCAATGTTATTTAATAATGAACCGAATCTGGTTTACTAGGGTTGGTGCGTTACAGTTGTTATCAGAGGAAGTTCAGTATAAACCTTGGAAGCTAGATTTAGATAAACTCTTATTAGAGCATGTATCCCTAACAAAGACTTTGAGGAATAGTATAGAAGAACTTCCTAGAATTTTGGTATTGTATAGATTTTGTGAGTTTTCCAAAAAATACATCCATGTCTGGATACGAGCAGGTAGAGGAGGCTCCGACACAGATGTACCTAGGGGTAAAACCCGAAAACACCGCTTCGAGCTAGACTCGAACGGGAACTGGTGCACAACAACAGGCCTTGCTGCACTCTTCATTATGACACTCCCAGGGGATATTCTTAGGATAATTTACATTTTCTTTACAAACTGATTTGAATTATTATGAGAGTAAATGGCCTTGGTTAATCCTATTGTGTCTCAAATTGAGAATATGGTGACATGATATTCTCTGAATGATTTTATGACTACTCTTACTCACACAATGCATTCTGGTTTTAGTCAATGGATGGATTCCAAGGAAGTCATAGTGACTTTGAGAATGATGTACAAGGTGGGAACAATGGTGGAAATGAGAAAAAAATGGAATGTTGATAGGCGTTATAGCGACCCGACCTTTTCTTACATTACTATTACATCATTTCAAAGATAAACAACATAATAGTATTACACATGGAGGATCCAGAGGTTTAGTGTCTTGGGAAAACTAGGACAATACATAACAAATACAACATCAAGCATAAAAATTCATTTAATCTCTTCTTTTATAGCTTCTTAGTAGCACTTGTCCTCCCCTTAGTACATGTAGCCACCTGAGGATATACATCAAAAGGGGTGAGCTAAAAGCCCAGTAAGAGGATAGATAAGAACAATATAGCATCGGGTGAGCATAATCATGAAGAAGACCTTGAACATGAGAGGAGCATAAACAATAAACATGAAATGTGGAAAAGCATAAAAATGAAACATCATGTATTAGTGGTTAACTACCACACATACTTGTGAACAAAGCTAGCATCATGTTCACGCATCATTTCACATTTACTCATGAGATTCATCACTTTACCCAATGCATATTGCGCTATATAATTCCGGGCGCACCTGTCACATCATAACATTATCATTATCATTCTTGCCACATAGAACACATATCAAACATGTACATAAATAACCCATGGAAAGGAATGGGTTTCATTTCATAATAACACATTCATAAGCTTTGGGTTCCAAAATAAATAGGGAACACCATACTTGATACAAGAACCATCAACCTTGAATGAGAGGTAAAATGTGAGATCTTGAAAGAAGAGTTCTTTTGGAAAACATTTTGATGGGCATAAAAACCAGTTACAAACATTTATATCCCAAAAAAGTAAAGGAAATGATGAACAAATGATCTTTGAGGAGTAACCATATCAAAAATGGAGTGAAAGAGGGAGAACCCGAAGGAAGAAAATTAGGTTCGAGATTTCCCCTTACCTTGTACTCGAATGCCTCCTTCTCTTTAATGTCTTGTATAATGACATTATATTCATTAATTAGAAATTACAGAAACTTTTATACATTAATAGGGTTCATTCTGGTTTCATTATTTCATATTATGTTCCTTTGTATGACTGATAGATTTTAAAAACATTGACCGGGGATGTTCGTTTTTATGGTTTTCTTGAGCGGTCCACTTGTATTCTTAAATTGATGCTTGGGTAGATCATGGGTAAACATCCAGAACTGATATTACATGTTATTAATGATATTATATAAGCTTGAATGATTTTATAATGAGTTATATTAGATCCAAGTGGATGAATCATTAGATAAAAATTTAATGATGGTTATTTGGGTTAATTTGAGCGGTTTTTGGATCACAACGATCTTGTTTTAACATTTATCTTAGTAATAAGACCATAGGTTATTTCCAGAAATTAAAATAGAACATAATACATATAAAATATTCTGGTTCAACCATAAAAATGGTTTCATGACCATATTGAAGGTTGAAATGGAATAAGAGAGCATGTTGTTTTTGAAGCTGATAAATTATCACCACATGAACAACGTTCTCTTTAATAAAATAAAAGGGAGAGGGAAAGGGTGTGGGGTGATATAATATACCATTAGAATCATAAGATTGCATTATATGTATAATACTGGATTCAAAAAACAATTTGGATGAAGATAAGTATGGAGAGATCAAGAAAGGAACTTGAACTTGAAAGGAAATTAAAGGAGAAGAGAGAGAGAAATTACCTTTAAAATCCTTATCTTAAGATCCTCTTTAAGGAAGCTAGCCTTGGTCTTTTGATGAGACCAACAGCTTTTAGACGTGGGGGATGAGCTAGGGAAGGTGTTTGGGCAGAATTTAGAGAAGGCTTGGAGCTTGAGAGGTGTGAGGAAAAGATGGAGTGAAGGGTGGCTTTTATAGTGGAGGGGAGAGGGGTTTCCTTAATAAAAAATTGATTAGTTTATTAATTTCACCTAAGACAAGGAATAGTGAGTCTTGGATGACCAATAATAGTATTGTTATAATGTAATCCCGAACCAAGTGGGCTTACATCAGTAGAACATCATCAATGACTCAATTAATACATTATTTAGCTTTTATTGCGAATTATCGGATTCCACTATTCATCAAAAATTCAAGTATCTCAGAAAAATACCAAAATTTTACCCCAACCATTTTTCGACGTGTAGAATCCAAAAATGAAGTCCATTTTTCAAAAATAATTTTATAAATATTATTAATTTAATATTTAATTAAAATCATAATTTACTTTAAAAACAGTTTTTAAAATTAAAACTGATTTTGCAGTTCTTTCAAAAATTACCTAGGGTCATATAAAATTATCTAAAAAATATTAGACATTGATTCAATAATTTATGATTATATTTCAGGAAAATAAATATTCTTTTAAATTAATTAATTAATTATAATTAATTATTTATGACTTATAAAATACCAAAAACGTTTACTAAGGTCAAATTATCACTTTCTATGATTTCTAAATTTTATTTTATTATTCGTAGGTAATGTTACTCTTATTTACTATTAATAAGGTTCATATTACTATACATAAGGGTAGGTTACTATTCATAAGGGTAGGTTACTATTCACCAAAAATTATTTTTGTTTCATTAGACACCAAAAACTATCTTGAGCACAACAGTGTATGCCAGATTTTTAAAATTCCAAACATAGGGGTGAAAAAATTATGTTTAAAGGTCACTTATCACTTAGTAGTTCATTATTTTGTGTTTTTATGACATAGATAGAAGAAGGGAATTTTCAATTGAAAAACTTTGGGTCGTTACATTCTTCCCCCCTTAAGAAATTTCGCCCTCGAAATTTCACTTTACACAAATAGGTGAGGGTACTTCTCCTTCATTGCCTCTTCCGGTTCCCAAGTTGCTTCCTCAAAATTCTGGTTCCTCCACAACACTTTGACAAGGCGGGTTGTCTTGTTGCGTAGAACCTTATCACTTCGGTCCAGAATTTTTACCAGATGCTCCTCATATGAGAGATCATCTTCTAACTATACCACCTCTGAGTTTAGTACATGTGAGGGGTCTGGAATGTACTTCCACAGTAGTAATACGTGAAACACGTCATGAACTTGAGCCATATTTGGTGGAAGTGCCAGACGATAGGCCACGGCTCCTATACGATCAAGGATCTCAAAGGGGCCAATGTACTTTGGGATTAGCATCCCTTTCTTCCCGAATCACATGACTCTCTTCCATGGAGATATTCGAAGGAAGACTTTACCTCCAACGTCGAACTCCAAGTCCCTTCGACGATTGTCAGCATAGATCTTTTTCCAACTTTGAGCAGATTTGATATGTTTCTGGATGACTTGAACCTTCTCTGTCATCTCTTGAACAAGATCGGGACAAAGTAGTTTTCGTTCTCCAACTTCATCCCAACAGGTTGGAGTTCTACATCGCTTCCCATAAAGAGCTTCATACGGAGCCATCTGAATACTCGAGTGGAAGCTATTGTTGTATGAGAACTCAACCAATGGAAGGTGTTGATCCCAACCACCTTTGAATTCAAGAGAGAAGGATCTTAGCATATCTTCAAGTGTCTGAATAGTCCTTTCAGACTGGCCATCAGTTTGGGGTGATAGGCCATGCTGAAATTTAATTCAGTACTCAAAGCATGTTGAAGGCTCCTCCAGAATTTAGAAGTGAACCTTGGATCACGATCAGATACAATCGAGAGTGGAACACCATGCAATCTCACTACTTCCTTCACATATATCCTTGCAAGTTGTTCAAATGAGAGGTCTTCCCGAATAGCGATAAAATGGGCAGTCTTGGTGATTCGGTCAACCACAACCCATATCGCATTATTTCCTCTTGACGTTTTCGGGAGACCCATGACAAAGTCCATAGTGACATTTTCCCATTTCCACATGGGTATAGGCAATGGCTGCATCATACCTTTGGACTTTTGCCACTCAGCTTTAACTTACTGACACACCAAGCACCTTGATATATATTCTGCAATCTCCTTCTTCATGTTGTCCCACCAGAAGTGTTCTCGGAGATCACGATACATCTTGGTACTTCCAGGATGAATAGAGAAAGTTGAGCTATGTGCGTTATCCAATAGCTCCTTCTTTATTCCGGGTGATGAAGGCACACAAAGCCGCGTTCCAAACCGAATCACACCATCATCGTCGATATGGAACTCTTGCAGTTTCCCTTCCTTTGCTGCATTCACCCTTTTTTGTATCTACATATCATCCCTTTGTGCTTCCTTAATCTTCTGTTAGATGGATGGTTGCGCAATCATTTGGGCAAGGTAGGATGTATCCCTTGCCCTTACGATTCCCAAATCCATCCTTTGCATATCAAAGAAGATAGGGTCTTTCTCAATCCTCAACATGGATAGAGTAGCAGGTTCTTTCCTACTTAGAGCATTAGCTACCTTGTTCGCCTTTCCGGGATGATAGTGAATAGAGCAATCGTAATCCTTGATTAGCTCTAACCATCTCCTTTGACGCATGTTGAGATCCTTTTGTGTGAATATATACTTTAGGCTCTTTTGGTCGGTGTATATGTCACACTTCTCACCATAAAGGTAGTCCCTCCAGATTTTCAAGGCAAAAATCACAGCTGCCAGCTCTAGATCATGCGTCGGGTAGTTCTGCTCAGGGATCTTCAACTGTCGTGAGGCATAGGCTATCACATTATCATTTTTCATGAGTACACAACCCAAGCCTTTCTTTGAAGAATCACTATATATCACAAAATTTTCTCCACTTTTCGGTAGTGTGAGTACAGGTGCGGTGATTAGCCTTCTCTTTAGCTCCTTGAAGCTTCCCTCACATTCATCCGTCCAGACATACTTTACCTCTTTCCTTGTTAACGTAGTTAGCGGGCATGACAATCGTGAGAGGTTTCTCACAAAACGTCGATAGTACCCAACTAATCCAAGAAAACTAAGGATTTATGTGACACTAGAGGGCCTAGGCCATTCCTCGATCGCCTTTGTCATCGAAGGGTCCACAGAAATTCCCTCGCTTGTGATTACATGTCCCAAGAATTTGACTTGATTCATCCAAAAGTCACACTTGCTGAACTTGGCGTACAACTTCTCCTTTCTCAATGTCACCAACACAAGTCTTAGATGTTCTTCATGTTCCTCCTTAATCTTAGGGTAAATGAGAATATCATCAATAAACACTACCACAAATTTTTCGAGGTAATGTCTAAAGACTCTATTCATCAAATCCATGAAGATTTCAGGGGCATTAGTATGTCCGAAGGGCATCACAAAAAACTCATAGTGCCCATACCTTGTACGGAAGGCAGTCTTCTGAATATCTTCCTTCTTCACCTTTACTTGATGATATCTAGAATGAAGATCCACCTTTGAGAAGTATTGAGCTCCTCTTAACTGATCGAACAAGTCATTAATCCTTGGGAGAGGATACTTGTTCTTTATGGTGATCTTGTTGAGTTCCCGATAATCGATACACAGCCGCATGGTTCCATACTTCTTCTTCACAAAGAGCACTGTCGCACCCCAAGGTGATGCACTAGGGCGTATGAACCCTTTGTCCATATTCTCTTGCAGCTGCTTCTTTAACTCCTCCAGTTCGATAGGATCCATCCTATAGGGTCACTTCGAGATAGGAGTAGCTCCAGGTATGAGTTCAATTGAGAACTCTACCTCACGATCCGGGGGAATTCCGGGTAACTCTTCGGTAAATATATCACCGTATTCCCTTATGATGTGCATTTCCTCAAGGTAGGAACTTTCCTTTGACTCAAACATTTGGGCGAGGTATGATTCTTCATAGGTAATCATCACCCACACCATTGAAGGATTTCTCAATGGAGATTCATGATCTTCCTTGAATTTTTAGAGGAGCATGGGATGGTTCGGAATTTGAAAATATATTTCCTTTTCCCAACAGTTGATATGTGCTCTACATAACGAGAGACAATCCATTCCCATTATAGCGTCTAATTCCACCAAGGGAAGTATTACGAGATTTTCCAGAAGAATATTCCCACATACGTCAACAGGAGAAGAATCAAACACTTGGGTTGCAGTGATTTCACCACTTGGTGTTTTTACAGATATCTCTACTTCAAGGTTTCGGGGCTTCGATTCTATAGTTCTGGCAAACATGCAAGATATAAAGGATTGCGTAGAACCAGAATCAAATAAGACTTTTTCCATTCTTGAGTGAATAGGAAGTGTACCTTGTACGACTTCATTATCTTGTTCCACCTCCGCAGTAGTGATGGCATAAGCCTTACCTTGTTCCTTTGGCTTTGGTGGTTGTTGGCGCTGATTACCCTCGAAAGATCGAGGTTTAGTGCACTGGTTTGAATAGTGCCCTAGCTCCTTACAGTTGTAGCATTGAACCACGAGTGGTTCTCTCCTTTCATCGGCTACATTATCCTTCCTTTTCATGTCTCTTCGACACTCATGATCTAGGTGTCCTTCTTTCCCACACTTGAACCATTTCCACATCCATTTGAGGCAGTTCCCATTGTGCAACTCCCCACATTTTTGGCAAGTGGGTCATTGTGTTTTCTTCCCATCTTTATCACTAGATCCACCAGCTTGAAACTCCATCTTTCTTTTCTTATCACCATAGCCATGGGACCATTCTCCAAACTCCATCTCCACTTTGAGATCACACCGAACAAATTCTTCATAACTCTGAAAGTCTCTAATTGAAAGAGATTTTTGAAGATGTGGTTTTAATCCACTAAAGAATCTGTCAATTTTTCTATCATTGTTGATAACAAAACCCGAAGCATACCTTGCGAGCCTTGTGAAATTTTCTTCATAGGTTGTGACAGATTCTCCTCATTTTTGCTTGAGCTCTATGAATTCTCTCTCCATATTCGTGCGAAGAGTTCGTGGGAAGTACTTATTAAGAAACATTATCTTAAAGTCTTCCCATTCCATCTCTTCAATTTCATCCCTTGGCTTGGTGTTCTTAATCAAAGCCCACCATTGATCAGCTTCTCCATCTAGACGATAAACGGCTAGAGTCACATTCTCTGTCTCGGAACAGTGAAGAATAGAAAAGATCTTCTCCATGGAGTTGACCCACTGTTCCGAAACTAGTGGATCGGAAGATCCACAAAACGCCGGTGGTCGTTGCCGCATAAAACTTTCGATAGCTTGTTTCTCCCTATTTGGTGAAGGAGGATGTTCCCCATTCTTACGGTTATTATTGATAACCCGAGATAATTGGTTAATCACCGCCATGAAGTTTTGAACTCCACCTCCAAAATCATTGGGGATGTCGTTTGGGCAATCGTTGCATTGGCCTTCGCAAGAGTTTTTGGCCTGATTTCTCCTGGTTCCCACCATTTTCTAAAATAGAAAAGGTTAGAAAAAAACATAAGTAAAAAAGTCATGAATAACTTATCCTTTTAAACAATTATACCAAAAACATAACATATGTGATCCCTAGGTAAATATCCTTGTGTGCATATTTGTACTTAGTCTCATGCTAGAGGTTTTCTTTAGGGTTCACTAATCCTAATTCCCAAATTAACTAAACCTTTCCTTTGATACCAACTATAGTGACCCGACCTTTTCATACATTACTATTACATCATTTCAAAGATAAACAACATAATAGTATTACACATGGAGGATCCAGAGGTTTAGTGTCTTGGGAAAACTAGGACAATACATAACAAATACAACATCAAGCATAAAAATTCATTTAATCTATTCTTCTATAGATTCTTAGTAGCACTTGTCCTCCCCTTAGTACATGTATCCACCTGAGGATATACATCAAAAGGAGTCAGCTAAAAGCCCAGTAAGAGGATAGATAAGAACAATATAGAATGGGGTGAGCATAATCATGAAGAAGACCTTGAACATGAGAGGAGCATAAACAATAAACTTGAAATGTGGCAAAGCATAAAAATGAAACATCATGTCTTAGTGGTTAACTACCACACATACTTGTGAACAGAGATAGCATCATGTTCACGCATCATTTCACATTTACTCATGAGATTCATCACATTACCCAATGCATTTGAGTGCTATATAATTCTGGGCGCACCCGTCACATTTAAACATTCATATTGCGCTATATAATTCTGGGCGCACCCGTCACATCATAACATTATCATTATCATGCTTTCCACATAGAACACATATCAAACATGTACATAAATAACCCATGGAAAGGAATGGGTTTCATCTCATAATAACACATTCATAAGCTTTGGGTTCCAAAAGAAATAGGGAACAACATACTTGATACAAGAACCATCAACCTTGAATGAGAGGTAAAATGTGAGATCTTGAAAGAAGAGTTCTTTTGGAAAACATTTTGATGGACATAAAAACCAGTTAAAAACATTTATATCCCATAAAAGTAAAGGAAATGATGAAAAAATGATCTTTGAGGAGTAACCATATCAAAAATGGAGTGAAAGAGGGAGAACCGGAAGGAAGAAAATTGGGTTCGAGATTTCCCCTTACCTTGTACTCGAATGCCTCCTTCTCTTTAATGTCCTGTATAATGACATTATATTCATTAATTAGAACTTCCAGAACCTTTTATACATTAATAGGGTTCATTCTGGTTTCATTATTTCATATTATGTTCCTTTGGATGACTTATAGATTTTAAAAACATTGATCGGGGATGTTCGTTTTTATGGTTTTCTTGAGCGGTCCACTTGTATTCTTAAATTGATGCTTGGGTAGATCATGGGTAAACATCCAAAACAGATATTACATGTTATTAATGATATTAAAGAAGCTTTAATGATTTTATAATGAGTTATATTAGATCCAAGTGGACGAATCATTAGATAAAAATTTAATGATGGTTATTTTGGTTAATTTGAGCGGTTTTTGGATCACAGTGATCTTGTTTTAACATTTATCTTATTAATAAGGCCATAGGTTATTTCCAGAAATTAAAATAGAACATAATACATATAAAATATTCTGGTTCATCCATAAAAATGGTTTCATGACCAGATTGAAGGTAGAAATGGAATAAGAGAGCATGTTGTTTTTGAAGGTGATAAATTATCACCACATGAACAATGTTCTCTTTAATAAAATAAAAGGGAGAGGGAAAGGGTGTGGGGTGATATAATATACCATTAGAGTCATAAGATTGCAGTATATGTATAATAATGGATTTAAAAAACAATTTGTATGAAGATAAGTAGGGAGAGATCAAGAAAGGAACTTGAACTTGAAAGGAAATTAAAGGAGAAGAGAGAGAGAAATTACCTTTAGAATCCTTCTCTTGAGATCCTGTTTAAGGAAGCTAGGCTTGGTATTTTGATGTGACCAACAGATTTTGGACGTGGGGGATGAGCTAGGGAAGGTGTTTGGGCAGAATTTATAGAAGGCTTGGAGCTTGAGAGGTGTGAGGAAAAGAGGGAGTGAAGGGTGGCTTTTATAGTGGAGGGCAGAGGGGTTTCCTTAATATAAAATTGATTAGTTTATTAATTTCACCTAAGACAAGGAATAGTGAGTCTTGGATGACCAATAATAGTAATGTTATAATTTAATCCCGAACCAAGTGGGCTTACATCATCAGAACATCATCAATGACTCAATTAATACATTATTTAGCTTTTATTGTGAATTATCGGATTCCACTATTCATCAAAAATTCAAGTATCTCAGAAAAATCCCAAAATTTTACCCCAACCATTTTTCAACGTGTAGAATCCAAAAATGAAGTACATTTTTCAAAAATAATTTTATAAATTTTATTAATTTAATATTTAATTAAAATCATAATTTACTTAAAAAACAGTTTTTAAAATTAAAACTGATTTTTCAGTTCTTTCAAAAATTACTTAGGGTCTTATAAAATTATCTAAAAACTATTAGACATTGATTCAATAATTTATGATTATATTTCAATAAAATAAATATTCTTTTAAATTAATTATTTAATTATAATTAATTATTTATGACTGTTGATGCTCCTTTCGTCACAGAATCTAAAGATCGAAAAAGGGGAATATCTGAGCTCAAAGTGATTCAACCTTTGAAGAAAACATCAAAAATCGACAAAGGCATGAACAAAGGATCAAAAGAAACTGCACCGCGCAAGTTATATCACTATCGTGCAAGTACACTTGCGCGACACCCTTGGTCGCACAAGTCACTTGTACGACCTAAGTGATAACCTCCCGGGGTCTTCTCCTGCCTATAAATAGACCCTGTGGGCCCCCCATTCGAGAGGATTTTTTTCCAGAAACTCGGATTGGAGCTCCCGACACCCAAGTCTCTTCTCAAAGCTTCCGGAACACTTCTAAAGGTAATTTCTTACCTAGAACGGAAGATTTAAAGAGAAGAAGGAAGGCCTAAGTGTTGAAACTCATCAACACTTGCGTGCCGCCTTATTCCTTCAATAGAACTCGCGCGTCCCTTTTCTGAAAGAACCTCAAGAGGATTCTAAAGGGATTTATAAAGAGTCACTCAAATATTCTAATGATGTTTGAGAATCGCGCAAGTACCCCTCATGTCGCGCAAGTATACTTGCGCGACCAATACTTGCGTGTCGCCGCAATACTTGCGCGCCTTCCAAGACTTGCACGCCCCTACCTTTTTGGGTGCCCATCTTGCCCATTTTTACCCCTCTTAAGCCATTACACCTTTCCTTTTCAAGATTCAGTCTTCAAAACACTCTTCAAATCCATTTATGGCATGATTTCTTGATTTGACTTCCTTATCTGAAAGGAATTCTGTGGAATATCTCTCAAAACCTAGTGATTTAAATATCCTTATGTCACTAAATATGGAGAATTCATTCATTAAACCTCATCCTTTAAGATGAGAGAATCCTTAACTTGGGTCTCCTTTTTTAGGAATAATCCCCAGTTATAAGTCCTTTAATCTGGGCATCTTCCTTAGGAGTAAGCCCCAAATTCTTAAAGTTCCCAAACTTGGGCATCCTCCTCAGGAGTAAGCCCCAAACCTTAGTCCCTTAATTTGGGAATCCTTCTTAGGAGTAAGCCCCAACCTCAAATATGGGCATCCTTCTTAGGAGTAAGCCCCAACCTCAAATATGGGCATCCTTCTTAGGAGTAAGCCCCAACCTCAAATATGGGCATCCTCCTCAGGAGTAAGCCCCAAACCTTAATCCCTAACCTAGGTCTCCTTTTTCAAGTATAAAACCCAGTTATAATCTTGGGCTTCCTTTTCAGGAATAAGCCCCAAGTCCCCTAATTTCTCTTTAACCAGTCCTAATTTACCCTTGATTTGGGTTTCCTTTTCAGGAGTAAAACCCAATCATAAGTCCCCTCCTAACTTGGGCATCCTCCTTAGGAGTAAGCCCCAAGATTAGAGTATTCAAATCTCCATGAAGCACATATACCTTTATGGACCCTGTTCATGGATTTTCTCCCTAAAAATAAATCCTCTGGGCAGTCATACATACATAAGCCCCAAACCATTTCTTATGATTGCATCTTTCATGGCACAATTGTCAAAATTTTACTAATACCTCTTGTTTCTCCCACCGAGCATGACTCACGTGAGCTTAGAGTGTAAAAGTAATTGTGACATCCTGCTTTGAACCATCAATCATAAACATCATACCCTTATACGAACTACGTGGGTTATGATTCCTTTTTCAAAACAAAGGATACGTAGGTAGCCCATCTATGTGTTTGATCCCAACTCTGAAGTAATTCATTGTCCTTCTGAATGACGATAAACTTCAAGTGCCCCACTGAATGGATTTAAAACCAGCCTGGTCATAATGACCAAGAGACTTTTATATAAATGTTTTGAAGGATACCATTGACCAAGAATCTCTAAATAGATACAGATGATTCTCTATTGATGAAGAACCTCAAATACATATAAAAGATCCTCTAAATTTCTTACATATTTAATCATTGATTGTTAAACTGAAGGAAAGCTCATTTTATACTTGGTAATGTAATAAGGATTCACGAACATAACTTAAATCTATAAAGAGAGTCCCGGAGTAGACAATAATTCCCCTCAAAAAGGTGTAATGAGTCCGACCTCCCATCCTCTTGACCAATGCGAATTCCTAAGCCTCATTAGCCCACAAGCTAATGAGCACCTACCTTTGGAAAGTAGGTCCAAACGGATGTGGAATCATTGGATGTTTCCGGTTCTACGAACAAACCCGTTAGAAACCGATCGGAACGTTTGAATCTCCCATCCAGGAGGTCATCCCCGGATTCAGTGCGAAACAAAAAATGGTGAACCCGACGTGAATCCTTAACCAAGTTAAAGTGATGTTCTTCTTATTTGTTAGGACCCTTGGGCCAAAAAAACAATCATTGACATGTGCTCATCCAAAAGATGCAGTGGCCAGATTCATCTTGATTATGTCTGTTATATGGAACAGGCACTCTTTTCTCAAGATCTTCTGCAAAATGGCTTTCCTTAAATTCACCCTTATGAATACTATTGTTGTAAACACCTCTACTGTGAGGTCTACTGCTGTGAAAACCAATGCTACGACTTTTGCTGGAACGTCGTCCGCTCTGAGGATGACATCACCAACTCTGCGTTTTCAACGCTGGGTTTCTAATACACTGGTTAAATAGTACCGTCGCAATGGTACTATCCCAACTCTGGAGGCCGCTCGTCAAGCCCTCCAAGTTAACAACTCTACCTGGTCGTCCGGACAACAACGGCCAGCGATCAAGAAGCAGACGGTGCTGACTACCGTCTCCAACCGTTTTGGTTCGTTATCCCCGGAACGCAATTTCCATTCACTCCCTTACTCTGAGGAAGTGAATGAGTAGGTCCCGCATGGCCTTAATTAAAAAAGACAGAAGTCCTTCACGAGGGCTCCCATCAATAATCATTGCCAGACTCGTGCGGTAGTGAACCCTCAACATGATAAGGGTACCGACTCCAGGCATTCAGCTCAGGTTCCTCGAACCCGAGCAGGAAAGATGAACCGCCAGAGACGGAATCCGGTTAACAATAGGCAGGTTGTCATCCCTTCCATCTTCGTAGAATTCCACCAACCTAACTTGGTGGAAAACAACGAGCAGGAACACACACCTGTCCGTTTTAATTCCGCTGTCCAGCAGACTCGTCTGGCAGCATCAAGCCAATCCCGCCAGGCAAATCCGGCGGAGTACTATAGGTAGGAACATGCACCTGCTTATGCATCATCAGTTAGTCAGCAGGCTCACCTGACTACATATGAAGGATTCCACCAACCTAACTTGGTGGCAAACAACGAGCAGGCACACACACCTGTCCGTTTTAATTCCGTTGTCCAGCAGACTCGTCTGGCAGCATCAAGCCAATCCGTCCAGGCAAATCCAGCGGAGTACTATTGGTAGGAACATGCACCTGCTTATGCATCACCAGTTAGTCAGCAGGCTTGTATGACTACATATGATGGATCTCGTCAACCGCATTTGGAGAAGTGTAATCAGCAGGCACATACACCTTCTAATACTAATCAAGCCTACCAACAGTCTCGCTTGGTAGCGCACGGAGAAGTCAGTCGGAAAGCCCCGACGACAAACAGGAGGCAGACTCAACTCTCTGCCTCCACACTTGAGTACTGTCAGGATTCACTGACAGGAAAAGGAGGACATGAGCAAGCACATACACCTACTCCAAACTCGGAATGGACGTATATCCCGTTCCGGCGGCTGAAGTCACCAAACATATTTTATCAATGGTGAAAGAGCAGAAGCAAATTCCAGCTCATATTCTGGATGCTTGCCAGGATATCATAACAGCTTCTGCATCATCTCAGGGATAGACACATAAATCTATCCCTAGCAGTGGAGTGACACATCAACGATTCACTCCGGAACAGACACACACATCTGTTCCAGTCCAAGAGGGTTATGGGGCATACTCCCCCATATCATACGGACAACCAAGTCAGGCACATACACTTGATTTGAGTAAATATCGTCAGCCTAACCTGACCATCTTTCCTGATCAGGCATATACACCTGCTCAGAGTAACAACTTTCGTCAAAAAGTGGTTTCTAAAGTGAGTAAGAAGGCATCTAAGAAAAAGATCTGCCCAGCACAGTCAGGAGATCAAAGGCCAATCTATAACAATGCCTTGCTCGATACTGGAGTTCTTGAATCCCTCAGACATTTATCTGTCAGAATTCAAGATTCTACTGCCTCAGTTCCCAATAACGGGATCATTAATTCTGAAGGTCTTCAACAGACACTTCCTCATGAATACTTGCTTCATGAAAATTCGGTCAATCTTGATGTTTCTTCTTCAGATGAGAGCCACAGGAACCCTCTGTGTGGTCAGAAGACCAAGGAGCAAGAGATCTCATCTTTTTCTATAACCCATTATGGTGGTCCTCCCCATGATGATGAATTTCGCTGCGAAAGTCCTCTCCGCAGTAGTGATTCACATTGCCTGGAAAATACTCCAGTGGACAATGTAGTATTGAGAAAGCCCTCTTATCTTAAGGCACTTGCAAATGCGAAACCAGTCATGTCTGATGCTTTATCGCTAACAAGTGAAATACTTTCTCAATCAGATGATAGCCCAGGGTGTAGGTCATTCTCCGAACCACCCCTAAGTCATGCATCTTCTAGTTTGATCAATGATCTCTCTACCAATCTTGTTGAATCTGATGAAGCAACAAGGAAACACCAACTCTGGTCAAAACAGGTAGAAGAATATTCATTTAATGATAAAGAGGAAATGCTGAACATGAGGAAAAAACTGGAAAAAGGTGAAGTACCAGTCATGTTTTGGCCTTTGGATGACTCCCAATACGACATTCCAAAGATGTTAACGGATGATGGAATCCATGATATTCGTCTCAACATATGGAAAACTCTTTTTCAATTAAAGAAGAATGTATTATCTTATGATGAATATGAAAATCATCTTAAGATAATAGAAGGGCT
This sequence comes from Viscum album, assembly GCA_963277665.1. Lineage (NCBI taxonomy): Eukaryota > Viridiplantae > Streptophyta > Magnoliopsida > Santalales > Viscaceae > Viscum > Viscum album. The sequence continues at coordinate 482,398,825 of OY728145.1, read as the reverse complement.
ACAACGTCAGATTGATTTAGCATCTCTATCAGTCTCTCGGTATCCGAAGGATGAAAAACAACAGAGAACCCTTCAACGTTCATGCCTTGGCGCACTAAGAAAATTGTGTCAGTTAATTGCCAATGCTCCATCTGATGTTCATATCAGAGGATGGGGTGTTCACGGAGCACTACATTTCACAGTGGTTTCCAGTCAGCAAAGCCCGCCGAAAATGGTCTCATGCAATGTTATTGCCCATGGCCGGCCACAGTCAATGGGCTTTGTTCATAATCAAAAGCTTGCTCAAGAACAGGCTTCGACTAGTTCCTCTCAAAATCAAGCATATAGAGAACAAGTTGTTGAATTGCTCCTACATAAAGCAGGCGAGAATATTGCACAAGCCTCTCGTATGGAGCAAACACATCATCAAATGAATGAAATCTCAGAAATCATCCAACGGTCTGTTGAACCAGGTGATAAAAGTGTATACAGGTTAATGCATCCAGCTAATTTCTGAACTAAGATTCGCAAGATCAAGAGATCTTTTAAGAAGATCTCAGACGTAGCATGTCAAGAGCCACCTCAGCTTGTCAGACCGGGGACTTCTCTAACCCAACCCTCAGAGTCAACAAATGGGATTCGAGGAGTTGAGTGGAATCAGCAGGAACATCCCCAGTTCACGAGACTAGGGGCTCTTTCAAATCATCAATCCCCTTCTCAGAGAATGTCGGTATTTCCTCGATTGGGGAAGAATCCCCAAGAGGAACGAAGAGCCAAATTATCAATAGATTCCCTCCAAGTTATAGCTCGTCAAGAAGTTCCTAAAAGATTGAATCAACAAAAGGCAATGTCTCGTCAAAGATTTGAAAGAAGACAATATCACAGAAATGTTGATAGAAGGGATGCGATGCATTATGCATCAATCAATGTCATCAATGACGTTGTTGTTAATCCACCAGAAGAGACTCACTCAAGGGACTCAGATGAAGAGCGTCCTACTCAAGAAAATGTACGCACCGATACAAATGAAGAAGGTGTACGTACACGAAGTCAAAGGATTACTCAGAACCTAGGTAATCCACTTCCCTCCCTCCAAAAGGTATCCAACAAAGGGAAGAGAAAGAATCAGGTTACATATCCTTCCTCTGGAGAAGGTCAATCGCTCTCATTAGAGCAAAGGTTTTCACAAAAAGAGGAAGAAATGAATGAATTAAGAAGGTTGAATGCAGAACTACTTCAGAGTAGTATTCTTCTTAAGAATGCTGAAGTCCGACAGCCGAAGGAATTTGTTGCAATTACTGAGATGGATCAAGAATATCCTCCTTTATCAGTACACCCTCAGAGGTCTAATCCTATGGGTCAAGCACAACAAAGGTTGGCAGTGCTACCATCAGTTGTAGCACCAACCACCATGTCTTTCCAAGCTCCATTCATTGCACCTACCCAAAACCAAGTTCAACCTGATGTTTCTCAAAAGTTAATAACTATTATTGAGTCATTAACAGCTCGGTTAGAAACTATGGAAAGGAAATCGGCACAAGTTCAACCTGAAAAGAAAGTTTACCCTGAATGGGTAGATTCAATTTCTCCTCCATCCAGTTGTGGAAACCCTGTTTTCCCTACTTTCAATGGATCAGACGACCCTGAACAACATTTGACGCATTACGTGTCTTGTTGTGATCCTATGATGGGAACTCCAGAGCAGCAATAAGAAGTGAAACTCAGATGCTTCGTGCGAACCTTGCAAGGACCAGCTTTTGTCTGGTATACAAGCTTGCAAACCCGGTCAATCATCGGATGGGAGGATCTTCGTCAAAAATTCCTTCTTCAGTTCAGCTCAAATTTGCCAAAAATGACAGTTTTCGATCTTACAAACTGCAAGTAAAGGGAGAATGAAAGAGTCTCTGATTTCACTGCTCGCTGGAAGGGATTAACGTATTCCCTGAGTTTAGCACTCCCTCAGGAAGAGTTGTTTCCAATCTGTGTGGAAAATGTGCGTGACGAATTACACACGCCATTGATTCCTGTGAAATACATAGGAGGGTTTCGAGACCTTACTTCAATCGCTCAGTAGATTGAAGATTCCCTTATACAGGCTAAGGTTAAATCTCGTGTAATTCCATCAGCTCTAGGAAGAAGAATGGGTAAAGCAGAAACTGCTACAGTTATACTTAAACAAGAACCTGTACCTATATCTACTTCAAAACCTTTATCTTCTCGAAGGACTCCACCTTCTGAACGCCAACAACAGAGGCCGTTTCGTCCAAATTATCAAAGAGATCAACGACGAAAACAATTTGAGGATATGAAGAGTAAAACATACTCTTTCCAAAATGAGAAAGTTCCTGTTTACTTCATTTCAGCTTTGGAAAATAATTTGGTTCAATTACCAGTGCCCAAGAGGCCAAACAAGGAAGGAGATGAAGATCGTCCCAATTATTGTCCCTTTCATCAAATGTTGGGGCATCCCATCAAGGAGTTTTTTGTCTTTAAATACCACCTGCAAAAGATGGTCGACTTGGGACAAGTCAATTTGAAGGGTTCTTTAGCTCATGTAGCATGTGTTACCGCTACAGATCCAGAGGAAGGAGGCAAGTGGCAGGAAGTCAGATGCAAAACTGCGCAAAAATATGATGATTGGATGGTCAGAAAGACAATCAATCAGACCCATGCCATTTTGTGAACACAATTGAAGAAGCCAGTTGTGTCTCCAATAAAAGCTACAGTGAAGCCTCCATTAAAAGACAAATCCTCAAAAGGGCAGCGCAATTCAAAGAAGAAAGAGGAATCAGAAGAAGATGAGTATGTATCGAGGCCTAAGTTGTCTTTGACTCTGGCAGATTTAATGCCATCTACTTCAAAGCCACGGGCACAGCCCCATCAAACGGCACAGCCTAAACAGGCTAGTCAGGCAGGGTCTTTATCAGACGAAGAGTTAATCTTCAGTTTTGTTAATATGATTCAATTAACAGATCCATATTCCAGTCTTGATGAGCCTGAATTCCCTGTATCAAATAAGGGAATCCGAGTAAGTTCCAGAGGTTCAGGATACAGAGGAATAAGTGGATCTTTCCGAAGCCACTACTCCAATTCTACCCCTGCTAGCACTTTGTATGCAGCAGAAACTCATGGTAGAGCCCTTCAGCAAGCTCAAAAAGAATAAGCAAGTTCTTCTGCCAATGGCCAACTCAGTTTGGGCACAGTTATTTTGGAAGACTGATTAAAGGTTCCATCTTCTTTATCTCAGAAAGTAAATGGATCTAATCAGTCTAATCTTCCAAAACCAAGGATGTTTCCAACTTCTATCCCAATACAAGATGCATCAGCTTCCAAAGCATCTGCTTCCAATGTACCTGCTAAACCTCATATTCCTGTTGGGAAACGCAGACCTCTAGATCAAAAGTATGATATATTGAAACACTTGGCCCAAGTACCAGCCAAGTTATCAGTTTTGGATGCTTTGAATCTGTCAAAAGATCTTCGGGAAGCATTCATCGAAGCTTTGTCAAGTCCTCAGGAGTATGAAGCTGAAATTGCTGCAGATGAAGTCTATCACATAGAGAATAATCCTGCAGAATGCCATGCAGTGATATATTTTACTGATAAAGATGAAGATGATGTTGTGCATGGGCACATAAAACCTCTCTACTTATCTGGAAAAGTCAATGGTGTAGATATCCGAAGAATTTTCATTGACAATGGTTCAGGAGTCAACCTCATGCCCATTCGTACACTTCGTCGATTGGGCCTCACGGAATCTGATTTATCTCCTTCTACCATGATGTTACAATGATATGATAAAAATTAACAAGAACCACTGGGCGAAGTTACACTCAGAACCCAGTTTGGAGATCTTGTATCCAATTCGGATTTCATGATTGTTGATCAAGACTCAGCTTTCAACGTCTTGCTTGGAAGACCCTGGCTACATCAGCATGCAGCTATTCCTTCATCATACCATCAATGTCTCAATACTATTTCAATGGTCAAGTTGGAACATTGTATGGTGATAAGGCCACGTTCAAGACATGTGAGTCTCAATACATTGAGGCAGAATTTTATCACATGAAGGGAAGAGAAAAATCTACAATGAAGGAAATTACCAAAGTTAATGCTCCATATGGTTTGGAGAAAATTCCAATAAATCCATTTACACATGTGAGTAAAGATAATGTGTTACCTATCAGTAAAATTGAAAAAATAGGCCCAAATCAAAATACTCTTATGGAAAGATCCATAATGTCAGTTACGGAAATCAAGCCAGACAACATGGGAGAAATTGGTAACCTACCAAACAGTGATGAAAGCCTAAGTGGTGACGTTTTCATTTCATCAGTTTAATTCCAACAAGTCTATACTTCTCCAATCAGTCCAGAAGAAGTTATAGCAACACCAGAGGTGAATAATGATGTCGATTCTCAATCCATCATCTCCTCTTTATTTCCCAAAGAAGGCCCTTTATCATCAATAGGGTCGGAAATGGAAGCTTCTTCTTCAAAATGTGAAATTTTTTTTATTTCTTATGATCATGAAAATTTCATTTTTTCATCTACTATGCAAGTAGAAACGGAAGAAATAGCACATGATGAAGAGGAAGAGGAAGATCTTAGAGATGCTCCTCCAGCATTTGAAGAGGGTATCTCTACCACTGTGGATGAACTCAGAGAAATAAATCTGGGTACAGAGAAAGATCCACGCCCCACTTTAATTAGTGCATCCATGACCCTTGAAGAGAAAGAGATGTATATTTCTTTTCTAAAGCAAAATAAAGATATTTTTTCTTGGAATTATACAGAAATTCTTGGGCTTGATCCTGATATTGCTACTCATCATTTGGGTTTACCAAAAGAACATCGAGGATTTAAGCAAGCTGCGAGAAGAACACACCCAACCTATGCTTCCAAAATTGAAGCTGAAGTGGATAAGATGATCAAAGCTAACTTCGTCAGAGAAGTTCAATATCCCAAGTGGTTGGCTAATATTGTCCCTGTAAAGAAAAAGAATGGACAAATTAGGGTTTGCATCGATTTCAGAGGTCTTAATCGGTATTTTCCTAAAGATGATTTCCCAGTTCCGATTACAGAACTCTTAATTGATACGACGGATGGTTATGAAGTACTTTCCTTCATGGATTGATATTCCGGATATAATCAGATCCGAATGGCCCCAGAAGATGAGGAATCTACAGCCTTCAGAGCCCCTCAAGGTGTGTTTTGTTACCGGGTGATTCCCTTTGGTTTAAAGAATGCAGGTGCAACATATTAACGCGCCATGCATCGTATCTTCAAACCTTTCTTAGGGAAATTTGTTGAATGCTATGTAGACGATTTGGTGGTTAAATCCAAACAACGTTCTAATCACTTGGCTGATTTGGAAGTCATATTCCACAAGCTTCGACAACATAATTTGAAGATGAACCCCTTAAAATGTGCTTTTGGGGTAACCTCAGGAAAATTCCTCGGCTTTGTTGTACGCCATCGTGGTATTGAAGTTGATCCCGAGAAGACCAAATCAATCCTTGGTATGTCACCTCCTCAGAATTTGAAAGAATTAAGAGGACTTCAAGGACACATAGCCTATATTCGGCGTTTCATCGCCAATTTGGCAGGCAAAAGTTTTCCCTTTACCAAATTATTGAAAAAAGGAGTCACTTTCCAGTGGACTGAAGAATGTCAAGAAGCATTTGATGATCTAAAGAAATACCTCTTGAGTCCACCAGTACTCATGCCACCTACTGAAGGTATACCACTTATCCTCTATGTGACAGCTCTAGAGCGATCATTGGGGGCCTTTCTTGCTCAAAAGAATGATGCTGGGAATGAAAATAGCCTCTACTATCTCAGTAGAACTATTCTTGAAGCAGAAACCCGATATTCAAGTATTGAGAAGTGCTTCCTGGAATTAATCTTTGCAGTTCAGAAACTGAGACACTACTTGCAACATCACGAGGTCCAATTGGTATCTCACAATAATCCGCTCAAATTCATCCTTAGTCATCCAATGCTTACAGGACGTCTAGCAAGGTGGGTAGTTATTTTGCAACAGTTCGACATTCAGTATGTGTCTCAAAAGGCAATAAAGGGTCAAGCTCTGGCTGATTTCCTGGCTGAACATCCTTCCATGGAAGACACGTCTTCAGATATTGAACTCCCTGATGAGGAAGTTTTCTCTATTCAAGAGAATCCTCAAACATGGGAAATGTATTTTGATGGTGCTTCCAGAAGTCCAACAGGGAAGAAAATGGAAAATCCTAAATTCAACAAAGTTGGTTTAGGAATTGTACTCATTTATCCAGATAAGGAATTGTTACCTTATTCCTTTCTATTGTGGGAAGTTGGTACTAATAATGAAGCCGAATACCAAGCTCTCATTACAGGCTTGGAGTTAGCGATCCAAGCACAAGTGAATCACTTAAAGGTGAAAGGTGATTCAGACCTAGTAATCAAACAAGTCAATGGGGATTATGCCATCAGAAAAGAATAATTAATCCCTTTGTATGATTACGTCAGAGAGTTAATGGAGGAATTCCCTTCAGAACCAACATTTTCTTATGTCCCAAGTTCACAAAATTCTCAAGCTGATGCACTGGCTAATATAGCCACAGCTCTAGTAGATCCAAATTGGGATGAGAAAACCATCAGTATTTCCCACCATCGTGCAATTTCACCTTATGTTCAAGCCAAAACAGAGGAAATTAATGAAATTAGTCCCATTCCTGAACCGTATGGTCATACTACAGGATGGATGACACCTATCAGGGAATACCTTCAAAATGGAACACTTCCACCTGATAGAGCTGAGAAAGAACAAATCTGGCGATGTGTGGTCAATTTTACTCTTTATGATAGCCCAAACCACCTAGAGAAAATTCTCTACAAACGTGGTTTTGATGGAGTTCTCTTCAGATGTATTGATGGTGAAGAGACAATAGCTGTCATAAAAGAAGTTCATGCAGGAGTATGTGGTGCCCACCAGTCTGGACATTGATTGTCTGATCAAATTCGAAGGCTTGGATACTTTTGGCCTTCAATGATACAAGATTGTGTTGATTTCACAAAGAAGTTTCATTCATGTCAAGTATATGCCAACTTCATTCATCAACCTCCAGAGTTGCTTCATACAGCTAAATACTCATGGCCATTTTCCACATGGGGAATGGATGTGGTGGGACCTTACCCTTCAGCTACGGCCAAGCAGTTTAAGTACATTCTTACTGCTACTGATTTCTTTTCCAAATGGACAGAAGCAATACCTCTCAAAGAAGTCAGTTCTAAATGCATTTTTAGCTTCATCAAGTCTAACATTATTACTAGATTTGGTGTCCCTCATACCATATTGATGGAAAACGGCACCAACTTTTGTTCTTCTGAGGTGAAGAAATTGTATCAAGAATACAACATTAAATCCAACCATTCATCTAGGTATCATGCGGCAGCCAATGGCCAAATAGAAGCCTTTAACAAGACTCTTTCAAATATACTGCAAAAGATGGTGGATAAAGATAAGAATTCATGGCCTGATAAACTCTTTCATGCTTTATGGGCTTATTGGACTACCACCCGCAATGCAACGCGGTCAACTCCATATTCGTTGGTATATGGAACAGAAGCAGTCTTTCCAATTGAAGTTCAATTTCCCTCACTCAGAGTAGCCATTTGTGATCAGTTATCTACAGATGAGCAATCCCAAAATCAATTGAATGAATTGGAACAGTTAGATGAGAAAATATTGTGCACTTTGCACCACTTGGAAATCTATCAGAATCGAATAGCACGATCTTTTAACAAAAAAGTTCATCTTCGTTCATTCATTCAGGGAGAATTGGTATTAGTTCTCAGAACTCCAATGATACCAGGAAAGAAACCTCCCAAGATTGAGCCAAAATGGGAAGGACCTTATTCAATACATAGGGTCTACTCCAATAGAGCTTATTCATTAATCTCAATGGATGGAGAACTCATCATGACTCCAACCAATGCCAGATTTCTGAAGAAATATTTTGTATAAACACAAAATATGGTCCCCAGAACCAAGACTCTTACAATTGGTTCATACATAAATAGTCCAGCATGACTTTAAACTGCATCATCATCCATGGTCTAGTATGACCTTAAACTGCAACTACGTCCAATATGACGTTAAACTGTATAAGAGCACGAAGATGTCCCCGCAACATGAAACTAAACTGTGTGGCACCAGTTCGTCCTTGCTATATGACGTTAAACTATACAGAAATGGTCCAGTATGACCTTAAACTACAACAAAGTCCAACATGATGTTAAACTATAGGAAAGTACCTTACGTCCTGAAAGACGTTAAACTACATAAGCACTCAATGGTCCAGTAAGACCTTAAAACTGCAACTTTGTCCCACACGACGTTAAACTGTGAAAAAGTTCCCTAAACCATCCAGCATGACCTTAAACTGCATCATTCACGGTCCATGCATATGACCTTAAACTATTCGCACTTTCGTCCAACATGACGTTAAACTATAGAAAAGAAGATGTCCCTGCAACATGACACTAAACTGTACAGCACCATTTCGTCCTTGCTATATGACATTAAACTATACATCAATGGTCCAGTATGACCTTAAAACTGCAACTTTGTCCCACACGATGTTAAACTGTGAAAAAGTTCAATAAACCGTCCAGCATGACCTTAAACTGCATCATCCTTGGTCCATGCATATGACCTTAAACTATTCGCACTTTCGTCCAACATGACATAAATGGTGTGTTAATTTGTCCTTACTGCATGACATTAAACTGCACAGTCCCACTTTCATCCAATATGACGTTAAACTGTATTGTCCCCATCGTCCTAACTACATGAAGCTAAACTGTACAGAAAGTCCTTGATATGTCCTACATGACATTAAACTGTTATTTTGTCCCTGCTACATGACACTAAACTGTGCAGCACCAATAGTCCTAACTACAAGACTTTAAACTGCATAGTCCCTTGATATGTCCTACATGACATTAAACTGTCCATCGTTAAGGTTGTTTTTATCTCTTGTTTCTCACACCGAGTATGACTCACGTGAGCTTAGAGAAAACCTCAACCATAACACTCTCTTTGGTCCCCTAACCATGTGTAAGTCCCAACAACATTTTTTATTAGATCAGTGTCCCCAAGAACAACTTGATCATTAATTCATTCTTTAATTGAACTACACGGACTTTGATCCTTGCCCTCCAGGATGGGTATGTAGGCAACCTCCCAGGGTTCAAGCCCAAAAACAATCTCTTCACATCGGTTCACCACCATCTCATATGATGTTGATTCGTGAAACCGTACCTAGAATCAATATCTTTACATTGATTCACTTTCGTCCTTGTTATATGACGTTAAACTATGAAACACTTTTTGTCCGGTACGACAATAAACTACAATATTATTTGATTTCTTCATTTGAGAGAGAACTATTATTGACATTGATTTTTCAATTATGGTTTTCATTTTCAAAAGACAACGTGCATACATGGTAATGCCTAAACTTTTTATCTTAGGTTAAACCATCATTGCACTAAGGTCCCCTTTCACCCTTCACATGTACGAACCAAATTTGTACAAAGGGTAGTTCTAGAACTACGCAGACTTGATTCCCATCCCTATGGGATACGTAGGAACATTCGAGTATCCCTCGAATCCAGTACCAAGTCTTTTGGGCCTAACCCCAAATTTCACTTTCAGTCCCTTGGCTGAAAAGTCCTCATGAAAACACACACTGTGTATTCATTATTATGGTCCGAATTATATGACCCTAAACTAAGATCACTCATACTTTCGTCCTGCACAACGTTAAACTGCATTTCAAGAACTACGTATGGCTTGATTCTCATTCTTATGAGATACGTAGTGAAGTCCAAAATTTCAATTCAGGACCCACCCACAACATGATTATGGTTATCATTGACCTATTTATCTCTATATAAATTAGAAAATACCCATATTTATGTGTTATAATCCTAACCTTAAATATTTTCATATCTTCATAACCCTTTTCATTACTTCTAGACACAAAAATGTCAAACTTCTGAGAATTCTTTTGCCTAACTATGCAGCACGTGCCCATAGGTGGCCTTGCATAAACAGTCCACATAACAGACTTGTTAGCTAAAAGATACTATTTTATTTAACTATGCAGCCAATTCCCTTAGGTGGCCCTGCATAATTGGACCCCCTAATGGGTTTGTTAAATAATGGTAACTTCATTCTTGGGAAGAATGCATCTTTTTTCCTTATTTGTCTTAAACGAAAGTATATAGGGATCCGCAAAAAAAATACCCATCCTTAACATATTTGTCCCATATCCTTTTTCATGATCTGAAAGTATTCAAGTCTACGGTTTATTCTTCTTCCCTACGTTTGGGTCAGACCTTCGTAGGAGTGATATTAATACAGTTCTTCGATATTCTTGTTCGGAAATATCTTCTCCATATTCAAGTACCTCTTTCCACACAAAAAACTCTATACTTTAGAAAATTTGAATCTCCATAAACTTTCACTGGCTTTTAGCACTAGGAAAGTAAATTTTTGAGAGTTCTTTTCGCCTGACTATGCAGCACGTGCCCATAGGTGGCCTTGCATAAACAGTCCACATAACAAACTTGTCAGCCGAAAGATACTATTTATTTGACCATGCATCCAATGCCCATAGGTGGCCCTTCATATTTCAACCCCCTAACGGGTTTTGTTAAATAATAGTAACTTCATTCTTGGAAACTACTTCTTCTAATGCCTTTTAGCTCTTTTTCATATCATTCCTCAGATTAAAATATTCTTAAGCCATAGTTTAAATATTTTCTCTCATACTTGAGTATGGTAATATGTTTTCAGATAGATTTTCAAGGAATTGAATCAATTTTAATTCATTTTGGTCAAAGCTATTTCGACCTTAAACATTAGCCCCTTTATGTCCGGCGTGCATGACTTTAAACTGCCCACAAAACGACAAAGGAACTCTGAATAAAAGTCAAGTTCCAGCTCACTAAACATACATTCTGTATGATTTAGGTAATATTGAGCAATTAAAATATTCAATGTTTGTAGGGTTATTTGTAATAATCCTAGTAAAAAATCAAACTATGATTACAAGGCCCATTGGCTTAAGTAAATTTGAAGCAGGTAGTGAAATAATGCAGGTACAAATGATTGAAGATGAAAGTGTTTTTTTTTCATTGATACACAAGAGATAGAAAGACATCCACAGACTGGAGTCTCTTCTCTTTTTCAAGAATTACAGAAGATTGTCAACATAATTCTTCATTTGATGTATAGCATCCTGAGCCTTATCAGCAGTTACTTGAAGCTCGTGAACTTGACCAGCTTCACTTTTTTCAGCTTGATGAAGTGCCTTCTTAGCATCTGCGATGGCTTTCATGCCATTCATATGAGTTTCATCCAATGATTTATTAAGCTGATCAAGTTCCCCAGTAACAGCATCTAACTGTTGCTGGAGTTGCACCTGCTGGATGGCCTTTTCTTTGATTTTTTGCTTCAGATCCTTCATCTTGGCAGCATAATCAGCTTCATCTTGGGATACCGCAGCCTCAAATTCGCCTTTGTTGACTGAGAATTTCACTCTGGTCAAATCTTCACGACTTGTCTGCGCTTGATCCCTCCTGAAAATGATCTGTTTCACCGCGGCATGGATCTTTTCATACCCAAAACCACCAAGTCCCAGTATAACAAATTGGGATGACAATCGAGGAATTTTCAATGGTATCTCTTCTAAAGGCACCCCAGATATAATGTTCCATATGTTGTTCCATGCCTTACGTCGTGAAAAGATGAACGCTTTAAGCATCTCTGGATCTGATTCAACATCATCATCGGAGGGGGGTATGTAATCTGTAATTAATGCGCTTAAGGAAGTGCCTTGTCCTACTCTTTCCCCCCTGACTTGTGCTTCTTCACTTTCAATTCCCATTGGGGCAGAAGCTGAGGCCTCATCTCCGGATCTAGCCATTACAGTTGATGGCCCTGCATGATTAATTGAACAATTTAGTTAGCGTCAAAGGATAACAAAAGAATGGATTGTCTTGCAAATAAATTACAATCACAAATATTGTTATCCCTTACCCAAGGGTGGTTCAGCAACCTGAGAAGACTTCTCCCCATCTTTCCCGGTCTCAACAGGATTTTCAAGATGGGTCTCAGGAGGGTTTATTGGGTTTAGCTCTACTTGAGCTAATTTTTCTGCAATGGTAGGGTTGACATCATTGTCCACACCCTCTTCAGGCATTGGCAGTTCAGCGGCTTCTATAGAAGAAACTGCATATTATTTTCCGTCATGGTTAGAAGTATAATTTTTTAAAAAAAAATTGGGCGAAGGGTAGAACTCACGCCCAAGGTATTCTAAATCACATGACAACTTAGCATGATCATAAAATTCTTCAAAAGTCATTCCTTGATTCATCATTTCATCCAATGATACTTCAGAATCCTGATTAGTCTCACCAGTGGGAGCATTTGCTACATCTTCTTGCTGACTTATGTCCTGCAACCCCTGACCCTGGACAGCATCTTCAGCAGTAGGAGGGATACTGGGAATGGATGGTAGCTCTTCTCCAGGAGCAACCATGTCAGCATGGGTCTGTGATTGTTCTACAGCACCCTCCACGGACTTTGAAGGAGGGTCAGTCCCTTCCCTCAAGGGGGAAATTGAAGAGGCCCCTACAATCCTCAGAAATATGATAACCATATGATTATGGGTATAAGCTCATGATTGTTCGAAGGACTTACCGCTGCTAATGAAACTTTTAGCTATGGATTTCCTCCTTTGTTGCCTTGGTTTCTTTTGTTTTTTAGGAGTATCAGTAGTCTCCCTTATTGGCACTTGGATTGGCGAATGGAAGGCTATGTCCAGTGCCTCATTCATGGCCTGCTGGCCTGGAGATATCTCGCCTGGTTCGCGAGGAGAATCAGCAGAAGCCCCGATAGCAGTACCACCAGGGCTATACTGTGGCGAAGGAACCCCAGTTCCTTTCTTTGCAAGCTGAAAGATGAAGAAAATAACATCCTTAAGTAACAAAGCTTCAACTGAAATCACGTTGCAAAGAAAATAAGGAAAGAAAACCTACATCTTCAGGAGCCACGTACTCTTTCCATTCCTCATCTCCAGAACCACCAGCCCCTTCAGTGGCGCCACGATTAATCATTTCCTTCACCCGCCTGGTGATAGGAACCGAGTCATCAGTGGCATATATGAGCATTTGCAGCTCTCTGATGTAAGCTTGCACTTCATTGGGGTTATCTCCGTATTGAAGCTTTTTAGAAGCTACAAGATTTCCTATTCCAGGAAGTTGTAGGCCCTCACACAAATCCATCCAGGCAGTCTCAGTACCACAGTATAAGCTCTGCCATAGCTGAATAGCCTATGGTCTTAGATATAAAGGCTGTGAGGAAGGTCCTACAATTTTTGATTTTAATTTCTTCCCAGCTCCTGAAACTATAGATAGAGAATAAGAAAGTAAGACTTATTACTTTATAAATTAGCAGTGATTGAAATTACTACAATGAAATAACTCACCAGGAGTTGATGGAGTGGGTCTTTTAATTCTGGCCGGAGGATTATATCGGGCACGAAACCGCTTTTCTGCCGGTTGTTCCTCATCATCCCCATCATGATAATACGATGAATCAGTTCTAGAAGAGGAATCTGTTGATCCTATTTCAGGTGGAGAAGTGTCACCTTCATGAGGAAGGGTTTCTTTCTCTACAGTCCTCTTCCTCTTTCCCACTTGATATACTGGGTGATTCAATATCCCTTTGGGGTATGATGCTATCCAGTGTTCGGCATAAAATGTAGTCAAATTATGTGCCGCTTTTTCAACTGGTAGATCAAATACTGCCCCAGTCTTCTCTCTTGATGTCATCAGCCATAGTTGTCGAGAAACCATCGGATGTTGCTCTAACCTCACATGTACCGGAGGGGATACAACAATGTGTTGAAAACATTTCAATTGGCGTGCAAATATATATGGATCATAGGCCTCACATATGATTTCTCCATCAATCCTGGCTACTAACACGCCATCCCTGCAAGATAGCATGTATGCCCTCAAATTCAAATGGGATTTCCCATCATCAAAAAACCGCCCGGATGGCGGACTTCCATAGGGAAAGAAGTTGAATTCCTTAAACATGCTCAGCCTTACTTTCATGTCATATCCATTAACATCTAATGGATCAATTCCAGAGAATGCTTGCACTGACGGTCTGAAAGAGCTTCCAGGAATTTATAATCCATTCTGTACATTGTAAGTCCTGAAGTGAGTGGCGATCCATCCCCACAAAACCTGGAATGGTCCCACTATTCTTAAAGGATATTTACCCTGGAAGACATGAAGTAAACTCCTGTGAATCTTTGCTAAAATGGGGGTAGCTAACCCAACCATTTTTCCCTCAGCCAACTTTGCCGCAATGGAGAAGGTCCCTAGCCTAACGCCTCCTTTCGAATCCCTGACCGGCAACAGATAAACACTGAGCCACATTGCCAAGAAACCCGCCAGACAATTTTTCTTTGGAATTCTTTGATTCACTTCATATCCCCACTTTTCAAACTCTCCTGCTTCTAGAGTTGGCCAGAATGTGCCAGGAGCTCCTCTCTTCTCAGGTTTTGGACAAGTGGTAGGACGTATGGGCCTGGTATCCTTGGATTTCTCTTTCTTGGATCCTTTTTCTTTTGGCTCCATCCCTTTCTTCTCAATAAGAAACAAATTCATCCATTCTTTCGGATGAATATCTTTTATAAAATGAGTTAATGAGGTCTCTGAACTCTTAAGCCTGTGGAAGATTTTAAATAATTCTTGAGCTAAAGCAGGAGTCTTCTCTGAATCATTCCAAGTCACCTTGGGAGGAATGAATTCGTCATACATATCGCCCAAAATTGGAGCCCCTGAAATCTTGTGGACATCCCACAAACTGATACCTACTTCTCCCTGAGTCAAATGGAAAGAATTAGTTGCTGGGCTCCAGTGGCTGAATATCTCTGGCACGAAGTTATCATGTCTGTAAACATATGTTTTCCCAACCCAGACAGCCTCATATATTACAGCTCTCTTCAGGTCCTCGATAAACTCTGCGCAAGTCTGTCGCACCCAGTATTCCCACATCCAAGTTGGCTTCACACCTCCCCCAGGACGGAAATCCCAACTTTTCTTCCAGCCTTTGGATTGATCCATCTAAGCATTTCGGAAGATTGAAGGATGAAAATGTGGTTGAAGCTCAGGTGAATGATTTTTCAGATCTGGTGTGCAAGGGCTATGATGCATCACATAAGCCTTCTCCACTGTTCCAGCAGTTTGAAATACTCCTCCACCTGAGATATTTGCTGAAGCAAAGTTGGTATAATTCGGAAACCATGAAAATGGAAGATAATTCTTTACTTCTGGAATAATGACTTCTTGTAGATGACCATGTCCATAAAAAGGTAGATAAGTGCAATGAGGAAAGTTGCGATGATATTTCTTCAGATACTTAGCCAAATATGGAACAGTACTCTCTTTGACAGTATAGTAATCCGGGCCAATAATGTTCATCATATCATCTATCCGCTTGCTATCCAGTTCATCAATTAATCCGGGTCTAAGAGCCATTAATTCTGCACAAAGAGTTGAATAAATTAATTTATAAATGAATTAATTTTTCACAAACTTTGTGAAAGAAATCAAAAAATGTCCAAGGCATTAAGGCGCGCAAGTATGGAGATGTCGCGCAAGTGTTACATGTGCCGCGCAAGTTTCTGTCATGCATGTATCACCGCGCAAGCCTTATTACCTTTACAGTAGCGAGACAACGATGGAACAATGAAAAAAAAGAAACTTGCGAGGCGAGGAATACTTGCACGGCGAGAGCTCGAGAAATTTGGGATCAGATGCTACACATGACCAAAAGCCATGTATTTATAGGCCAGGAGGCCTATCTGCGCGCCGTCAAGGCCTGCGCGACGCAAACTTGCGCGCCGCCCTCTATGTCCTAAAGACCTACGCGCCCCTTTTCCTTTGGATGGATTCGATTTCCTCTTAGTCAAATCCTCATTTCTCTCCGGATCCAACTCTGAGGGGGGACTTTTGTTGACGCTCCTTTCTTCACAGAATCTAAAGATCGGAAAAGGGGAATATCTGAGCTCAAAGTGATTCAACCTTTGAAGAAAACATCAAAAATCGACAAAGGCATGAACAAAGGATCAAAAGCAACTGCACCGCGCAAGTTATATCACTGTCGCGCAAGTACACTTGCGCGACGCCCTTGGTCACGCAAGTCACTTGCGCGACCTAAGTGATAACCGCCCGGGGTCTTCTCCTGCCTATAAATAGACCATGTGGGCCCCCCATTCGAGAGGATGTTTTTCCAGAAACTCGGATTGGAGCTCCCAACGCCCAAGTCTCTTCTCAAAGCTTCCGGAACTCTTCTAAAGGTAATTTCTTACCTAGAAAGGAAGATTTAAAGAGAAGAAGGAATGCCTAAGTGTTGAAACTCATCAACACTTGCGCGCCGCCTTATTCCTTCAATAGAACTCGCGCGTCCCTTTTCTGGAAGAACCTCAAGAGGATTCTAAAGGGATTTATAAAGAGTCTCTCAAATATTCTAATGATGTTTGAGAATCGTGCAAGTACCCCTCATGTCGCGCAAGTATACTTGCGTGAACAATACTTGTGCGCCGCCGCAATACTTGCGCGCCTTCCAAGACTTGCGCGCACCTACCTTTTTGGGTGCCCATCTTGCCCATTTTTACCCCTATTAAGCCATTACACCTTTCCTTCTTAATATTCAGTCTTCAAAACACTCTTCAAATCCATTTATGGCATGATTTCTTGATTTGACTTCCTTATCTGAAAGGAATTCTGTGGAATATCTCTCAAAACCTAGTGATTTAAATATCCTTATGTCACTAAATATGGAGAATTCATTCATTCAACCTCATCCTTTAAGATGAGAGAATCCTTAACTTGGTTCTCCTTTTTTAGGAATAATCCCCAGTTATATGTCCTTTAATCTGGGCATCTTCCTTAGGAGTAAGCCCCAAATTCTTAAAGTTCCCAAACTTGGGCATCCTCCTCAGGAGTAAGCCCCAAATCTTAGTCCCTTAATTTGGGCATCCTTCTTAGGAGTAATCCCCAACCTCAAATATGGGCATCCTTCTTAGGAGTAAGCCCCAACCTCAAATATGGGCATCCTTCTTAGGATTAAGCCCCAACCTCAAATATGGGCATCCTCCTCAGGAGTAATCCCCAAACCATAATCCCTAACCTGGGTCTCCTTTTTTAAGTATAAAACCCAGTTATAATCTTGGTCTTCCTTTTCAGGAATAAGCCCCAAGTCCCCTAATTTCTCTATAACCAGTCCTAATTTACCCTTGATTTGGGTTTCCTTTTCAGGAGTAAAACCCAATCATAAGTCCCCTCCTAACTTGGGAATCCTCCTTAGGAGTAAGCCCCAAGATTAGAGTATTCAAATCTCCATGAAGCACATATACCTTTATGGACCCTGTTCATGGATTTTCTCCCTAAAAGTAAATCCTCTGGGCAGTCGTACATACATAATCCCCAAACCATTTCTTATGATTGCATCTTTCATGGCACAATTGTCTAAATTTTACTAATACCTCTTTTTTCTCACACCGATAATGACACACGTGAGCTTAGAGTGTAAATGTAATTGTGACATCCTGCTTTGAACCATCAATCATAAACATCATACCCTTATACGAACTATGTGGGTTCTGATTCCTTTTTCAAAACAAAGGATACGTAGGTAGCCCATCTATGGGTTCGATCCCAACTCTGAAGTAATTCATTGTCCTTATGAATGACGATAAACTTCAAGTTCCCCACTGAGTGGCTTTAAAACCATCCTGGTCATCATAATGACCAAGAGACTTTTATATAAATGTTTTGAAGGATACCATTGACCAAGAATCTCTAAATAGATACAGATGATTCTCTATTGATGAAGAACCTCGAATACATATAAAAGATCCTCTAAATTTCTTACATATTTCATCATTGATTGTTAAACTGAAGGGAAGCTCATTTTATACTTGGTAATGTAATAAGGATTCACAAACATAACTTAAATCTATAAAGAGAGTCCCGGAGTAGACAATAATTCCCCTCAAAAAGGTGTGATGAGTCCGACCTCCCATCCTCTCGACCAATGCAAATTCCTAAGCCTCATTATCCCACAAGCTAATGAGCGCCTACCTTTGGAAAGTAGGTCCAAATGGATGTGGAATCATTGGATGTTTCCGGTTCTACGAACAAACCTATTAGAAACCGATCAGAACGTTTGAATCTCCCATCCAGGAGGTCATCCCCGAATTCCGTGCGAAACAATGACTTATAAAATACCAAAGACGTTTACTAAGGTCAAATTATCACTTTCTATGATGTCTAAATTTTATTTTATTATTCATAGGTAATGTTACTCTTATTTACTATTCATAAGGTTCATATAACTATACATAAGGGTAGGTTACTATTCATAAGGGTAGGTTACTATTCACCAAAAATTATTTTTGTTTCATTAGATACCAAAAACTATCTTGAGCACAACCGTGTAAGCCAGATTTTTAAAATTCCAAACATATGGGTGACAAAATTATGTTTAAAGGTCACTTATCACTTAGTAGTTCATTATTTTGTGTTTTTATGACATAGATATAAGAAGGGAATTTTCCATTGAAAAACTTTGGGTCGTTACAGGCGTAAAAGATACCATCTACATGCCAAATCAATTTTCCAAAAATATGATCAACAATATATATATTAACCAATTCCCGGACTCAAAAAAGAAGAGAAAGGTGTTGAATAATAAGAACTCCCGCAGTGGAGACCATAGAGAAAAGAATCATCAATTTCCATCATGCAGTAAATGTGGAAGGAGACACGTAGGAAGGTGTCTCAATGGAATAAATAAATGCTTTACATGTGGGAAGGAAGTACATAAAGTGAAGAATTTCCGAAGAAAAATGAAAAGTACTATGGAATAAAATAAAAATGGTACCAAGATTCCAATTACGGTCATTTGTCGTAAATGTAAGGGACCTTGGCATCACCCAAGTCAATGCCCTATTCTATAGGATAACCTCTTGGTCAGGAAAGAATCTATGTGGAAATAAATGGATGGAAAAATATTTAATGGTATTAGTACTCCTTGTTGTTGAGATTACTTTGGGTGAATTTTCTCTTATATGTGTAACCCTGTAATTTATCATATGAGAATTATATTTGAGGAAGAATTGTCCTTTATCTTGTGGATATAGATATAAATAACCATTAGGTTTTATATGATCATTGGGTTTGAGGAAATTACAAGTTACTATATTTTGTGATGAAAATTCAAGGAATGAGATAAAATTTGTGGTTAAATTATGTTATAGTTATTTTGAGGAATTTATCTCATTTTGGTAATGTTAAAAAATATAGTTTTAGAAAAAGGACAACAAGCAGACCGTGTGACAACCCATCATGTCAGACAAAGCTGTGGGAATTGAACCCACAACCAAAGTGCGGTTGGGATTTATCGCCTACCACTAGACTACGTGAAGTACCTGGTTAGAGTGACTAATTATTTTTAGTTAAATGATTTTATTGATCAATAATAAGTTGATTTGGGATCTAATATCTTGTCAAGTGAATACTCTTAGTATAAGAAAATTATTTGGTGATTAAGTGATAAATTTTATTTTAGAAGATGTTCTCTTTGTTGGGAACACTATATGCCCAAGGAAAATAGAATACTATGGGATTTAATTTGAGTAGTAATGGTGGATTTTTATCTATGTTTTTATTGTGGATTTATATTGATTTGGGTTATTTATGGAATGATTAACCTATAATAGAGAATATGTGATTAGGTTAATTACTTTTAAGTATGTGACTTTAAGAGTAGTTGATGTCATTTGGAGATACAATTTAACGTGGAAGACTAAATAACCAAATTCTTCAAAGATTTGGGTTTCAATATTAGTTTGGATTATATTGAAGGATTTTAAGGACAATTGTTTATTGACTGGTATTTATTTATCTTTGGGGTATTGTTGGTTTAATTTTAGAAATTAAGATTAGTGTTTCCTTCTCTAATGGAATATCCTTTTGGGGGATCATCAGATCTTATACTAACCATTTTGGTTTTGATTAATCTCTAAAGACAAGGTAAATATATAGTCCTTCGTAGATCATGTGATTCTATAAGAAGTTTATTTCATCTCTTCTAGTGTGACCAAGTCTTCATGAATACTCATCATTTAAAAATGAGTTAATAGTAGGGATTTATTAAAGAATGAAACTTTACTCAAAAAGTATGTATATCTCTTTATGTTCTTAGTCAATCTCATAAATGAATTCCTCATCTTTATGTAATGTAACTTAAAACAAAAAAATGTTGTCCGTTTACTTTTCCTACTGGGAAACTAATTACCATTTGTCCCATAAAAAGTTTGTGGTTTTCTTGATGTTAAATTTCTTTTAATCATGTTCTCTATCCCTCTCCATCAGAACATGGAACTTAGTTTTTCATCCATATCCATGTTTTCTACATGGAATCCTAGTATAGGTTATCTCAAGTGACCTTTTTTACTTCTCTTTCATTCTTTTAAAGTGATAGTTTTATTGACTCTTTTTCCGATGTGGGACATTCCATTATATTCCCAAGCCCAATTTTAAAAGAATTGTGAGGACACAATTTATTGATGGAGGAGAGAATGTAACACCCCAAACTTACATAGTACCTTTCCCTTTGAATAATGCACTAGCGTGTGTTGTACGCAACTTCGAGTTCTAATACACACCACAACCAATCAAACTAGCCGTTATGAATAGTAATTCCCACTTTTTGAAATTTTATAAATTTTATCTTTCAAAATGGACTTCTTTTTTGCATTCGGAATATCGAAATTAACTTAGGGTGATTTTTTGGTATTTTTCTGAAAATGTTAAATTTTTTATGAATAGTGAAAAACATTGAGTTTTAGTTCAAAACCGAATTTTTATTTTAATAATTATTTATTTTATTTCAATTTAATTAATGTAAAAATAGATACATAATACCTATATATGTTCAATTTAATTCATTGGAGTTAGTTTATAATAATTTTAAATATATAAAAAATTTATTGAACTTTTCACCGTCTTTTACCCACCTCCTAGGAGAATTTGGAAATTCACATAAAACATAATTTTACAGATTTTGTGAGTGGAATTTTGAAAATCTAAGAGACATGGTTAATATCATGGAGTAAAATGTGGTTCAATGAGATGAAAATAATTTTTGGTGAACAGTAACTTTTTACTTTTATTTACCACGGTTAAAAGTAAATAGGGTAATTAAGGGTAAAAATGATATTAATATTACCCTAAAACGTGTACTAATTCTATTTTACAAGTGTATATCTACCAAAAACAACCTTAGTAATAAAATATTATCATTTAGGTCCACATGGAATAGATTAGGACATTTATTACTTTTTAATTCAAAGAGGAGTTAAAAGAGATAAAATCAATGTTTAATAACTTAAACATTTTTAATATAGAGTTATAAAGAAGATAAATTCGATTATAAATATTCATGAGAAATATAAAAAGATTTAATACATAATGGTATTTTATTTATAATTTTTAGACATTATATATTTTAATTTATTTATGACACAATGGTGATGCACTAATTACCTAATTAATTATTAAAATAATTGATATTATAAATATAAAAATAAATGTAATTGGAGACTTATTATGAATTAAAATAATTTTATAGGTTAATATGACATATTATGATTGGTTATATAAATTTATTTCGAAGTAATAATTCTGTTATGAAATTATAAAAAACAAAATACCCAATAGTGTTAAAATTGACAAAAAAGAGTTTTTAAAACAATTATTATATTATTGATTGATATTATATTCCTAAAAATCTAAGGTTCAGTCAAATTACTTATATAATTATAGGTGTATCATTAATGGACCACTTGGGGGTCTCTTTGAGCTATATAGTAAGTTTATTAACTATATAATATAAAATACAAAGAGACATGGTAAATGTCAAACTATTTAACTAAGGGTTAAATATAAATGATAAGGTTAATATAGTAACCCAAACCTGTCTAAAATCTATTGGTTGAAAGTATTTAGACCCATCCCCACCTTAAACTTTAAATAATCCACTTTGTATCCATTAGAAACCGAATATGAATTTATTATAAAATAATATTTTAAGTTTTTCCTAAGGTGCCCCTCACCCCTCTTATAAAAGGGAACTCTTCCTTCTCTCAAATTCATACCTTCAAAGCCTTTTGGTTCAGCCAACCGCTACCCAAATCTCCTCTCAACTTACCTAAATTCATCATAGAGTCCATCCTTTCTTCATAAAGGAAACTTAAAGAGCCTTTTTGATCAAATCAAAAGGAAGAACCCGAAGAAGAGGTAATGATTTCACCACCCTCTTTCAAGTTCCTTTCTTCTTACACTTCTTATTTCTTTGTTATTTCCATTCTAAAATAACAACTCCAGTATATTTAATATACTTTGATGTTATTATAAATATGTTACAACCATATTCCTTATTTTATCCATGCTTTGAATGACATGTCACCATACGTGCGTACGTACGGCCTACCGTCTCCACGTCATGGTGTAATTGTTATTCAATGTATTATTATCTGGATGGGTATAATAATGATGTGTAATTCATGTAAATAATAAGAATAACATTATAATTATTCATTATATATGATATAAAATCCAATTATATATGATTTTAATATCAAAAGAATGATATCATCGCTCGTGCATACGTACGTACAACCGTTTTCATGAACGCGATGAGATTCATTCCCCATCGTATCCATACAAGTCTAATTCTCATTTTATGATTAAAAATAATGTTTAAGGACTTAATATAATTATTTATATGAATAATATACAACCTATACATAACAAACTCGACTTATGTAACAAAACATATAAAAGAAAACGAGAAAGTTAACACCCGAAACGATGATAATACTAAGATATTATTAACAAAGCAATGTTGAAAGATCATATATGATATCATATTAATGTATATGATTCATGTATAATTAAATAAAAATTATTTCACCATTATACAAGAGTCTAACCTACCCTCGACCAAAGAAAAAGTACAAAGTAAGGGGTTTCTTATCTCACTTTTAATTCCGTGAGATTTCCATTGTTCGCCACTTATTTATTGGATGTGGTGTATGTACTTCCCATGATTGTATTCATTGTGTAATATACTTTAATTTTTGGATATCTACATAATCATTGTATGATCCTTCCTTCATGGTTGTATGTTTCCTATGTTACCAAATCAATAAGGGAATTTGAAAATTTCAATTTCCACTCATTCAGTTTTAAGCATACTTCATTGATTATTTTACTCCAAGATTATGTGTGGAATCACTATTCATTTTCTTATGTCATAATTTCCACTCCACTTTCTATGGATATACTTTTGATACATATAATCACTCCATTGATAAATTTTCAATCCATCGATGTGAATTTGGTAAGAGTAATTTTAACTCAATCTCCATTTGTTGAGTTAAATATCCAATTCATTGGTGTTGTTTTTACAAGAATATGTGTGAATGTTCTCTGATTGATTTACACTGAATATACAAAAATATTGAGTGTATTTATATTTTTCACACATAATTATGTTATTGATTTATCCTTAACCTAAGGATACAGTCTTTATAAGATATTTCATCTCAATTTGCATTCCATTGAGACTTCTTTGTTGTTATACACCAAATCACTTTTATGTGGTGTATGTAATGGACTTTGACATAGTATACCATGAATCCATTTATTCTCATGATATTAAAAAGTTTTTATTTCCTCAATTATTTTTATTCAAGTGTCTCTCTTTTGGATTGGAACTCTAACTAAAATATCATTTTAAATGTTTTAAAGATTTATTATTCAAAATCTTTCTTATTAATGTCCATGTTTTGAAAATGGTTTTAAGGTTTTATTTATAAGGACATTAAAGTTTTTAAAATCAAAATTCCTTTTAAAAGTTTCAAAGTGGTATGGGACACTTTGATTCAAAAATATATTTTTAAATGGCTTCTTGACAAATAGTGTGACTTTTAAATGATTTCAAGAAAAGGGGGGATATTTCTCTCTAATAGTTTTGATGATTATTTTCATCTATGTCAATATACTTCATTATTCTCGAATGAGGTTAATCTAATACAATAAAATCTTTCTTATTTTATCTAATTAGTTATGTTTGACTGTGGATGTGATATTTTAATACCATTCATGTATTGTTGATAAAGTATTGACATTTCATATGCTAGTTTTAATATGAATGTTTATGTTATAAAATTTTCATATGAGAAATGCATTAGACTTAGAAAGTAATGGGTGGAGCCCGCTATAGCTCCTCGATGCATCGATAGGTCTCATGAGACAATGTAGTGTCTTGGCATGGGGCCTTGACAAACTCTTATTTGTATTCTTGGTGCGAGGCCTTGGCTACGTGGTTATGATAGTCTGGAATTATGCATTCCATCATTATTAAAGTGGTTATTGATAATGCATGTGGTTATTCGACTAGTATAATATCTATGTGAATAATTAAATGGCATTATTTCATTTTATCTTTGCCATATTATGCTGATGTTCAAGTTTAAAAGGCTTCTATTTTAGTTATACATTTCCTTAAATGTTTATGCTTATCTATGAAGGTTTTCGCTATACTGTTATCCTTACTGAGCATCTGATCTCACCCTTTCAATGTTTTATTTTATCCAGGATGTGAAGAAGTAATTAATGAATGACTTTCAGGGATAGTATGAGGGGATATGAAGAAAATATGTTGTTGTAGTTTTTTTACATTATGATGTAATGTAAGACTTATGAATATATCTAGTGATTCCAAGACTACTAAACTAATCGGTCATTCAAGACTTGATCTTTTGTGATCATGCCAATGTTATGTAATAATGCACCGACTCTGGGTAACTAGGTTCGGGGCGTTACACTTATAATGAAGGAATTCAATTATTTCTTGAGTCATTCCACACGTTTAATAATGTTTCCTTGTTATACAATTAGTAACCAAGTCATCCCCGATTATAATCCCTAAGAAAAAACAAAATAATACATGGAAAACTATAATCAAATTTAATTCAATACCTCTGAGGTATCTCCAATGGTTCTACATATCATTCCCATGTTATCTAAAAATTTAATTAATCCATTTTTATTATAATTATATAATATTAAACATTTTAGGCTATAGTATTTATCCAAGACACCCTAAGAGTGTGATTTTATTATATAAGAGATAAAATTGGATTTTTTAAAGGCCTTTCCAAACACAGCCAAAGGGGTGTTTTAGTTATATTATATAGTATGGGTTTCATGGGAGTTAAGACAGACACAATCTAAGGGATGGTTTTGGGTTGAGGGTTTCATCCACCAATGATGTATTCGAGGTCTTTAGTACAACTGAGGTAGGATGTAGGTTATTATTAATGGAATAATAATTCTAGGGTCAATGCTAGTAAAATATGGTATATATTAAAAAGACACATTTTATAAATGGAGGTCCTCTTAGTTAAATGAAAACAACCAACCTATGGCTCCTGGAAAACTCCTCATCTCTTAACAGCCTCATATTCGAGCTTGAATTAATGATTTTGAAAAATTACAAAAAATCCATGAAAATAAGTCATAAATGATGTAATAAACTAGAGAACAATAAAAATGGATTTAAGATAAAAAAAGGAGGATAATGTAGACTTATATTTACCTCATAGCTTGAAACAGTTCAGATGAAACTAAAATGGAGCATGGGTGGAGGAGATCCCTCAATCTAGGAGGGGAAGGAGAGGGGAACCAATTTCAAGGGGGGGGGGTGTTGTTCAAATTAGGTAAAATAAATAAGAAACAAGATTTAAGGTGTAATGTGGGGATAACGGTAAATTCCAACATTTTTTAAATGGGCATGGGATTTGGAAACACGATAGACCAAACTATGTGCCACTAAGGCATACCTACTATCCAGGTTCACCAAACCCTGGATGGTTATTAACATAGTTAAAAACTATGTGAAATTTTTTCACAGTGATTCTATAAGATATTTTGGGCCATACTACGTTTTCAATCCCCCTTTACAAATTATTCCAAAATATACACCTCACAATTTCAATATGTATATCAAAGATTCAGGGTTAGCACCAACTTTTCTCCTTGCTCAGCATTCCCTAAATTTTGAAACCCAAGCCCAAAACAATATAAAATCCCATGAAACATAATCTATTACCTTGATCACTTCCATTAAGGTAAAATAAATAAAATTATAATAAAAATTAAAGGATTCCCTTCCTCAATGTAGTGTGGGATCTTACAAAAACACTCCTCTTTTAAAATTGTGATCAGTATAATGGAATGAATAAAATATGTAATACATTTCATTTGTATGAAATTAAAATATGATAAAAAATTCATAGATCTATATATTAAAATTAGATATGAAAAATGATTTTTAAAAGTATGAAATGTTACGTATAACCTTAAAATGAATAATAAAAATGTTATATAACATATTATTCAATTTATAATATATAATAGATAACTTTGAAACATCAAAAGATAAGACATAATAAATCATAAAATAATTAATATGAATTATATTTTCATGAAATTTCCATTTTTGAAATAAATAATAAATTATATAGATAAACACTCAAAAATAAAATTGGGGATTAATGTGAGACTAAAACATATATTATATATTTATTCTCATGAGTAGATATCCACAAAGTTCAAATATAAATAGTAATTTTCATTATTCACAGTTCCAATAGATTTTTAGGATATATGTGATAAGTATTTTTCAATGAATATGTAGATACAAAAATGTACATGAATGAAAATTTATCACCATTATAAATAATAAATTTATTCCCCATATCTCATTTATTTTTCAATTTATGTATATAATCAAACAAGAAGTGGATCTTATAATAATTTTCTATTGATTATACCAAGTTTATGTATAATATATTTAGATCCATCATAATTTAAGGGTTTGGTAAAAAATAAATAAAATTGTTTTTAGTTTGGATAATCTATAAAATAATTTCCACTATTTTCTGATTATGAAGTATGTGGTGTCCCATGTCTTTGTTTTTATCTAAATAACGTCTTGTGGGGTTTATATAAAATAAAATAAAACTTTTATTTCATAAATATTTATTGTTTAAGTTAATATCAAACCAAAATCTATATCTGTGTTTTGTATCCACATTAATTGAGTGCAATAACATTCAGGTACTACGTAATAAACATTAGGAGTGGAAAGTACAATTGAATTTTTATTTCTATATATAATGAAAATAATTCTTCTATAATAAAATATCATGTTCTATAAGTGCTCATATGATCCATTTAATAATCATATGCAAGATCCAATGTCTTTATACGAGGTACATATCCTGCTGTTTGCAGTTTTAATGACTATTACGAACTTTTGTGAGACATTATCATTGGTATATTAGGGGTGTATGGATCTTTTTTGGACCATGAAGATTGATATTTTGGATAAATCAGGTAGGTCTCATGGTTAGTAGAAATTGTGTGGGGTAGGTAGTATGGTTACTACTAACTATTAACGGATTGATAGTGTGGGGATAGAGGCTACACAGTTTGGTATAACTATGTGGACAGAGACACACACCCATGTAGAAGACTACATTTTTTTAAATTGGCTAGATACAAGGTTTATGCATGATTAGAAAAATCATGTGTGAAAACCGTGATAGGTTCTCCTCATTACAACAGAAGGTAGAAGATTGGTGTGTGGTTTTTCCAATCTTCGGGCCAAATCATACAGCCCAGTATTTTGATTAAAAATTACCAATTTCCCTTTAATGATTTTTATAACCTAAAATTTATTCTCATTTATACATCTATATATTAGTGGACCTGTTAGAGCTCATCTTGATGCCAAAACATAGGATTTGATCATATTCTTCTATATCAACTCAAAATATAGAGTCATTCATCTCGTTGGATCTACACTGGTATGTACTCTATTACTTTTTTGTCATTATTCATTTTTCTTGGTATCTATTGTGCTATTTAGGTGAAATGAAATATTTTATTTTTATTGGGTTCTCAAACATTCTTTTTTTATCCCGATCTGAGTCGAATTTGGAGATGACATTTGACAGGAATCCACTATGGTCCTACGGTAGGTGGTCTCGTACTTTTATTTTAAAGTTGAATTGTTTATATATATATATATATTATTGTGTTGCGCACCAGATTTTCTGAGCAGTGCACTATAAAAGGAATTTAATCCTTCATTATAATGGATATGTATTACTTGTGTAAATATTGATACCTATTGACAATTGATTAAAGGTTATGAACCCAAAATTGGAACCACCCCTTAGCTGTGTTTAATTAATTAGACCACCCTAGGAGGCATGTGAACCTGATTTCCTTTTAGGTGTGTCCTTTACCCCTTTCTATGGGATTTCAAATGATGAATAGTAATGGTAATTTGAATTGATAAAAGGAAAAAGGAATATAAGACCATAAGCCTAGTATTTGACAATGTTATTCCTTTCGTGAGAATGATTTTATTCTTATAATGATATTCCCATGTGAGATAATTAATAGGTTATGAATTCTAAGCTTATCCCATTCTTGAGCCACCTTTTGGGGTGTCGTAAAATTGAAATGATCACGATGCTGACCTTTGAAATAATTAAATGATATTTATTGAATGTTTATTATATGATTTTGGTGTCATGGGATCAAATATAAACTCCATGGATGAAATAATTTTTCTATTTTTTTATTTTCCCAAGTTGCACTTGAAATCCCTAATGGATTTCCAAGGATGGACTCGGAGGGATGAGTCTTTATACACTCGAGTAATACTGAGAATCCTTATATGGACTTGAAAGGATGGACTCATAGAAAAGTTGATTATATAATATAGGAGTGACACTTGGGCCCCCTTAGTGGACTTCAATGGACATACTCAAATGTAAATCACATTATAAAACACCTAGAGTGATATTGGGATTCAAATGAGGGATTCCTATGACATGCTTGTAAGGAGGTTGGTTTATGTAATGCCAATAACAATACCAGAATTCCAAATAAGTAATTCCTAGGATGGGGTGGGGTTATTAATTTTATAATTAATGAAATTATGTATATGATGTGTTTTCCAATCCAAAGCACAAAATTGGATTCGATCATAGCCTTAAACTACATTGATGGTGTGGTTAGGAACCTCTTAATCACATCCTTATAGGGAGAGATGGAAAACATGCTAGATTTTGAGACATATTAATTAAATGGAATAGTACTATCCTTTTTTCATAGACTTTGCAGACAAGACTGAAGTTAGTAGTAGAGGATGGGTGTCTATGAAAACTCAGAACTTTATGGTTTTTTTACATAAAAAACATATTTTGCATATTCTATTACTTTCTTCACACTATAGTTTTTATGTATTCACTGATTATATGGATTTAGAAACTATTGGTGGTGGCATACTGGGATTTTATCCCACATCATACTCAATTTTCTTTTCTTACCTGAGAAGATTATATGACTGAAGATCACCTAGTTATGGGTATCTGATTGTTTCTTAGGTGCAGTGGAGAACATGACTGCACTAAGGCTCATGATACTATCTAGAGATAATGATTTTTTTACTTTTTGATACATTTATTGTACTAGCTATTTGTGTTCCTTTTTTGGATGACTTGTAGAAATATGACATGAATAATTATCATCTTTACCTGATATTACTTTGGGTATTGTTTATTTATATTTGTCTTTATATGTTTATCTCTTTCCATTTAGCTATTTTATTATTGGTTTGATTCTTATTCTATTGAAATAAATGACTTAAAATATTATGTTACACGCTGATAAGAGGTCATAGGCTTCCCATATACACACCCTACATCCTCGCTCCTAGTCAGAAACCTCTATTGTTTAGGTATATGTGCATACAACTATGTATCCAACAAGGCTCTGGGCACTATTAGGTGGAATCCAGGTCTAGGATGTTATAAAGTGGTATCATAGGGTTAATTATTTTCAAGTTTTATTTTAATTTTTTATACAATATAAATGTACTGAAAGGATTGGGAATTTGTTAGTGAGTTGTTCTTGGCCATAGCTAACTTCTGTATATAAAATATCCAAATTACATCAAATTAAAATTATTGTTTCATAATTTTTGTTATTATAGTTGATTTGATTCCAACATTTTCTAATGAAATTAGTTTTTCATTCTATCATTGATATTATTTTGGGTTCTATTTTTTTAAGCAGATGAGATGAGGCTATTTCATCTCATGCACAAATTAGGCCCCTTCTAGAATTCAAATTATATGCATTATTGCATATAAGATGAATTAACTATTTACATGATGTTGTGATGGGTTCCATGATAGATATAATTTTTTTTATGATAGACATTTTGTGTATGGAATTGAGAAACATGGTCTGTAGTGAGAGTTTCTATCATAACCTCAGAATTTTCATCCATATTAGGCTATAGCAGACACCATAAGTTGCCAATAATTACATGTTGAGTCAGGGACCATGAGTTTCATAGAATAGAACATGTTATGGTGTGGATTAGGTGGAAATCATATTTCAATTCATGAGGATTATAATCCCTTATGGATTGGAATTGTTGAACCATCTGGTTAATCTATTTAAAATTAATTTGAAATAAATTTCAAATTGAAATGTAAAATAGTAATGATAAATATAGAACTTCACCCAGACCCAAAAATAGTAGTGGGAAGTTTCCAGTACATCTTACATTCTTATGATCTGTATATTTCCTAATCTAGATTCAAGGAGCAATAAAATGGGTTTTATTTTTATATAGGAAGGCTTATACATATCTTATTTAAATGTATTCGATTTTAGTGGTTGTTGAATCTTGATCTCAGTTGTGTTCTTAGCATTTGTAGAGATATTCTGTCATGATGTCCTCTAGTCGCACACCAGGAGGGTGGTGGAAACAATACTTTGGAGGTGGTGGGCCTTGGGCTATGTGTAAATCATTCAATAATTCTACCTGAGGAACCAGTGATTGTACCATACATCAGTGTTAAGGAAGAGATCCATGATGGTTTTTTGAATTTCATGAAAACTATTCCAGGAGCACCGTGATAAGTCCAACTATGGAAGAGTTGATGTGTGAGTTCTAGATGCAGTAGTATCCAACATTTTTTAGGGATGGTGGACCATAGGCTATAGATTCATATATATAAGCAATTAAAATTTTCTCTAAACATCTTGAGACACCTCCTAAGAGGATGGTAAATCTCACTGCATAAATTATGTTTGATTCATCCAAAAGATGGTGGGATGACATTACACCGATGAATCTTCATAGAGAGATATTATCGAGTGATTTTCACTCTTCCTTCTTTGATTAATTATATCCTGATATTTTCAGGGCTGATAGAGCCCAAGATCTAACACACTTGTAGCTTTTCAGGTTATTAGTTATGAATTATATGCCCATTTTATAGAATTCTAGTGATTCTAAAATATTCTAATTGGTGATGGACTATCGAAATCTAAGAGATTATAGGATGGCCTCTGGTATGACATTAGATCCCATGTGAATGAATTTTGACTGACTATCGTTTCTGGAATAGTGAATCATGTGTTTGTCACAAAATGTAACATGAGAGTGGTTAGGGGTGTGAGTTACGGTTATTCACCTCCTAGATCTACTACCACATCAACTAGTAGTAGGAAGTGTCATATTGGGATTACACGTGATGATATTAATATCCTGGGCACATACTCAGGTAGCTATGTGAGGTGCCACCAGTGTAGAAAAATGGGAAATATGAGACCCCAGTGAATGAGAGTCCCAGTGGATTGATGATCATGTGGAAATATTGGCCACCTACATGGATTTTGTGGAACTTTTCCTTTGGCGGTTGTGATATAGGGTTTTCATTGAATCCCCCGTCAGAAGAAGTGTCAGTAGATTTTAGTTATCTAGGGTTTTGGAGTATATCCAGTCGATCAGGATGTGGTGATGGTCATTGAAATTGTAGTCAAACCCCATATTTTCAGTGAGAGTATAACAGATCTTCTCAGGGTAGTTACTTTATATCATAGGGATGCAGATTTGTCCAGATATATGTATTTATACTGGCCCTTGATGAGAAAAATCATGGACCTTCTACTGTGAAAGGTACTATTCGTATACCCTCCTCTTTAGAAAATTCTCTTTTTAATATTGTTTCTTCTCATAGATGTATATCTCTATCCATTTTGGTGATCCTTGGGCTTAATATTCTATTTTTTTTGGAGTTATGATGATTGATAAACTATTGGGGATTTGAACAGAGGAGGTGAGTCAGTGCATGCAGTGCCCCCACGAGATTTGTGGGAGTTACTTCATATGTGACCTATTTTTCATATAGATGATAGGTTTTGTATGATTAATATGATAGACTAGTAAGTGACATATTAGGAGTTCTTTTTTTGTTATCACCAATGGATGAGCTTCATATCACCAAATGATAGATAATTTAACCACAAGGGTGAATGGGATGTCCAGGCATGCTGATATGGACCTAAGCATCATGGGCAGGGAAGGATTATAGCGTTTATTATGAGTTAATATCTTGATGATCATGGAACACATAAGGCAGATTTCCACCCAATGTTTTATCATTTTAGTGATGTTTTACAAGATGATATTTTAGGATTACCTCAAGTGATATATGTAGAGTTCTCTATCGATCTAGTTCCAAGAGTTGTACTAATATCCATTCCTCCTTACAATATGGTGACTAATTATATGAATGAGATCGATAGGCCATTAGGGGATTTAAAGAAAAATGTGTTTATATGAACCAACACTTCTTTATAGGGTTCCCCAGACCATTTTCAAAAAAGGTGGATGGTACCCTCAAGATATGTGAAGACTACCAGAAATTGAACTAATTAATGGCTAAGAACTGGTATCTTCTTCTGTAGGTAGATGATCTCGTTGACTAGCTTTGAGGAGCTAAGGTATTCTCAATAATCAATTTTAGAATTATTTGTAATTAGCTATATGTTATAACATCTTACATACCATACAAAATATTTCTTAGTAGGTATGGCCTATATATGTATTTGATTATGTTGTTAGGTCTCAAGAATGTGCCAGTAGTTTTCATGGCTCTGATGAACTGATTATCCAAACCTTATCATGATTAGTTTTGGGTTGTATTCTTGGATGATATCTTCTTGTATTCTCATACTTGACATGACCGTGGAAAAAAACTCGAGATCATATTGAATACATTGAGAGAGAATCAGTTATGTAATAAGCTCATACATTTCCCCTTCAAGATGGATCAGATTCACTTCCTATGTCACATTATCTTGGGGACTGGAGTATCAGTTGACCCTGATAAGGTGAGGGCTATAGTTTCCTAGAATCACTCTAATAATGTCTTTGAGGTATTAATTTTCTTGGGGTTGGAAAGATATTACATGGATTTTATACAAATATTTTCATTACTAGAAGAGTCACTCACTGACTTAACTGAAAAGGTTGTGATGTTGGTCTCATCAGATTCTTAAGATATATCCTTTTATAAGCTTAATGGGAGAATAAATTTAGCACTAAAAAATATTCTAAAAGTACTAGGAATAATAAATAATGTTTATTGAAATGTATCAGGAATAGAGATGTACTAGTATATAGAGATAGAATCATAGCATATAGGTCTCACCAGTTGAGGCCGCATGAGAGAAAATATCCAAAGCATGATCTAGAGTTACCTATAGATGTTAATGATTTGTGTTATTGGAGACACTCTTTATTGAGAGAGAGATTTCAGGTGTACAAAAACCAAAAAAATATTCATATATATATTTAGATAGTGTGATCTAAATATTGGATATAGAAGGTTGTTCGAGTACCTGAAGTATTTTGACTTCGACCTTGCATATATGTCTGGAAAGGGAAATGTTGATGATGATTCACTGAGTAAGATGACTTGGATACTGGTAGTTCATTAATCTATTAAATATTGGTAGCTTATGGATTTTTTCTATGATATTCCCATAGAGTTTCAAGAAAGACAGGGGAAGACTTTTCTTTGATCCTTAGTTGTGACCACTATAATTATGGATATAGTGAGGATGAGATAGCTATCAAATTATGATGACCTTGTAATATGAGATATATTACAATGTGAGGACCCACCTTCTATTTTGACCATAGGAAATGATGATATACTGCATATATGAAATCACATTTGGTTTCAAATATACATATACGAGGAGATGATGTTTTGAGTTTCAGGCATCAGTTTTGGTAGTTCACCCTAGAGTTTCCAAGATGTATCGTCACTTACACTATCAATACTGGTGGTGGGGTATGAAATTAGTGGTAAATGGTTCTTTTATGAAGTGTTCCACAAGTTACCAGGTGAAGGAGGAACATCAGTGACCAGCCTTAATTTTATAGTAGTTACCTATTCCGGAGTGGAAATGTTATGATGTTGGGATGTATTTTGTGACCGGTCTTCCGAGGTTTCCTCAAGGTATCATTGTTGTGTGGGTTGTTTTTGAAAGTCTCCTATATATTTCTCATTTCCTTATAATCAAGGAGAACATCAGTCTGGATGATCTTGGAGGTTGTATATCTTTGATATTGAACTAATTCAGGGGTCCATCATTCAATCATTTCAAATAGGGAGTCCCAATTCAATTCACGATTCAATAAAGGGTTGAAGATGGTATTGGGTACATGATTTCATCTATATATAGAATACCACACTCAAACTTATTTTTTTTTCAGAGCCCATGATTCATGTGCTTCGGGATATCCTATGGTAATGCGCCCTTGATTTAGGGGGCTCTTATCAAAGCCACATTCCCCTACTGAGTACACCAACAAAAATAGAATTCAGGCTACTATTTAGATGGAATATTATGAGGAATTGTATGGTAGGATATATCAATCACCCATGCACAAGTTAGATTTTGGATAGGTAGCTCTTCTTGGAACTTATCTCAAATAGGGGACAATGGAGAAGGTTCAGTTGATTCATAAATGGATTGATATTGCCTAATATCGATAGAACTATTACATAGATCACCATAGAAAACTACAAAATTTTTAGATTAGGGATCAGGTCTTTTTATATGTTTCACCAAGGCTGGGACACATACAGATCAGGAGACATAATAATATTTCATCGTGAAATTTTGGTCTATTTGAGATTATAGAGGGATTTGGGCCACTAGCCTATTTTGTTGTTAAATTAGAGGTATTGATCCATGTATGATGTATTCTATGTATCTCAACTGTATCATTATAATTCAGAATTACCTAATGATCTTCATCATGAGGAGGTTGAGTTACATTATGACATGCCCATTGAGGGGCATCTAGTTTGTATCATAAACAGGAGAAAGAAGGTTCTCTGAGGCTATTAAGTTCCTCTAAAACAGTTTCTATACAAACATGGCCATTTATTAGAGGAGGCTTGGGAGTGGGTGCTAATGTATGTTCTTAGTGAATGGGGTTATTCTCATCTAATTCATGGACACCCTTGAGAGGGAATTTTGAGGGAAAAATTATTTAAACGGGGGAATATTGTAATTTCCTAGGTTTTTATATGAGATACGGATCTTTCTATTTTCAGTTTAAATATTTTTTTACATTCTATTGTGAGTTACCAACATGATCATGGGTGTATTTTTAGTTTCCAATGCTTATTTGGAGCACAAATCCCCACTTTTTTATAGAAATTTGGTAGGGCACACGATTAGTAGAAACCATATGGAGTAGGTTGAGCGATTACTACTAAAGATGTGAGGATGGGTAGTGGGGTACTACATGCTTCACAGTTTGAGGAAACCAGGTGAACAGAGGTACACTCCAATTTGTTGACCCCTATAGTTTTTATAGTGGCATGAGACACATTTTTCACATTATTAGTGAAACCGTGCTTGAAAATCATGCGAGGTTTGCCTTTTTACAACATAAGAGGCATGGTAAGCCCACGGTTTGGCCAACCGTGTGGTCAAACTATACGACCAAGTATTTTGAGGATAAATGACCAATTTCCCCTTAAATAATTTTATAAAGTAAAATATATTCTCATTTCTTCCTCTGTATTATAGTGGGCTCATTGGAGATCCTCTTAAATCCAAAACATATTATTTTATCCCATTATTCCAACGAATCTTGTAATTGAGTCATTCATCTTGTTTGATCCATGCTGGTAAGTACTCCATTCTTTTATTGTAACACCCCAACATTACATAGTACGCTTCTCTTTGAATAATACAATAGCTTGTGTTGTACGCAGCTCTGATTTCTATCACAACCCGACCAATCAATTTATCCATTTAAAAAGTAATTATGAATAGTAATACCTACTTTTTGAAATTTTATAAATTTTATTTTTCAAAATGGACTTCATTTGGGATTCATAATATCAAAATTATCTTAGGGTAATTTTTTTTTTCTAAAAACATTCAATTTTTGAGGAACATATGTAAACACTACATTATTGTTTAAAACCAACTTTTTATTTAAATAATTATTTTTAAATTTAAATTTATTTTAAAGTAAAAGTAGAAACATAATAATTATATTAGTCCAATGTAATTCATTCTATTAATTTTATAACAAGATTATATATCTAGAATTTTATTGACGTTTTAACGTCTTTTACCCACCTTCTAGGCACATTTGCAAATTTGCATAAAATGTAATTTTACCGCTTTTGTGAGTTGAATTTAAAAAAACTAATAGACACAGTTCTCATGAGTATGTAAAAGTTGGTTCCATAGGATGAAAAATAATTTGGTAAATGGTAACTTTTGAATTTTTTTTACCACGGTTAAAAGTAAATATGTTAATTAATAGAAAAGATAATACTATAATTACCCCAGCACATGTCCAAATTCAATTGGATAAATGTATTTAGGCCAAAATAATACTTATGAAAAAAATAAGATCCCTTTTTATCCGTTTCGTTTAGATTATGACATTTATTATATTTTATTTAAAGAAGTGTAAAAAGTGTTAAATTCAAATTTTATTGTCTAAAAAATTTTAATATAGAGTAATACATAATATAAATTTGACTATAAATATTCATTAGAAATATAAAAATATTTCCTATATCATGGAATTTTATTTATAATTTTTAGAAATTAATTAATTAAATTTATTTATGACACAATGATGATGCAGTAATATCTTTATTAATGAAAGATTAAAAGAATTGATATTGTAAATATTAAACTAAAAGTAAATTGAATCTTTTGATTCCATAAACTATTTTTCAAGGTGAATATTAAATTTTAGGGTTTAATAAATTTGTTTTTTCAAAGTAATCAAGTTGTTATAACGTTCAAAAAAACAAATACTAAATAGTGTTAAAATTGACAAGAATGAGTTTTTAAAATAAATATTATATTATTAAATGATATAATATTCATAAAAAACAAATATTATTTCAAAGGACTTATATAATGTAATATACGTAATTAATTAACCACTTTATATTCTCTTTAAATTTTATAGTAACTATATTAACCATTTAGTATAAAAATACAAGAAGACATTGAAATTATTTAACTATTACACTAAGAGTTAAATCCAAAATATAAGGTTAATATGGTGACCTAAAATTTTCTATGTCCTATTGGCTGAGAGGATTTCAACCCATGCTCATCTTATCCTTGAAATTAATCCATTTGCAGCTATTATAAATTGAAAATAATTTTATAATAAAATAATAATTCAGGATTTTCCTAAAGTGCCCCTCACCTCTCTTATAAAACGGTACTTCCCCTTATCCTAAATTCACACCTCCAATGCCACTTTTCTCAGACAAACCCTTCTCAAATCTACTCCCAACTACCCTCAATTCATCCTAGAATCATTACTTTGATCTGAAAGCCATCATATGGATCCTTTTGTTCCAAATCAAAATGAATCACCCAAAGAAGAGGAAATTATTTCATCACCTATTTCAAGGTTCTTTTCTTCTTCTACATCCTCTTTCTTTGTTGTTTCAAAAATTAAATAATAACCCCAGTACCTTATACATATATTTATTTAATTATAAATATGGAAAAATAATATTCAATATTCTATCCATCCTATTATTATGAAAGTAACCATACATGCATACGTACGGATTACCGTCTCCAGGTCGTGGTGTAGTTTGTTATTCAACAATTCATTATTTGGATGTATATAATAATGATGTATAATTTATTTAAATAATAAATATAACATGTTAATTATTATGTATATATAATATATCATCAAATTACATAATATTTCGCCATCAATATAATTATATTTTTTCTCGTGCGTACGTACGTATTACTATCTCCATGATGGGATGAGATTTCATTCCCCATCATAACCATTCAAGAATATTTTTCAATTGATGATTAAAAAAATAATGTTTAAGAACATAATATCATTATGGATATGAATCAAATATATCCCATACATAATAAACATGACTTTCCTAAAAAACATATAAATTCAAATGAATCAGTAAACACCCTAAATAATGATACTACCGAAATATTATTAACAAAGAAATATTAGAGGATCATATATGATATCATATTTATGTATTTAGTTCTGGTATAATTTAATAAAAAATCATTAAAAATTATAAAAGATGTTAACATACCCTCAACTAAGGATAAGTACAAGGTAAGGTTTAATTTTACAATCTCTTTATTATTCGAGGTTGTTTATATGAAAGTATCTACTGGGACATCTTTCTCATCCACATCCGTGTTTCATAAAAATATATTTCAAAAAAATTCAGTATTTCCTATACCATGGGTTAATGTCATTTATACCCTTTTCTTATTTTTTATAAAATGTTTTGAATGGAATCTTTCAGTTATTTTCCAAAAAAGGTCCTTTATGAAATTTTCGAAAAATTAAGGAAAGAATGTTTTTTTAACTTACACAGACGGTGCAAATATTTTCTACCTTTATAAAACCTTATAATATTCTCTTATAATATTATATGAATATTTTAAAAACAAAGGTTTTCTTTTATAATTATACGTCTTTTACTTGATTTCAGAGTAGAAAGAGATATTTCTCTCAAATAGTTTTTGGATTGATATAATCTGTTTCAACATCAACTATTGGATTTAATGGTTAATTGAAGTTGATTAATTATGATATAATATTCCATATTTTATTGATAGTTTTAAGATATTTTTGACTATATATTTTCTATTTTTATACCATTCGTGGTTTATGAATAAAATATTGACATTTGGTATGCTAGTTTTAATATGAATGTTTATGTTATGTTTCACCATTTTTCATATAAGGAATGCATTGGACTTAGTAAGTGACAGGAAATGTCTTCTATAGCTCGTTGATGTATCGGTAGGTATCATGAGACAAACTAGTGTCTTGGAAAAAGGCTTTGATAAAATTTATATTTAGGATCTTGGCATGAGGCCTTGACATTGTGGTTAAGATGTTCATTATTATGCATTCCATCATTATGAGATTAGCTGTTGATATTACGTGTGATTATTTGACTATTATAATTTCCAAGTATATAATTAAATGTCATTATTTGATTTTTCTTTGCCATATTATTCTGATGATTATGTTTAAAAATATTGTGTTTTAGTCTTATACATTGCCTTAAATTTTTATGCCTATTTATGATAGTTTCTATTAAATTGTTTATCCTTACTGAGCATCTGTTCTCACCCCTTTATTAGGTATTATTTTTTCCTGGATATGAAAAAGTATATTATGATTTACTTGAAGGGATTGTGAAAGGGATATGAGTTTGTTCAAAGGGGACACAAAGTTGAATTTTCATTTTATAATGTAATGTAAAACTTATGTATGTATCTACTAATTCAAGGATACTAAACTGATCAGTCTTTCAGGACTTGACCTCTTGTGATCATTCCAATGTTAGGTAAAACGCACCGACTCTGGGTAACTGGTGTTAGGGCCTTGTAGTTGGTATCAGAATCAAGGTTTGTAAAAAACTTGGAAACTAGATTTATAAAAACTCTAATTAGATAACATTACCCTATGATATACTTTGATGATTAATATAGAAAATATCTAAAAAATTGGTAATATAGATATTATGTGGATTTTCTAAGAAATACATCTTTTTCTGGAAAATACATGTGAATGTAGTTCTGGGACAGATGTACCTATGGTTGAAAAATCTGACCAGGAGTTCTGGGCTTGACCCAGGGTATCCTGGTACACGACAACATGCCTTACTACACACTTGGTGTGACATTCCTAGGGGATACGCTTTGGATAACTCAAAATTTATTTAAAAACCATTATTATGGATTTATGAGTAAATACTTCCCCAAAGAAAACATTTTTTATGATTACATATTATATGCATAAAGTGTTCAATATATGTTATGTTTGGAATTATTCATTGTGACCCAAGAACTAATATAGTGTATGACATTGTTTAGTAATGGTGCCTAGAAGAAGGAATGGATACCATATCAATGCACATAATCCATGTAGATATTTCCCTCTAATTTAAGATAATTATAGTGGATCTTGGGATGCAACTGATGTTGATCTGCTCATAACCATACTGGGAAAACTCACTCATGTTAGGAATAGTAACCTTACCCATACGGAACACCCTGATCCACAATGCGGAGGATTAATGTTAGACTTCTTCATGAGGAAAAAACCACAAAATTCAATGGAAGTAAAAAAACAATTTGTATCTTATAAATAGACAAATTATTTAAAGAAAATATTTCATGCTTTGGGGTGTAACAAAATAGAAATGGTTGTCATTGTATTGAATTGCCTCTCAGGAGATGCAGATCAATGGTGTTCATTAATTCAAAACACAAAGGAGGATGAATAAGTATCAAATATGGTATAGAGGTGGTTTAAAGAACATTTTATAGAAAAATAATTTCCTCATGAACATCGAGCATATATGAAAAGGAAATTTCGGAGTCTGAGGAAAAATGCAGATGAGAATGTCACAAAGTTTGAGGCTAACATTACAAGGTTAACAAGGAATGTTGTAGATTATATACATATCCCAAGAAGTAAGATTGATCGATTCTTTGATGGGTTAAAACCATTTATTCATTGAGATTTAGTCTCACAATCCATCTATAAGTACAAAGATATAGTCTCATATGCTATTAAGATAGAAGAGAAACTCTCTAAGTCTTATGACATTAAATAGAAGCAAGATAAGAAGAGATATATTGACCACTCTAGAAAATAAAATAAGGGGTAGAGGGGAAAATTAGAATTTCCATCCTATCGTAATTGTAGGAAGAAACACCCTGGTATATGACTAAAGGGGATGGGAGTTTGTTACAAGTGTGGAGAAAAGGCCACCTAGCTTGTTATTACAAGGGTAGAAAATCTGTTTTCAAAGATCAATTCTAAAATTTTAATGAAATGGGGCATTATGAAAGTGAATGTCCTACGTGTCAAGGAAACATTCCTTAAAAATGACAAGGGAGAAAGGTCATGCTTTTGTGATAAAAAATGATGAGACTGATGTTCCTAATGATGTGGTGGCAGGTACTTTAATCATTTCCTCAAAATTAGTCAATGAATTATTTGATCCTAGATCATCACATTCATTCATATCTTCCCTGTTTGACAAGAAAATTAGATGTTTCTAATTAGACTTAATAAGGGAGTTTCCAGTCAAAACTCCTAAGGTATGTATCATTGTGACACTGTTTTGTCAATTAGATACCATTATTGGATATAAACGTACTTTATCTAATGATATTATTAGCATACCCATGATTTAATTTGATATAATCCTTGGTATTGATTTGATTTCAGACCACGATGTGAAAATTTATAGTAAAAAGATAGAGGTTACAGTTTTTTATAATGATAAGAAACCCCTTATCTTTAGAGTAGAAACACAACCATCTGATTTTCATTTAGATCCACCCTCGGTACCTCTAAAAAATAAATTATCGGGGAGGAAGGGACTGAAATAACTATGGGTGAGGAAAGGAATGTTCAAATGGATGATCTACCTATTGTAGAAGAATATTTTTATTTTTTTAGAAGATTTACCTGGACATCCTCCAAAACAGGAAATTGAGTTTTCCATTAACATAATTCTTGGTTTAAGGCCCATATAAAAGACCCCTTATTGAATTTCCACTGTGGAATTAGTGTAAATAAATAAACAACTAGAGGAATTGAGTAAAAAATGATTTATTTTCACAGGTGTTTCTCTATGGGGATCCTCTGTTCTTTTGCTTTTTAAGAAGAAAGATGGATCTACGAGGTTATGCATTGACTATAGGGAAATCAGTGTTAGAACAATAAATAACATGTATACCCTACCACGCATTGATGATTTCTTTGATCAAATTCATGGATATCAATATTTTTCAAATATTTACCTTTGATATGGATATCATCAGTTGCGTGTGAAGAACAAAGATATTCCAAAGACAGCATTTAGAACAAGGTATGGGTATTATGAGTTTACAGTAATGCCTTTT
This sequence comes from Viscum album, assembly GCA_963277665.1. NCBI lineage: Eukaryota > Viridiplantae > Streptophyta > Magnoliopsida > Santalales > Viscaceae > Viscum > Viscum album. The sequence goes on along the minus strand of OY728145.1, from coordinate 482,356,244 downwards.
GGAATGACTAATGCACCCTTTATTTTCATGGATATAATTAATCAAGTTTTCAACAAATATCTTGATGAAATTGTAGTGGTACTTATGGATAATATCTTGGTATACTCCAAAATATATGAAGATCATGATATTCAGTTGTGCACTATTATGAAAACTCATAGAAGAAATGAATTATATGGGAAGTTTATCATGTGTGAATTCTGGATTCAGGAGAATTATTTTCATTACCATATTGTCTCTAAGTATGGAATATCTGTTGATCCTTTAATGATAAGGGAAAACAAAGAATGTCTAGAACCGATGAGTATAATTGTGGTACATCGTTTTATGGGTTTAGAAGATTACTATCGGCATTTCGTGAGGAATTTTCCGGATTGGATAACCCATTAATCAAGCTTACACATAAAGGGGTTAAATATTTTTAGACAAAAGAGTGTGAATAATGTTTTGAATAATTGAAGAGAAGATTATTCAATGATCCACTATTTACTATAGCATTAGGGAATGATGGGTTTGTTATTTATAGTGATGCCTCAAAGAAAGGACATGATTGTTTTTCTTATGTAGAATGATAGAGTTATTGTTTATGAATCATGGAAGCTAAAAATTCATGAAAAAAACTATCCCACTAATGATCTTGAGTTAGAGCAGTAATATTTTCTCTGAAGATATGGAGATACTATCTTTATACTGAAACATATGAGATATATACTGATCGCAAGAGTTTGAAGTATATTTTCTCAAATAAAGAACTCAACATGAGGCAAAGGTGATGGCTCTAACTACTCAAGCATTATGATTTTATAATAAACTGCCACCCAGGGAAGGAAAATAAGGTGGAAGATGTTTTGAACAGATATAATCATGGAGTTATGAACAAGATGATAGTTGAAAGGAATCATATCTTCATAGATCTAGTAAAGATGGATATAGGAATAATCATGGAAGGTGAAACATCAATAGCTTTTCAAATGATTTACAAACCATCTTTACTAGAAAGGATAAAAAGTGCTCAGACTGATGATGAGGAGTTTCAAAAAGATAATTAATGTTGTGAGTGATAAAAGATTGATTGACTTCATATATGAAGATGGAATTTAGAGATTTGTGAAGAGGCTTTTTTTTCTAAATAAACCTGCTCTAAAAAAGTTAATTGTTAGATAATGTTCAAAGTTAAAATTTCTCTATACACCCTGGTAACACTAATATTTATAGAGACTTGATGGAACATTTTTGGTGGGACCATATGAAGAGGGAGATTTCTAATTATGTTCCAATATGTATGGTTTTTTAATAGGTGCAGGAAACGAGAAAAAATATTGGAGGAGTCATGCAACCTCATCCCATACCTGAGTAGAAATTGGATTATATTACAATGGACATTTTCATGGGGCTACCAAAGACTCCTAGAAGGAATGATGCAATATGGTTCATTTTTTATCATCTTACCAGGTTATCACATTTTATTTTTATAAGAGATGATTTTCCACTTGAAAGTTTAATAAGACTATATATTAATGAAGTTGTAAGACATATTGATGTACCCCTATCAGTTATTTCTGATCATGATCCCTATTTAACATCTATATTCTAGAAAAGTAATGAGAAATCCCTTAATACTGAACATTGTTTGAGTATTGCATACCACCCGCAAGCTGATTGACCATCAAAAAGGACTATTCAAACCTTAAAATACGTGTTGATATCTTGTTCACTTGACTTTAAATGTATGTCGGATCAGTATTAACCTATGGTAGATTTTTCCTATAAAAATTGCTTCCATTTAAGAATTCAGATTGTGCAATATAAAGCATTATATGGAAAGTGATGTCGCACACCAACTTGTTGGGATGATGTTGCTGAAAGAAAACTCATAGGACTAGAACTTGTTGAGTAAACAATGGAAAATGTGAAGATTATCCAAACCAACATCAAAGCATCTCAAAGTAAGAAAAAGTGTTATACCAATAACTGAAGGAAGGATTTGGAATTTCAAGAAGGAGATCATGTTTTATTGAAGGTATATCCCTGGAAGGGTGTTATACGATTTGGTAAGAAGGGTAAATTATGTCCCATGTACATTGGGCCTTTTGAAATTCTGTAATGAATTGAAGTTGTATCATATCGTTTAGCAATGCCGCCAAGTCCCTCCATAGTTAATTATGTGTTCCACTTATCACTATTCATAAAATACATGACAGACCCAATACATGTACTCACCTTTGATGAAATTGAAATGGAACTAGATATATCTTATTGTGAATAGCCTATTAAGATTCTTGATACTAGAGAACAAGTGTTGAGAAACTGGACGACTCATCTAGTAAAAGTTCTTTGGAGAAACCATAAAATGGAAGAGGCAACATTGGAACCTGGGGAACTTATGAGGATGAACTGCCCATATCATTTTCTATAGTAATATTCTAGAAATTATGAGGATGAAATTATTTGAAGGAAGAATTTAACAACCCAAGCTTCCAGGGTACACTTCTTGTTAAATAATATAACAGATTGTGATATACGCAACTCCGAGTTCAAGCACATCCCGACAAATCAAACTAGTCGTTTAAAAAAGTATCCATGAAGAGTAATACCCTCTTTTTGGTATTTTATAAATTTTATTTTTCAAAATCAACTTTATTTTGGAATCAGAATATCAAAATTAGCATAGGGTGAATTTTTGGTATATTTCTAGAAACATTCAAATTTTAATGAATGGTGACAAACACGACATTATTGTTTAAAACCAATTTTTTATTTAAATAATTATTTAAAAATTTAAAATTATTTTAAAGTAAAAATATATACATAATACATATATTAGTCCAATGTAATTCATTGGAGTTAGTTTATAAGAAGAATAGATATATATTATTTTATTGAATTTTTAACGTCTATTACCAACCTTCTAGGCACATTTGTAAATTTTCATAAAATGTAATTTTATAAATTATGTGAATTTAATTTCAAAAATACAAAAAACACGGTTTTTATCAGTAAGTAAAATTTGGTTCAATAATATGAAAATAATATTTTTTAAATAGTATCTTTTGAATTTTATTTACCATATTTAAAAGTAAATAGGGTAATTAAAGGAAAAGATAATATTAATATTACCCAAAAACATTCCATAATTCTATTGGATAAGTTTATTTAGACAAAAATCAACCTTAGTAAAAAAATAAGATCCTTTTATATCCATTTGGGTTACATTAGGACATTTATTGTATTTTATTTAAATAATTGTTAATAGTCTCAAAAGTGTTAAATTCAGATTTTATTAACGAAATCATTTTTAATGTAGAGTTATAAATAATATAAATTAGAATATAAATATTCATTAGAAATATAAAACTATTTGCTACATCATGGTATCTTATTTATCATTTTTAGACATTAATTAATTAAATTTATTTATGAAAAGGGATGATGCAGTAATTACCTTATTAGTGAAAGATTAAAATAATTTATATTATAAATATTAAAATAAATATAAATTGACACATTTTATGAAATACATGAATTTTATCTGTAAATATGACATTTTAAGGTATATTAAATTCATTCTTTCTAAGTAATCATGTTTTTATGAGTTTTACAAAAACCAAATACTAAATAGTATCAAAATTCACATAAATTAGTTTTTAAAACAAATATTATATTATAAAATGATAGAATATTCCTAAAAATATAATATTCAGCTAAAGAACTTAGATAATTTTATATATATTATTAATGAATCACTTGAGTTTCTTTTTCATTTTATAGTATCAATATTAACCATGTAGTATCAAAATTCAAGAAGACATGGTAATAGTTAAACAATTTAACTAAGTGTTAAATCTAAAAGATAAGGTTAATATGGTGTCATAACCTTGTATAAAACCTATTATTTGAAAAGATATCAACCCATCTCATCTTATCCTAGAAATAATCCCATTTTGAGCTATTAGAAACCGAAATTCATATTATAATAAAATAATATTTCAAGAATTTCCTAATGTGCCCCTCACATATATTATAAAAGGGTACTTCCCCTTCTCTTAAATTCATACCTCCAAAACCATTTGGCTCAGCCAACCCCTAATCGAATATACCCCCAACTACCCTCACTTAATCTTATATTCCTTAAATTGATCAGAAATTATACCTAAGGATCCTTTTTTTCAAATCAAAAGGACGAAACCAAAAAAGAGGTAATTAGTTTATCACCTCTTTCAAGGTTCTTATCTTCTTATAATTCCTCTTTCTTTGTTTCTTACATAATAAAATAATAAGTCCAGCACCTTATATATGCTGTTATGTTATTATAAATATGGTACAACCATATTCAGTATTATATTCATCATATGAATGACAAAGTCACCATACGTGTGTATATACGGCATACCATCTCCATGTCGTAGTGTAGTTTGTTATAAACACTTAATTATTTGGATGGATATTATAATGATATATAATTGAGGTAAATAATAAATATATCATGTTAATTATTATGTATATATAATATAACATCTAATTACATACGATTACACCATCATTAGAATGATATTGTTGGTTGTGCGTATGTACATCTTACCGTCTCTAAGACGCGAAGAGATTTCATTCCCTATAATAACCATTCAAGAATAATTTTAATTTGATGATTAAAAAATAATATTTAAGAACTTAATATCATTTTGGATATGAACTAAATAAATCCTATCCATAACAAACGTGATTTATGTAACTAAAAATATAATGGAAAACCAATCATTTAACACCTGAAATAATGATACTACTGGAATATTATTAACAATGAAATATTAGAAGATCATATATGATATCATATTTATGTATGTGTTTATTTAATAATTTAATAACAATTATTTTACCATTATACAGGAGGTTAACATAACCTTGACTATAGAAAGGTACATGGTAAGTTTTAATTTTACAATCTCTTTATTTATTGAGGTTGTTTATACATAAGTATCTACTGGGACATCTTTCTCATCCACATCCTTGTTTCTTAAAAATGTATTTCAAAACATTTTTATTATTTCATAGACCATGGATAAAGTCTTTTGAACCGTTTTTTGTCTTTTTATAATTTTTTTTAATGCAATCTTTCATCCATTTTCCAAAAAACGTACTTTATGACCCTTTCAACAAATTAAGGAAAGAATTTTTTTAACTTATACGGTGGGTGCGGCTATTTTCTGTCGTTATGACACATTGTAAGCTTCCATTACCAACTTATATGAATATTTTCCAAATAAATCTTTTATTTCATAATTATGCTAATTTTAAATTATTTCAAAGTTGAAATAGATCATTCCCTCAAAAAGTTTTTCGATTGATTTCATCTATGTCAATATTTATTGTCGGATTTAATGTTTAATTGAAGTTGATTAATTATGATATAATATTCCATATTATATTGATAGTTTTATAATATCATTGACTATGGATATGCTATTTTTACACCATTCATAGTTTATGGTTAATGTATTGGAATTTCATATGCTAGCTCTAAAAAGAATTTTTATGTTATGTTTCACCCTTTTCATTTGAAGAATGCATTGGACTTAGTATGTGATGGGAGGGGTCTGCTATAGCCCCTAGATGCATCGGTAGGTCTCAGGAGAAAAACTAGTGTCTTATCACAAGTCCTTGAAATAAATTATATTTCGGGTCTTGGCACGAGGCCTTAACATTGTGGGTAAGATGTTCGGCATTGTGCATACCATCATTATGCGATTAGCTATTTATATTACAAGTGATTATTCGACTAGTTGAATATACATGTGAATAAGTAAATGGAATTATTTGATTTAAATTTTCCATATTATGATGATGTTTATGTTTAAAATGATTGTGTTTTATTCATATACATTTCCTTAAATGTTTATTCTTATTTATGACAGTCTCTACTATATTGTTATCCTTACTAAGAATCTGAGCTCACCCATTTCTTGTGTTTTATTTTTCCCAGGATGTGAAAAAGTATATTGTGTCTGACCTTCTAGGACATTATAAGGGATATGAGTGTGTTCAAAGGAGACACAATGCTGATTTTTCATTTCATAATGTAATGTAAAACTTATGTATTTATCCAGTACTACCAAGGCTACTAAACTGATCTGTCTTTTGGGACTTTATTTTTTGTGATTAGGCCAATGTTATGTAATAATTCACTAACTCTGGGTAACTAGGGCCGGGGAATTACATTTATGTATTTCTAACATAAATAACTTATTTTACATATTATACTAATTTATAATCTCTATTGTTGTTATATATTAACTAAACCAGTGGAATTAGACAGCGTTGGAGGTGGCCTAGAGTGAATTTTTTCTAACTCCCTACTTGGGCTACCTTTGGTACCCAAAAAGATTATATAAAAATAGGCGTGGATAAGGGAAAAGAACCATGAACAGTTTTCTTATTGTTACTTAGGTGCAGGAGAGAACAAGACTATGTTGATACTCATGATGTTATTTGAAGATAGTGGTTTTTTTATTTTTTTTATTTTTTGATACAAGTATTGTATTCTCTATCTGTATACCAAATTTTTCTACTTTGTAGAGACATGACATTTATCATTTTCTTCTTTATATGAGATTTCTTATGGTATTGTTTAATTATATCTTTCTTTGTATGTTTATCTCTTATCAGTTATCTATTGTCTAATAAATTTACAGCTTCTAATATTGAAATGAATGAATTCTAAATTTTGTTAAACATTGATAAGAGATAATAGTCTTCCCAAATACACACAATTGTCCCTCAGTGCTAGTCAACTACCTTTGGCATTTGGGGAGATGAACTTGAGACCATGTATCCAACCATGCCCAGAGCCCTATTCCATGGAATTCGGGTCCGAGATGTGACTCCATCAATTTCAATATTAGAATAAATCATATAAATAAACATAGTTCTTTAGGAATAGAAAACCATATGTTCTAATGTAGCTTTATCGTAGTGTCTGATCTATTTACCATCTATAAGATGATATTATATTTTATTTTCAAAGAACCACAAACATAAAAATAAAGAATACATAATTTTAAGTTAGTTGGATTTCAAATAGATTAAATTTTTGATCGCCCATGTCAGAAAATTGAGCAATAAGTTTCTTGGATTCATTAAGGTCAATTTAACGTGAGGTATGTACTGGAGTACTATTATTTGAGGCATTACAAAAACCAAATCATTGATGAAGTGTTTTTTTATACATATACTAATTTATGTTGTTCTATATGGTTTATAAGTTATCTCCAATATAACTAAATAGTTAAGTTTTAAAATCATACTCATCAAAAGTCTATATTCATTAGTTATAAAAAAATTTCAAGTGATTTTTGGGTTAAAAAACAAAAATGATATCCTCAGAATAGATTTTAACAAAGATGATGTATTCAAAAAAATTTGATAAAAAGAATCCAATTTTTCATTCCTTTAAAAAATGGTGTAAAAATATAGTAAAATAATTATACTTGGCTCTCAAATATTTCTTAAGTATATATATTACCTTGGTGGGTGTAAATGTATGTTCTCTATAATTGATATTTTCAAAACTAGGTGGTTAATATACAATAAAATGTATCCAAATCATATCTAATAGAATTTACTCATTATATACATTTAAAATAGAGTAAATATGTGTTGATATACGCAATCAAGTAGAATATAGATGGACTTGATCTCAAATATCAGAAAAAATTCACTATATAATCTATGAAATCTTTTTGGTTAAAACCCTTAAAAAACCGGTCTATCCTTATTTCAAACAACAATACCATTTTCACCACACTTATTATTAATACCCACTTTACTTCTTTAACCAAAATATCTCCATGGTTCTTAACTGAGTTACAAATTTATTTTTTTAATTGATTAAGATCATATAATATATAAAATATCTAACACTATTCACCCAAGGAATCATCTGTAATTTTTAGTTCAAACATATATATGAATGAACAATGCATGCATTCATTTCATAAGAATATTTGATTCTGAACTTTTTTATCTACATCACTAACACTAAACTAATATGATGATTCATTAAGATTACATGGTTTTTATTTACAAGTAAATTTTTATCTTCATCTATAAAATTATTGAATTCTATTGAAGGAACTTATAGTATCTTATATTCTATTAGGATACCTTATAGTATGTTGATTTCTTATATATAGGGTTTAACTACTGGCAGTAAAATAGACTGGGTTTCAAAAACTTTATCTAGATAATTAACTTCAAAATGAATTATCTTTGTTTAAATATTTATTTAATTAAAATTAACATTTATTATTTACTTATTAGTATGAGTTACTTTATTAAAAACTCAATAATCATTTTTAGTAATGGATTATTGATGAAAATTCCCTTCAACTTCCTCTGGATAAAATTTATTAATATGATCTTTAGTATTCAAAATGAATTTTTTATATCTAATGACTCTTATATGAGAAATTATATGCTTCTTCCCATTACACAATTCATAAATATTATTAATTATAAATGGGGAAAGGAAAAATCAATTTAAAATATAACTGGTTGTAAACATTTATTCTACCCAATAATACATTCTACTAAATATCTACACAATATATATTGAGTGATTTTATTAGTATTTCTATTTCTTTATTCTAATACCTTATTATATTGTGGAGATATTAGAATTTAGATGTTTTGGGTAATAACATGTTCAATATAAAAAGATTCAAAATTAGAATTTACATTTTCTCCACCATGTTCACTGCTGAAAGTGACTACAAATAGGTTTTTCATATTTTGAATAATATCAACAAAACATTAAAAAATAGAAATTTCTTTCAACTAATGTTTTATAAAATATAGACAATTATATATAGTTTAAACATTAATTAATTCCTACATATAGTTTTTTTCCTTCAATACTCATAGTTTTTCTAGGTTAAAAAATGTACATGTGAACGAAATATAAATCTATAGATATTGAAAATTCACCAATAGGATTAACACTGAAATTATGTTTCACGGTATATTGGAAACAGTCATAAACTCTATTAGAATAAAACATAAGTTCTGAAATCTCCCTAATTAGTCCTTTCCTTGAAATCATTTCTAATGTATGAAAATTGTATTACCCTATCCTTCTATACCAAATTCACAAATAATCCTCAAATACACAAATACAAGGTAAATTTAGACAAATAAGGTTTTATAAGTTAACAATGTACAGATTATCTCAGCTATAGGTAGATAAATATTGGAATCCTTCTGAACATCTAAGGGAACATTTATCATTCAAAATTTTTTTAGAGTAACCTTTATCACATAATTGGAATATGCGGATAGGTTATAATTATATCCAACAATATAAATTATATTACAAATTAAATTCATTTTGATGGATACAATATATCTCTTACCAATAATCTATCCTTGAACATTGTCTATAAAAGTGAGACATCCTATATTCACTTTCTCTAACATAAATAAATTGGAATTGTCTCTAGTAAAGTGATGTGAACTTTTTTCCCATGTATGAAATGTTTAAATACTAATATGTATCCTATTATGCTGAAATCACATAAATTTAATAGATTGGTACCCAAACATTCTTTGACCTAGAAATTTTAGATAAATTAGCATAAGTAACCCAGGTATATCTAGCCATGTGGTGTCAAATTTCTAAAATTTATCTATAAATATAATAATAATGAGCTTAGAATGATTGAAAATTGTTTAAGGAATATTGATTTCTCCAATTAACACTCCTTCAATATTGAGTATAGGACTATGAGTTTTTTAGAATGAAATAATTTTATTAGAAATGTATCTTTCTTGACGAAAAACCAATCCTATACGTTTTATGCTTTGATTTCAAATAAAATAATGGATTATCAATTTTTTCCCAATAATAATTTAAACTATAAAAATATTTATTTGGGTAAAAAAGACAACGTTAAATTTAAAATTAATTTATAATTATCATTAGTCGAATCAAAATTCAATTTATCATCTAACTCATATGTCAGTTTCCAAATTTCATTAGTATGTTTTGAAATATTTTCCATAGTTTTTGAAAATTATTCCCCAGTCAAATCAAGTTATTTCATTAGCCATTTATTTTTCTACCCTATTCATGTCACATATATTACAATCTCTTAAAATTATAGGGTTCTATCCTCATATTCAGAGAAAGTTTTACTATATTAATATTCTAATATAAAAGAAAAATTATGGTCAAGAGATAACCATTTATGTAAAACAAAAGTTACCTTCCTTGTAAATCATTGATCATTCTAAGGATCCCTCATATAAAAATTTATATGTATATAATTTTTATCTCTATCAGAATTATTACTACATTCAAATGATGGATCCTCAATATAACTCCATTTATTATTAATAGTCTTAAATGATTTCCATTATTTCCTCATCAATTATTTATCATTATTATTCTTCTTTATTTATCCTAGGATAATCAAGCCTGATATGCCCTAGTTTCTTGCACTCATAACAGATAGTGTATGATGATTCCTACTTCTAAAAGATTTCTTTTTTATCATTTAAATTATCATTCCAGAAGTATTTTTTATAATAAAATTATTCACTGTAGAAATGATAATTTTCATAATCACTATCTTTAAAATTACTAAATTTTGAATCATGATTTGATTTATTTTTCTTCGTAGTGTCATATTATGTTAGATAAATGGTAGTGTAAGCACCATAAAATGATGTAAATTCAAAACTATTATTACTTTTCTCCTTCTCAAAAACTATCTTCAACTGATTATCATACACTATGAGATTACCAATAACATCACCAATAATTATAATATTCTGATGTTTAGTGTCATCGGTTATTGTTTTATACGATTCACACTCCTTAAATATAAAGTAATTTTTTTATCTAAGTTAAAGTTCTAAAAATTTAGTTTCTCCATGTTATTTACGTTCATTAATAACCTTTTTAAAACATTGATTCATTTTCACCATGCCTAATAATCAATAAAAAATATCTCTATTTGATTAACAAGAAAATTAGGTCTTCTAAAGTGTGTAATTTACAACATTCTAAAAATTCAATTAGCCATCTCACATGATGAAATATGACTACAGATATTTCTAGTAGTCATGAAAATAAAATTATTTCAAAATTTTTAATTATATTACCCTTCAAGTTTCTCCTCTTGATTAAATTAGAAAATATATTTATCTTTTTATAATTTTTTTTCATCATAAAAAAAAGATCCATGTTACTATTGATTAAAAATATATTTATTCTATTACACCAATATTCACAGTTTTTACTGTCAATGGTCAATGGTAAAATAAAATTTTAATTTTATAATATTATGATTAGATGTTCTTCAGTATAAAAATATATATATTGTCTATTATATGTTAGTGTATGTAAACTCGATATTCACAATATCATAAATTTGAAATAAATACTTGGCTTTAGTACTAAATATTTTCATAGATATAAGAAATTTGAAAACTATTAGAGGGATTGAATTATAGTAAAAAAACATAGAATTTATATCCCACTAAATGGTATAAACTAATAAGAAGATACAATTTCCAATAAAATTAGTGTATTAATGTAAAAGATTATTACAATAGTATATAAAAAAAATAAATTAAATCAATCATATTATAATAAATAAAATGGTCACAACTATATTAATAGTGACACATAGTTCTAAAAAATTATGTGCTCTTAAATAATAATCATAATTTAATTACAAAAAAAATAATGTAAATAAATCATTTCATGGATTATCTGAAAACAATTTGAATACCCCAAAAGGATATTAATACCAAAACTCTTATATTAATAAAATTCATAAATTATAGAATAATTCATCAAGTGGATCAATAGATTAGATCCATGTTATCGAAGTCCAAAAAACTAGAATTTCATTTCTAGGATAGTCTCTGTAAACAAGCTATACATCAAGAATGTATTTGACAGAACCATTAGCAGCAGGTTTCTCAAACCTCAATAACCTCTTCAATATGACCATGATCAGCCACCATTCCCCACAACCTTGAATTCATTTAACTCAAGTTCAAAATAATTTTACTCAAACACTTAGATCCGTTTTGATCAAAAATATTGGTAGAATTAGATCTATCACTTGAATCTAATTGATCATGAAGATAAAAAAGAAATAATAATTGAAAAACTAAGATATTTTCAATAGAACCTAACAATGTGATATATCATATAAAAACACTAAAAAATAAAAATGGAACTAATCATGGAAATGAGATGACAAATACTTCCACATGGTTTCATGTTTATCATTTTTATTGCTATATATCACTTAACAAAGTCTCGATCCAATTAATAGCCTCTGTTGTAGTAGACTCTAATAGTTTAATTCTTATTTTTGTGAGTTTTGTTGAAACTTCATCATAAGCGTCATCATATAACAATGGACATAGATATATAATTATATGGAAGTAGTTGGTTTTTCAGAATAGTATTCAAATAATTTAATAAAATTTTTAGTAACTCAAGTGATAAATTCAATTCGTCAATACTTAACTAAATTGACATTTAAGAAAACATTTTTAAAACATAAAATAATCTTTATGAAAATTCATGAGAAAACTAATTTGTGATTAAATTTACCAAAACATGAATTAGGATAGGGATATGACTCAATACGCTTCCCCAAATTCATGATCTAGAGGAACCCCTAAAAATGACTATTATTTTTTCCACCTCCTTCTAAAGAAGTTGAAGTTGAGTAGGATTCCCCAAAAAGTATGTTTACATATTCATGGGTAAAATATAAAGACTATCCATTAGAGAATCTTGATTAGAGGAATAGTTTTAACCCATTACCAATAAATTATTATAACCTAACAATCCTATATATTATGCACCCTAGTGTTGATCTAATGAAGTCCACTCACACTTAAAATTATCCTATTGTCACTTCTAATAACTATAATATACTAATAACTGTAATATTAATATAGTGGGTGATTAAAAGGTATAAAATATATAAATATGTCTAAATTATAAGCCTAATCAAAACAATATACAAAGAATAAATAAATAATAAACTATTTTTATTCAAGTATTATAGTGAAGTAATCGTTATTCTTTAAGAGAATGGATCACCATTCTACATAATTTAGTTAACAAAATATTTCACATTACACCCTACCATTCTAAATTTTACTACCCCGCACCAAGAGCTAAGCATGTAGGGTAGTACTATCTCAAACTATGGATAGATGATCACTCCACCATACATCACCACCAAAATTCTACTTTATTATTTGCAACATTGTAATGCTGGAGTGGAATATGAATGAATTGGAAGAGGAAGTCGGTGGCTTTGAAAATGAAAGAATTACACACCGTATTCAGTTTAAGCACCACTGAAATTCTAAAATAATATTATTATAATACATTGTATATCAAGAAAATAAAACATATCTTCTTCCTCCCTCAGAAAACAGTGAGTGCTAGTTCTTTATATTTATACAGTTGGGAAAAAGAATTTTGGGTAAAAAAATAAACGAAAAAAATGTAAGATATAAATAATTATATAGAGAAATTATATATTATACATGTTAATAATGATTAAAATAGAAAATGAAACCCTACTATGATACTAAAAATGGGAAAGTAAAATATCTAATTCTTTGAAATGGATATGGGATGTATTTTTTGAAAAAAAAAAGAGTGGAAAAATTTCCTTATAAATTATTCCTCGATAAATTCATATGTCAGAGTCCCATTAAATTGGTGAAATGGAAAAAGTGGTATTCCTAAAAAACCATTTATCACTTATCTTTAAACCCATTAAATTATATCTTATATGAATATCGTTAGTGAATGATATTGATAAATTACTAGAGGTATTATTTTCTCCCCGAATACTCTTTGTATTCCTCTTCTTAAATTTAGTATGAATTTATGGCCATGAAGGAGCCTAAATCACCAACCGAAATGGTAGAAATTTTTTCATACAATCATATCTTTCCCTAGAATGTATTTCATCTCATTTAATTCATTAAATTATGTAATATTTTCAAAACTTTTAATGTCTCTGTGTTTGAGGGAAAATCCAATTCCCTAAATGAGCACTTTCTTTGGGCCCCAAATTAATGGAATCAGATCTTGGTCCAACTGGATAAAATGTATGCCATAAGTTTTGAAAGCCTAAAAATAAATTTTATAATTTGGGTTAGTATATATAATGTTTTTTATAGAATAATAAAATGATTTAACATACATAAAATTCTAAAATTAATCCATTTTCCCAATTAAGATGAAATTATCAATAAAATATAACAATTTGATAATTTACTATAAATTAAAACATTGGTGGGATTAAAAACATTGAATTATATAATAAATGTTTTGAAAATAAAATTTCTATAAAATATTACCAGTTATTTATAATCCAACACTATTATAAGAAGGTCATTTTGAAATAAGGTTGAATATAGATCTTTTTTACCATTCATAAGACCCTAAAATATAGATGATTCCATTAGTAATAAAAATTCAATTCCTTATATATTGGAAGGGATAACTCATTTCACTAGGAATAATGTTTTACTATCTTTTTAAAATACATGGTAATAAAACTAATTTTAGTACTAATTTTTTTTGGGAATAAAATTGATTAGAAAAGTAACATATTTAGAAATAATGAACGATTAGATTCAAAATGATATAATTAAGAAGAAATTATTTCTTGTGTTGAATAATTTTGAATTTTATTATAGGTTGAATCCATGGTAATATTATTGGAATTAAACCCTTATTTAAACTTTAATATTATTCTAATAGATATTAAGTGTGATTTTTCAATGGTTTTATTTCTTAAAAGATATTATTTAAGAAACATACTTATTTTTAATAATCAAAACTTTGAAATAATTCATTTTTATTATCCAAGTTCATTTATATATTAAAATAATACCTCTACCTTTGGTATGTGTGATTATATAATAATATAATATATAATGATTTCATAATAGGAAAATTTTATTATACCATGTTTTAAATTCATTTTTCATTGAAATTAAGATATCTAGATGACAAACTACATGAAGAAAATATAGGGGATAGTTAGATCTAGAAATACATAGTTGACGGTGGTTGGTAAAAATACATCTTAAATTCATGCATACATAAAGGATAATAATTTCATTAAGAATATAGAAGTGATACCTGGGGATTGGTCTTTCTCTTTGGCTATAGAAACTACTGAACCACTTGTGTATTATCACTTCACTTCCGTATTCTAAGTCCCCCACCAAAGAGTGATATAGGATATCTTATTGGATTGGGTGGATTATAATTTCCTTGGTAACATCCCAAATATCATTGATGATTGGGAAAATAATTTTTTGAAGCCCATTTGGGAGGAATATAAGATCCCATTGGTGGATTACAATGATACTATTACACTACTTTATAGAACTATATGAAAAATAAGAATTAATTGAAGTGGTGAAATATTACTTCAAAGTAGGATCAACTCTTAATCCACCACTATGACGGTACATGTCTTATTATACAAGGTTAATAAAAAAGATACATTATTCAGTTTCTCTCCATTAGTAAACATAATTTTTATTATAAAGTTATTACAATAATACCAAATAAAAGTATATCCCTTATCCTCCCCCACCAAATATCTTTTGAGAAACATGAATTTAACAATGGGAGATACGTACAGGTAGTGGTCATCCAAGATAAATAAGTGAAAGAAATCATTTATAAGAGAATTTTTAGATCCGAAATAACGGGGAATATTAATTTAGAAAAGCCTATTATAAAATGGAGTGTAGATAAATTTTTATTGTTCATTTGTAGTGTGTATTCTCAAATTGATACTCGAATATTTTATTTCACTACTACTCTTCACAATGGTTCCTTATCACTCCTATAGGAAAAGGATTTGGATTGTTAAATTTGGTTTCAGGTATCATTCAAGAAGATCCTATCTCTTTGAGCTTAATTTTCAATGTTTATTATATTCTTAGTAGTAATATTAACTGTCATATTACCACAAGTATGGTTGAGTTTTTTAGAGTTTGATATATCTTCACAGGAATTTATCATTTCATTTTTGTGGATGACGTGTTATTATCATTGATTTTAGAATAAAATTTATTCAAAAGATCAAGGATAAATTTGTTATGTTAGATTTTGGATTTTTCTTTGTATTAATCTAACTCCGAGATATTTTTTGAATTATTTCTTTTCAAATTAATTTAACCATTTTGATATTTTTCATTTCATGCAACACTAAAAATTGTTTATTTTATATTAAAGAATAATGTTTGTATTTTTTTATATAAAACAAAAAGTAAATATTTCACCACACAGAACATAAATTTTAGGTTGATCTATATGGATCACTGTGGTTATCTTTCATTACATGCAATAATGACTTTCCAAGATGGCTTTCATTGCCCGCAATATTGTCTTTTACCAGAAAATCACATGTTATTAAAATGTTATTATAATAAGATATAAATTATCTACTAATTTAGTGGTAATTAATATTATTAACTAATTTTTGAAAATATATGGTTTAAAAAAATATAAGATGACTCTATATGTTACCAATTAATTAGAAAGGAATATCAAAATTGATTGAATATCTAGGGAAATATTACTATGGTCCCAAATCTATTTCACCATAACAAATTAAATTAATTAAAGTCAGTGAGGGATATTAGTGTAATATATTTTTTATATATTCCATCAAATATATTTTATATTAACTCAACATATTTGAAAGATATAAGATAATAAAACTCCAATTTTATGCTGAAACCCCAATATTTTTATAAAGATAGTGTTATAGCCATTTAAAAGAGAACACATATTATATCCAAAATTTTGATCATTTATATATTTAATATCTAAAAACTAAACCTCATATTTTAAATATAACCATGAAACTTAGGTTAAGATAAATTTTTGGTATTCTTATGCAATGTTTCATATATTTAATGAATTGTTGAAAATATAAAATATTAATTAAAAAACTTATTTTTTATATAATATATTTATAATGTGAAATTATATTATAAATTCATTCCAAATTAAAAATTTATAAAAAAAAATCAATTAATCCAATGTAATTTAGTGTTCACATTGAAATTGACTATTAAAATATAGAAAACATTCAGATGTTTTTACTTTAAAACCCTGTATTATCATCCCATTTGTGCGATTAATTTTAAATTAATTTCATCCAATCTTATGTTTGAAATTTGGAACAATGTATTCCATATTTTTAATAATAATAATTTATAATTTATAATATGTTCAGCATTGTTTTTCACCAAAACTAATAGTGAAAGTAATTAAAATTAATTACATAGATTAAGGTAAAATTAAGCTTAGCGAGGTAATTAACATTAAACTTAAGGCCCCAATGAACTATAAACTTATCCAACACCCATTTTATGGACATATTCATGCCACAATCCTTAAAGTTTTGTGTTTTTTATGACTATTGTTATGTAAAAACATGGGTATACCTTACTTTTTTTCAAAAATTATATGTGTGACCTTTCCCTTCCCTATAAGAGGTCACCACCTCACCCTCTTATTCATACCTCTCAAACCACTTAGGCTAGGATAATATAAGAAAAATAAACTTCCCAAAAATCATCTCTTACCCCTTGAATCCTCCCTTTGGTCAAAAATCATTCCAATGAATCCCTTTGGGGAAAACCAAAATGATTTACCCAATTAAGAGGTAACACCCTCCCCTAAGCTCATTTATTTTATTATCTTCCTCCACTAAATAAAATATAATTATTAAATTATTATACTAAATCAACTGTATAATAAATATAATATTATTATTTTATGATATGGTTCGAAATAAACTTACACACATCTTCATCTAATGGGTAGTGAACATATTGTTTATGTTTATGAGGAACTACCTCCTAACAAAATAATGATTGTTTTTCTTCCTTTGCCATCTCTCATAGTGATAATTGAGATGAGAAATATGTTTATATATGATATATATGATACATATTATTTATTTAGTCTTTTGTAATTATTTTACAACACATATCTTTATACTTTCCATTTTGTGTGAAAATGATAATTTCATTTGAGGAAGTGTGGGCTATCGCCCACTCAATGTGATGTGATTCATTCACACCTGTCATGGAATTTATTAAAAATGAGTTTAGTAAATATATATGTTATATATAATGTAATAATTACACTATAACTAAATTATATAAATAATTACCTGTATTTTATTTTCATTCTTTCTGTCAATATGACAATAATGATGGATACAGTTTTCATGTGTATGTATGGCCTACCGCTCAATGAATAGTGTATTCCATTTAAAACATCTATATTCTATAGATTATTATAATAAAAATATAATAAACATATATAATATTTATCTTATGTTTTAAATTTTGGTAATAATTATATAAATATAAGGTCTATAGATATAAAAAATTAAGACACATGCGAAGAACAAAGCGCATATTACCCAAAGTGAAACCTTAATATAGGATTACAAACAAGCATGTAATATTAAGTCATAATAAAACCATATATAGTATTATATTTAGTAATAATATTATATAAATGTTTTATTGTTAACTAGAATTTACTATACAATAATCTTGTAGGAATATAAAAAGAGTCAAGACACAAGGTAAGGGAACTTCATCCCACATTTTATTTCCTTAAAAAACATGTTTTATTCACCACCCATTCATTTTTTCTTGTCTGTATACTACCCATGGATGTATTCAATGATTTTTATAATTAAATATATGTTTATTTACATATCCATTTCATGATATTTCATTAATGGGGTTTATGATTCAAATGTTACCAAATCGGTAAAGTAATTTTGTCTCAATGTTATTTCTTTGAGACACATGCCATTTATGCACATATAGTTTTACTTGAGGTGTATATACTCAATTTGAAATGTTATATCAAGAATGTAATTATTTTAATGATATTTTAGTAATCATTTAATTTCATTTCCCTATATGTGTGGTATGGTTCAAATTTTCTATGCGGTAAGAGTTTATTGAAACAATATCATCACTTAACAGGATTCATTATGTATATGCTTCCCATGATAAAATATTATGATCCGTATACCAATAAAAATCATGAATTTTCTTATACTCCAAATATTTATGATATATTCATGTATTTTTACAATAAATCCAATCTTTTGTACATAATAATGTTAAGAATTTGTT
Organism: Viscum album; assembly: GCA_963277665.1. Taxonomy (NCBI): domain Eukaryota; kingdom Viridiplantae; phylum Streptophyta; class Magnoliopsida; order Santalales; family Viscaceae; genus Viscum; species Viscum album. Next base: position 482,336,996 of record OY728145.1, on the reverse strand, counting down.
TTTAACAAAGCATGAATTTACCAACTATTCTGTCAGAAAACTGTGTTCTGTCAAAACCGTGTTTTCTAAAAAGGGTTTCCAAGAATATTCTAATATTCTCCTATAATATTTAAAATACATTTTTACAATTATTTTATTTTAAAAAAAATAGAACTAATATTTTTATCTTTTTTCCAAACAATTCATTTTCATCCCTTTTTTAGAGTGCAAATGGAATTTTGTTTTTACCTTGTATGGCATGTAAGGATTTACCTGTTGTCATTTTTGGAAATATTCCTTTTCGTGTTTAAAAGGATAATTTCTATAATTTATTTTAAAAAGTTAATTTTAAGTTAAATGGATTTGAATAAAAATTATATATTTCTTTATATGTTTTCAATGTATTTTTTAATGAGTTTTTTTATTAAATTTTTTAAAGATTATTTTGTGATTTTTCATGGATAGTTATTTTTGAAATGTTTTAATGATCCTTTCAAAACGTTTTCAAGAAAACTGGTTTTTAAAATTTTATCAATATTTAATTATTATTTCCCATGTTTATTTTCAAGAAAATGGTTTTCAAAAGGTTTTATGTTTTCAAATTTATTTTCCAAAGAGGAAATGATATTTTCTTCCTGAAATGTTTTCAAGATATCTTTCCATGTTATTATACATCTAATATTACATCTATTGATGTTATATAAGAACTTATAAGAAATGATCCAAAGGGTCCATTCATATCCTTTCTTAAATTGGTTATTTTTTGGGGGAATATTTCTTACAACATTGGTTTCTCTTCCACAATGTAACGCCCCGACCCCATCTACCCGGAGTCGGTGCATTACTTCGTAACATTGGCATGATCACAAAAGATCAGGTCTCGAAAGACCGATTAGTTTAGTAGCCTTGGAAACACTAGATACATTCGTAAACGTTACATTACATCATAAAGTGAAAAACTACAATAACAAAGTCTCCATATTCCACACTCATATCCTCTTCTGACTATCCCTGCAGGTCATTCATAAAATACTTCTTCACATCCTGGAAAATATTTAAACATTGAAAGGGGTGAGCTCAGATGCTCAGTAAGGATAACAATATAGCGGACGATTTCATCAATAAAAATAAACATTTAAGGGAATGTATAACTAAAACAAAAGCATTTTAAACTTGAACTTCAACATAATATGGCAAAAGTAAAATGAGATAATGCCATTTAATTCTTCACATGGATATTCTACTTGTCGAATAATCACATGCAATTTCAATAACCACTTTCATAATGATGGAATGCATAATGCCAAACTATCATAACCACGTAGCCAAGGCCTCATGCCAAGACCACAAATAAGATTTTGTCAAGGCCTCGTGCCAAGACACTAGTTTGTCTCATGAGACCTGCCGATGCATTGAGGAGCTATAGCGGGCTCCACCCGTCACTTATTAAGTCCAATGCATTCCTCATATGAATAGGTTTAAACATATCATAAACCATAACATAATCGTATCACATAAAACATGCATAAAGGAAACATAAAATTTCCACATTTCAATCACAAGATATCAATACAACACATTGATATAATAAAAACACTTTCAAAACAATTTTCAATACCAAAATAAAACAAAAGTAAAACATGGTATTTATTTTTCTTTTAAAAAAAGGTATGGCTTGTAGAGGAAGCCGAAACTCAAATAATAGTCACGGCGGCGGAGAGGTCATTGTCACCGCATATGTACGACAAAAACATTCCCTTTTATCGTTTAGTAAACGCTTCGTATAAAAAAGATTCATTTTGAATAAACGTAAAAGTCAAAGGGGTTTATACACCGTATAAAAGAAATATGTGTATAAAACCAAATATGCCTCAATGAAAAGAGATTGAGACGAAGTCCTTACAAAGATCATTTTTAAAATAAAATAGATCTATTATGTGTATTCACTATATGTACACATAAAGAAATTAAAAATACAATATAGGACATAATAATATCATGACATAATTTGAAAGTAGGAGATTAACCCAAAGATTGGAAATTGGGTTATGAAATTCCCTTACCTTGTGTCCGACTTGATTCGACCGTTCTTTAACCTCCTGAATAATAAAATATATTTAATATCTACTTTATTAAGAACAATTTTTAATTTCATTATCCCTTTTTATATCTCTTATTACAATGTTATGAACATTATGTAATTATTTAAGTTAATAACGGTCGTTTTGTCGATCTTTGGTACTTGAGTCCACAATAAACTTCTTATAATTACAAGTTGTTTATGTGGTAGAATATCCATTATCTCCAGAATTATATTCATGATTTATATGTCATATATATCATATATATCCTTTATATACATTCATTCATAACATTACGTAACATTTAGAGGTAAGAAATGAAATGCACCGTTCATGGAGACGGTAAGCCTTACGTACGCATGAACGCTACTTTCATTTCTATTTCGTATTTAATGGAATGAAATCATAATTATATAAAGGTATAATATAGTTCCAGTATAATATCATATATAATATCATTTACTCTATCCTTTATACATCCCACATATGGCATTAACGATTCACATCACTTTGAGGGGGCGGTAGTCCGCACTTCCTAAAATGAAATTATCAAGTTTACCCATAATGGAAATCATAAAGTATGCCATAAATGAGAAATACAGAAGCATAAGGAAAACATAAACATATTATATATCATATATAAATATAGTGACATCTTAATGGCCACCTTTGAAGGTGTTATATGAGTGTTGAACAATCATCGTTTCGTGAGGCAGAAATTCGCCGTCCACAGAAACAGTATGTTCTTTAACCATTAGATGTAGGTGTGTGTAAGTGTAGATCGAATCCTTCTTATAAAAACATCCTAGTATATTTAGGATACTGGGGTTGTTACAAAATAAATGAATAAAAAGAGTTTATGGGGTTGGAGAAGCAAAATAAAACAAAATAACATAAGAGAGGACATTACCTTAAAATCGGGTAACTCTTTTGATTTGAGCCAAAGGCTTCCTTTGGAAGAATTATTCCCAAAGTGAGGCTTCTAGGAGTAAGGTAGAGAAGTTGGGAGAGTATTTGGGCGGAGTTTGGCCGAGCCAAAAGGCTTTGAATGTGTGAGTAAGGTGGTAGAGGTGGGGGCCTTTTATAAGTGGATAGGAGGGGCACTTTTGGAAAGTACTAAACTGTTACTTTATTATACAATGCTTTTCGGATTATAAAGGTCCCACACTTATATAATTCTAGGATAAGGTGATAAGGGTCGAAATATACTCATCCGATAGGTTTTTGAAAAGTGTAAGCCTTGGATTTTATATTATCTTTTCATTTTATTTAAATCGTTAATTAATGAGGTAATCGCTGCATCATCATGGTGTCATAAATAATTTAATTTATTTAATGTCTAAAAATTATAAAAAAAATACTATGATGTAGGAAATCGTTTTATCTTTCCAATGACTATTTATAGTCAAAAATAGTACTTGTATAACCCCATGTAAAAATTGTTTTAGTAAAACATTTCATGTTTGTGTCATTTTTTACTTTAACATTAAATAAAAGGTATTTATGTCATTTTCCAACTAAAGTGGCTCCATGGGGTCCCCAAGTTGACCCATGGATTGTCTTGGTCGGCCATGGAACATCCAATGAGGGTAGGACATGTTTCAAGCTCATCTCATATTATTAAAACATTATTTTTACCATAAACTACACTAATTACCTCTAATCGCGATTAAGAACTTAAAAGTAACTATTCACCAAAAAATTATTTTAATCCCATTGAACCACATTTTACTTCCTAATGACAACCATGTATGTCGGATTTTTGAAATTCAAATCACAGAAGTGGTAATGTTTCATTTAAACAAAAAATCAGTTTTTTAACTACCACTTATGGTTTCACTATTCATCAAAAATTGAAGTTTTTCAGAAAAATGCCAAAATTTCACCCTAAGCTATAATTGATATTCTGAATTCAAAAATGATGTCTATTTTACAAAATTCCAAACATATAAGTTGCATTAATTAATTTTATAATTAATTCCCGCTGTCACAACAAATAGCGTGTTTTTAAGAAACAATTTATATCAAAAGATTGGCAATTGTTTATGTCCAATTTCAATGTTAAATTAATTCTAATGAACAACATTGGATAAAATGGTAAAAATATATTCTAATTATACTTTAAAACCACTAAATAGTATAATTTATCACAACAAATTATTTTGATTAAAAAACATATTTTTAAGTATTTTTCACTATTTATAAAAAATGGAAGTTCTCAGAAAATTACAAAAAATTTAACTTAGGATAATTTCGATATTACGAATACAAAAATGAAGTCCATTTTGAAATACAACATTTCTATAATTTTAAAAAGTGAGTATTACTATTCATAACGGCTACTTTGATTAGTTGCGGTGTGTTAGAACTCGAAGTTGCGTACAATGCAAGCTATTGCATTATTGAATGAGAAGTGTATCGTGGAAGCTCGGGGTGTTACATTCTCCCCTCCTTCAATAAATTGCGTCCTCACAATTTGAAATTTTTCTTGGAAAATAAAAGGTTGAAAATAGAAAATACCTTTTTGGAAAACCCACATCGGAAATAAGGTTAATAAAAATATAACATTAAAAGAATGAAAGAGAAGTACAAAGGTCACCTGAGATAGCCCATACTAGGATTCTATGAAAATATGGATATGGAAGAAAAACAAACCATCGAGGTCTGATGGAGAGTTGTAGAAAATTGGATTAGGAGAAAGATAACCATAAGAAAGTCACAAACTTGTGATTGGTTAAACGGCCATTGAATCCCCAGTTGGAAAAGTTAACCGGCAACGTTTTTGTTTTAAGTTACCTTTTATAAAGTTGAGGTTTTTATTTAGGAGATTTACTAAGAACGTAAGGGAATATACATACTTGTCATGTAGACTTTCATTCTTTATTAAATTTTTACCACAAACCCGTCTTTCACTCTAAAAGGTAATAGAACTCAAAAATATTTTATTTATCCTAATTGTATAAGGTTCCAAAAATTAACACATACCATTTAGATTAGTAAAACTATTTTTTAATAACCAGGGACTTCCTTTAGGCTAGTGTTAGGTAATAAAGTCATGTCGCACTATGGTTGTGGGTTCGATTCCTGCAGCTTTGTCCGCCGCGATGGGTTATGCCCCACCCTGCAGGTTGTCCTTTTCCTAAAACTATAGTATTTTAATATTCCAAAAATAATCTTCAAAAATGTTTTAACCTTAAACAATACTATCCAAAGATAAACTTAATCCATTACAACCTATATAGTTATCAAAAATACCTCTGTCCAGACTTTTCCGAAAAGGTCTCTAAATTCCAAAATCAATTGTAACATCAGATTCCCCAAACAAAGTAAGGTTTCTCTTATTGTCACATACTTAAAATATGATTACCTTCATCATATTATAACCTTAATGAAAACAACATGTACTGCAGTACAATCTTTATATATATCACATTATTCTTATAACCATAATCTAGTTCTTGAGTCAAAAAACACAAATACAATAATTATTCAACTTCATATGTAGTAACAGCATAAGCTTGGCCTTGATCCCTTGGCCTTTTCTGAGGTAAGTTTTCTTGATACTTAGGACATTCATTTTCATAATTCCCCATTTCCCTACAATTGTAGCATTCAACATTGATAGACTTTTTCTTTCCCTTTCAATCACGCGCCTGGTGACCTTTTTCTCCACATTTATAACAAAATCCCATTCCTTTTAGGCAAGCACCGGGGTGATTCTTCCCACAATTATCGCATAATGGAAAATCCTTCTTTCCCTTATTCCCTTTATCCGTTTCTTGTTCCACCGTTCTGTTCTTCTCTTGCTTTACTTTGTTGTCATAAGAATTAGAGAATTCCTTTTCTGTCTTGATAGCACATGAGACTATATCTTCATATGTTGAGAAAGATTGTGATACTAAAGCTCGACGATGAAATGGTTTTAACCCATCAAAGAAACGATCAATCTTACTTCTTGGGTTACGTATATAATCTGCAGCATGCCTCGCTAACCTTGTAAAGTTAGCCTCATACTTCGCGACATTCTCATCCTCCTTCTGCCTCAAACTCAGAAATTGCCTTTCCATATCTGCTCGATGGTCATGTGGAAAGTATTCTTCTAAGAAAAGATCTTTGAAGTCTCTCCATTCCATACTTGATACTTCTTTATCTTCCTTTGTATTTTGAATCAATGACCACCATTGATCAGCATCTCCAGTGAGGTGGTAAACTGCCATGACAACCTTCTCCCTTTCGCTACTCTCCAAGGCGTGGAATATTTTCTCTAAAGAGTTTATCCATTGCTCAGCTACTAATCGATTTGTACCCCCATTAAATTTTGGTGGTTGTTGCCTCATGAAGCGGTCTAACATTGATCCTCCATGTTGCGGATTAGGGTGATCCATACGAGTAAGGTTATTATTCATAACTTGAGTGAGTTGTCCCAGTATGGTAATAAGTTGATTAGCACCAGTTGTATCTCCAGATCCACAATAATTATCTTGAGTAGGAGGGAAATCCGTACATGGACTGCGTGCATTGATACGGTTTCCATTCCTTCCACTATGCACCATTTCTATACAATGGCATAAACTAGATTAGTTTATGAATCAAAATAAATAATTCCATACTTATAAAATACTTAACATAAATTGAACTATTTATGGATATAATCCATAATTATAAAAATGTTTTCTTTGAGGAAGTATATACTCATAACCCTTCATAGTGGTTTGTAAAGAAAACGAGAATTATCTTAAGCATATCCCCCGAGAGTGTCATAACCAAGAGTGCAGCAAGGCCCGTTGTCGTGCACCAGTTCACGTTCGAGTCTAGCTCAAAGTAGTGTTTTCGGGTTTTACCCCTAGGTACATCTGTGCCAGAGCCGCCTCTACCTGCTCGTATCCATACAGGGATGTATTGCTCGGAAAACTCACAAAATCTCTAAAATACCAAAATTCTAGGAAGTTTTTCTATACTAATCCTCAAATTCTATCTTTGGGCTGTGTGCTCTAATCAGAGTTTATCTAAATCTAGCTTCCAAGGTTAGTACTAAACTTCCTCTGATACCAACTGTAACGCCCCGACCCCATCTACCCGGAGTCGGTACATTACTTCGTAACATTGGCATGATCACAAAAGATCAGGTCTCGAAAGACCGATTAGTTTAGTAGCCTTGGAAACACTAGATACATTTCGTAAATGTTACATTACATCATAAAGTGAAAAACTACAATAACAAAGTCTCCATATTCCACACTCATATCCTCTTCTGACTATCCCTATAGGTCATTCATAAAATACTTCTTCACATCCTGGAAAATATTAAAACATTGAAAGGGGTGAGCTCAGATGCTCCGTAAGGATAACAATATAGCGGAAGCTTTAATCAATAAACATAAACATTTAAGGCAATGTATAACTAAAACAAAAGACTTTTAAACTTGAACTTCAATATAATATGGCAAAAGTAAAATGAGATAATGCCATTTACTTCTTCACATGGATATTCTACTGGTCGAATAATCACATGCAATATCAATAACCACTTTCATAATGATGGAATGCATAATGCCATACTATCATAACCACGTAGCCAAGGCCTTGTGCCAAGACCACAAATAATATTTTGTCAAGGCATCATGACAAGACACTAGTTTGTCTCATGAGACCTGCCGATGCATCGAGGAGCTATAGCGGGCTCCACCCATCACTTATTAAGTCCAATTCATTCCTCATATGAATAGGTTTAAACATATCATAAACCATAATATAATCGTATCACATAAAACATGCATAAAGGAAACATAACATTTCCACATTTCAATCAAAAGATATCAATACAACACATTTATGTAATAAACACACTTTGAAAACCATTTTCAATAACAAAATAAAAGAAAAGTAAAACATGGTATTTATTTTTCTTTTAAAAAAAGGTATGGCTTGTAGAGGAAGTCGAAACTCAAATAATGGTCACGAAAGCGGAGAAGTCGTTGTCACCGCATACGTACGACAAAAACATTCCCTTTTGTCATTTAGTAAACACTTTTTATAAAAAATATTCCTTTTTAATAAACGTAAAACTCAAAGGGGTTTATACACCGTATAAAAGAAATTTGTGTATAAAACCAAATATGCCTCAATGAAAGGAGATTGAGACGAAGTCCTTACAAAGATCATTTTTTAAATAAAATAGATCTATTATGTGTATTCACTATATGTACACATAAATAAAGTAATAATACAATATAGTACATAATAATATCAAGACATAATTTGAAAGTAGGAGATTAACCCAAATATTGGAAATTGGGTTATGAAATTCCCTTACCTTGTGTCCGACTTGATTTGACCGTTCTTTAACCTCCTGAATAATAAAATATAGTTAATATATACTTTATTAAGAACCATTTTCAATTTCATTATCCCTTTCTATATCACTTATTACAATGTTATGAACATTATGTAATTATTTAAGTTAATAACGGTCGTTTTGTCGATCTTTGGTACTTGAGTCAACAATAAACTTCTTATAATTACAAGTTGTTTATGTGGTAGAATATCCATTATCTCCAGAATTATAGTCATGATTTAGATGTCATATATATCATATATATTCAGTATATACATTCATTCATAACATTACGTAACATTTAGAGGTAAGAAATGAAATGCACCGTTCATGGAGACGGTAAGCCGTACGTACGCATGAACTCTACTTTCATTTCTATTTTGTATTTAATGGAATGAAATTATAATTATATAAAGTTATAATATAGTTCCAATATAATATCAAATATAATATCATTTACTCCATCCTTTATACATCCCACATATGGCATTAACGATTCACATCACTTCGAGGGGGCGGTAGTCCGCACTTCCTAAAATGAAATTATCGCGTTTACCCATAATGGAAATCATAAAGTATGCCATAAATGAGAAATACAGAAGCATAAGGAAAACATAAACATATTATATATCATATATAAATATAGTGACATCTTAATGGCCACCTTTGAAGGTGTCATATAAGTGTTGAACAATCATCGTTTCGTGAGGCAGAAATTCTCCATCCACAGAAACAGTATGTTCTTTAACCATTATATGTAGGTGTGTGTAAGTGTAGATCGAATCCTTCTTATAACAACATCCTAGTATATTTAGGATACTGTTGTTGTTACAAAATAAATGAATAAAAAGAGTTTATGTGGTTGGAGAAGCAAAATAAAACAAAATAACATAAGAGAAGACATTACCTTAAAATCGGGTAACTCTTTTGATTTGAGCCAAAGGCTTCCTTGGGAATAATTCTGCCCAAATTGAGGCTTCTAGGAGTAAGGGAGGGAAGTTGGGAGAGTATTTGGGCAGAGGTTGTCTGAGCCAAAAGGCTTTTAATGTGTGAGTAAGGTGGTAGAAGTGTGGTCCTTTTATAAGTGGATAGGAGGGGCACTTTTGGAAAGTACTAAAATGTTACTTTATTATACAATGATTTTCGGATTATAAAGGTCCCACACTTATATAATTCTAGGATAAGGTTATAAGGGTTCTAAATATACTCATCCAATAGGTTTTTGACAAGTGTAAACCTTTGAGTTTACATTATCTTTTCATTTTATTTAAATCGTTAATTAATGAGGTAATCGCTGCATCATCATGGTGTCATAAATAATTTAATTTATTTAATGTATAAAAATTATAAAACAAATACTATGATTTAGTAAATCGTTTTACCTTTCCAATGAATATTTATAGTCAAAAATATGACTTGTATAACCCCATGTAAAAATTGGTTTAGTAAAACATTTCATGTTTGTGTCATTTTTTACTTTAACATTAAATTAAAGGTATTTATGTCATTTTCCAACTAAAGTGGATTAATGGGGTCCCAAAGTTGACCCATGGATTTTCTTGGTCGGCCATGGCACATCCAATGAGGGTAGGACATGTTTCAAGCTCATCTCATATTATTAAAACATTATTTTTACCTTAAACTACACTAATTACCTCTAATCGCGATTAAGAACTTAAAAGTTACTATTCACCAAAAAAATATTTTAATCCCATTGAACCAAATTTTACTTCCTAATGACAACCATGTATGTCGGATCTTTGAAATTCAAATCACAGAAGTGGTAATGTTTCATTTAAACGAAAAATCAGTTTTTTAACTACCACTTAATGGTTTCACTATTCATCAAAAATTGAAGTTTTTCAGAAAAATGCCATAATTTCACCCTAAGCTATAATTGATATTCCAAATTCAAAAATGATGTCTATTTTTAAAAATAACAAACATATAAGTTGCATTAATTAATTTTATAATTAATTCCCGTTGTCACAACAAATAGCGTGTTTTTAAGAGACAATTTATATCAAAAGATTGGCAATTGTTTATGTCCAATTTCAATGTTAAATTAATTCTAATGAACACCATTGGATAAAATTGTAAAAATATATTCTAATTATACTTTAAAACCACTAAATAGTGTAATTTATCACAATAAATTATTTTGATTAAAAAAATTGTTTTTAAGTATTTTTCACTATTCATAAAAAATGGAAGTTCTCAGAAAATTACAAAAAATTTAACTTAGGATAATTTCAATATTACGAATACAAAAATGAAGTCCATTTTGAAATATAACATTTATATAATTTTAAAAAGTGGGTATTACTATTCATAATGGTTACTTTGATTAGTCTCGGTGTGTTAGAACTCTAAGTTGCGTACAATGCAAGCTATTGCATTATTGAATGAGAAGTGTATCGTGGAAGCTTGGGGTGTTACACACAAGTTATATACTTTTGAAACCTGCTTCTTTTCATGGGTCATGCTTTGCAAAAATGGTTGAGAAACACATATATCTTACATACGTTATGATGTGATGAAATTTTAATTATACCCATTTTATTTTATGGGTTATCATTTGATTTTTATAAAACCCTTATATTTTTATATTTCATGATATGATTAACGTTTTTTGGAACATGTTGGTATGATGTTATTATTTATAGGTCAGACCTATATCTCCCTAAAATGAATTGTGTAATGATAAGTTTTATATGATCTCAAAGTGGACATGGGTTGTATGCCAAACCTAAATGTATAAGGGTACATGGGTTGTAGCCTAATTCTGAAAACAATAAGGTACATAGGTTGTATCTCAAGCCTGAATGTTAGAGGGAACATCGGTCACAGCCCAAGACTCAAGGTAATAGGGAACACATGTTCTATCCCTAGCATGAATGTAAGAGGAAACATAGCTTATATCCCAAGCCTTAATGTAAGAGGGTAAACATGTTTTATCCCAATCCTAAAAGTAAGAGGGCACATAGGTTGTATCCCAAGATAGAAAGTAAGAGGGTTGGAAGGTGGTTACCATATTCCCAAAGTAGGTAAACTAGTCATATCCTAATCCTAACATGTTATAAAGGATATGGTTGGTATCCTTTAAAAAATATTTATTTATTATTATATGTATGCCACACATTCTATTTCTTATTCCCTATTTATTCTTTCATGGTATGTGTTATTTATTTCCTTATGATTCTGGTCTTATGAACAACCATGTTTTATGCCATGATTCATGTTTATAATCTTTGATATGTAGGGTATTATATTTTAATGTATTTATCACATTCTTGTACCCTTATTCTCTTATTTATGTTTAAATATCTCTCTTGTTTACCCTTATTGAGCATCTGATTGGACACATTTTATGTTTCCTTCCCTAGTTTATAAAGATATATATTAAGTATGATGTGTCTAAGAAGGGTTCTAGTCCGGAAGAACCTAGTGGGAGATAATATAGCTCTCTTACATTTCTTCTTTAATGTTTCCATGTTTCTAAAGGAATTAAAATAATTTGGTATTTGGGTGTTTGTTTGTTTAATGTTTTAAGTATTCCATTAATGTGACATAATGTTGGTATATGAGAAGTCAGGGTCACTATAGTTGGTATCCGAGTAAAGTATTAGTTAACCATTGGAAACTAGGATGAGAAAAGATTAGTGTGATCCCCATGAATATTTGTAAGGATATGTATTTGAGTTTCTATAAATATATGTAAAATATGAGTTAATGTTTAGAAAATTGTCCTCGAATTTTGGTCAAAGAAAAAAGTGAGTGGTTTCCTTGTAATATATATATATATATATGTGTGTGTGTGTGTGTGTGTGTGTCTAGATACTACAAGTGGATGCATCTCTGGCACATATTTACCTAGTGGTGACAACTCTGATAAGATGTCCCGAGCAAGAATCGGGGTTATCTAGTACATGAAAATGGTCCTTACCACACCCCTGGTTTGACACTCCTAGGGAATATTCTTTAGGAATTCACAAATTCCTCACAAACTATCATTGGAAGATTTAAATAAATGTTGTCTATGAATAACCTAGGATAAACCTGAGGTGTTATATTTTAAGGAACTTTTCATAATTTAGACATCATATAAGTAATTAGTTTTCATGATTACATAGTTATCCACTATGATAATTGTTGATCACAGTATTCTTTATTGTTTTAGCCAATGTTTTTAACCAAAAGGAATAGGGATAATATAGATTGTGATGAAAAATTAGTGGATGAGAATCCAAATGAGATGTTCATTACAGTGAAGGATGTTTTGATCATTCCTAATCATTTTTCAAGTAACATGATTAATAATGTGTACCTTGACCAACTTCTCAACTCACCAAGGAAGATAAAGAAGGATTTTGGTGAGATTTTTGGTAATGGAGACCATGGAGGAAAGAATATTCCATTTAATTTGTGTCAATTGTGTGGCAAAAACCCCATAGTGAATACCTTAGATGAAATAGAATATGTTTTGACTCTGTAATAGAAGGTCTTAAAGCAAGTAACTACAAAGGGAAAATGAAAATTTTAGGTAATACCAGGGATGGGAATGTTGGCCTACCTAAGTTATTATCAATTGACAAATAAATTAAATGTGGAAATTATGGTAATTATAAAAAAATGGTGTCATATATCGAAGTCTCAGGAAGATAATCTATAATTTGGTACATGTAATGGTTTAGTTCTTGATGATAAGAAGACTGCAAACAACATGTGAAAATAATGTGATGTTCTTTAAGTATTTTTTACATTAAACATAATAAGAATTATTAGATTGAGGTTTATCATCCTTGAAGCATGATTCATATTTCATATTCTTGTAAATATTTTTTAACAAATAAGTTGATGACGCCTAAGTCTTGGTTAAAGAATTAAGTAGGTTGAATAAAGTATTTATGTTTTGAAATTCAAAGATTATGTTATATGAATCATGAAATATATACATATCTTTTGTATATGTTTTCATTACATATTTAAAAGTATATATGAATGTTGATGATGACATTAGAATTTAATATTATGGAAGAATTATATTTTGATTAAGGAAAGTTAACCAATAATTAATTCATGATGTTTAGATAAAGATGCTTAGATAATGATATGTTGGATATGAATAAGTAAATTGGTTAGCACTGATTACCTTGGACCTAGTCATTGAAAAAGTTATTTATGTCATCACGGATGAATTTTACATATTCATGGATTTAAATAACGTATCCATTAATCATTGGAATAAGGAATCCTTCATGTTTTCCAAAATTATTTATGGTAATTCAGGTTATTACCATGTTCCACGGGAATATATGATGAGGGTATTCACATGTTAGGAATGTAAAAACCAATTGATAATTTGTGATATATGGGGGACCCATGTTAATCATATTTCATAACTCTCTTTCTAATGTTTTCTATTTTTATTTTTTATAAAGTTTATGTGGTTAACCATTTATGGTGAGATTAAGTTAAAATTTAAATGATTTTTGTGATATTAAAGCATTATCTCTCCACATTAGAATTTATGAATATCTGATAAACTATTTTAAATACATTGTTTTGATGATAACTGATGATAAATGGGATGGAATATCATGGATCTTATGATATCTTTGTACTTTAGGAATGAAAAATTCAACAACCTTTTTTGAGAATAAGGTGAAGTGGATCAAGGAACAACAAACGGTTGGGTTTTCCTTAAATCAAGAAAATGTATTTTTTCAAGAAAATTATTCTACATTTGGAAAAAGGATATTGAAACCCATAATTTTATCCTACTAACATTGTTTTTTATGTTTCATATGGTCATCTAGGTCATCATAGATTTATGGATTTGTGATTATTAACTTTCTCATAACTTTAATCTCGATCACTCTCCATCAGGACTGGATTGGTATATTTCTCTTCCATGTCCAAGTTTTCACATCCTACCTATGTTATCTTATGTGGAAACCTAGTTATATGTTACTTTGTTTAAACATTATGGTTCCACCTTTCCCTTTTTATAAGTGGTTTTAGTTATAATTTCTATGATGTGGGTTTGTATGAATGAAACTTCCCAGAAATAAACCATTGATATACTAGATGAATTTTGGGGAAAATTTTCTTTTAAGGTGGGTATAATGTAACACACCCATATTTTGTAAATTATTTTTTCAAATTAATTTAACCATTTGGATATTTTTTCACACAACTCTGAAAATAGTTTACTTTATATTAAAGAACTATGTTTGGATTGATTTATACGCAACATGAATTTAATCTTGCACTACACACATCATAAATTTTATCATTATCTACAGGGAAATTTGAGGATATCTTGAATTACATGAAACAATTACTTTCCTTGATGGAGTGTGTAAGACACAAGACCAAGATTTTAAGAACAATAATATATTATAAAACTTCCATTATAATAATATATAAATAATCCTTCAATTTAATGGTTATGAATATTATTAACAAATTTATGAAAATCTATTTTAAAAAAAATATAAGATGAATTCATAGGTTACCAATTAATTAGAAATGAATATGAAATCTGATTGAATATAAAGGGAAATTTTATTATGGTCACAAAGCAATTTTAATCTAATAAATTAAATTAATTAAAATTAGTGGGTGATATTAATGTAATATATATTTAATATATATTTAATATACTCAATAAAATATTTTTTATATTCAATCAATATATTTGACAGACCTAATATAAGAACAGGCCTAATTTAATGCTTAAAGCATATATTTTTATAAAGGTATTTTTACCTCCTTTTAATTGAAAACCTCTTTAAATCAAAATTTATGAACTTTTATAGATTAAACATGTCAAAATAAAATTCATATTTTAAATAGAAACATTAAAATTAGTTTAGGATAAATTTATGGGATATTTATTTAAGGTTTATTTTTTAATTAGCAGTTAAAAATACAGAATTTTAATTCAAAACTACTTTTTCATCTAATTTATTTAAAAGTATAAATTATATATTAAATTGGTTTCAAAGTTTAATTAGAACATATTCTTATCAATTAATAATGTTTTTGTAATTGGATTTAATTTCACACTTAAAATGACTATAAAAACATAAAAACCCTTTAGAAGTTTATACATTAGAAACCAACATTATCATCCCATCTTTGGAATTAATGTTAAATTTATTTTTGCCACTCTTATGCTTGGAATTAGGAAAAATAGATTCCATGTTTATAATCACTCATGAACATAATGGTTATAATGACCTAGTAACAAGTCCAAAACCCATTTGATGTAAATATTTCATCCATAAACCTTCCATAATTTTTTTGGTTTTGGTTTTTTATGACATTGTTAAGTTAAAAATGTTAGTACACCTAACTTGTTCTAAAAAATAATAGGTGTTTCTGTTCCCTTCCCTATAAAAGGACACCACTTATCATTATAATTCAAACATCACTAACCAATTATGTTTAGAAAACAACTACCCAATAATCTTCTCAAAAAAATCAGGTACACCTTGTAGCCTTCATTTGGTTATAAATCCTTCCGCGGATTCCTTTTGGGGCAAACTAAAAGGATTTATTCAATTAAGATGTAACACCCTCTCTTAAGATCATTTATTTTATTTTTCTTTCTCCAGCCCATCAACTCTCCATATTACATTATTATGAAAAACCAGAATCCTAAATATACTGATATATTTTTTATGATATGGTTTTTTCCAAAACATACACACACCTCCATCTAATGGGTAATGAACATTATGATTACCTGTACGGTGAACTACAGCCTCACAAAATGATGATTATTCATTCATACTTTACTACCTCTCATGGTGGAAATTTTTATGGAAATAATATTTATATATTATATATATGAAACATATTATGTATTTAAGCTTATTTAGTTATTTTATAATATATATATTTATATTATCCATTTTGTGTAAAAAAGAAAATTTCTTTTGAGGAAGTGTGGACTACCGCCACCTTAAAGCGATGTGATTCATTCACAACATTCATGGAATTTATTAAATATGTGTTTAATAATGTATATTATATATATAAAATAATAAATCTACTACTGTTATATTATATGAATATATACATATATTTCAATTTCATTCTTTCTTTCAATATTACAATAAAACTAGAAACAATTTTCATGCGTATGTACGCCCTACCTTCTCCATGAACGGTGTATTCCATTTCATACTTATATATTATATATATTATTATAATACAAATATACTGAATATAACTGATATTTATGTTAATTTTTATATTCTTTAAATGACTATATAAGTATAAATAGAAAAGATATAACCAATTAAGATACATGTGAAAAACAAAGTGATTATTACACGAAGTGAAACCTTAACATAAGATTATTAACAAGTTTATAATATAAGTTCATAATAAAATAATATATGGTATTAGATATAATAATATTATTATATAAAATAGGTATAATAAACATAAATTTATTGTGAAAAAATCTTGTATGAGTACAAAGTGAAGACACAATGTCATGGTAGTTTATCTGACAATTTTTTTTCTGTGAGATATATGATTTATTCACCACCCATTACTTTTTTGTGGTGTGTATACTGAACGTAGATTTATTATATTATTATTAGACATAAAATATGGTTCTTTACATGTCCATTTTATTTCATTCATTTCATGCGGTTTATGTTTCAAAATTAACCAAATCGGTAAAGTAATTTTTCCTCAATTTTCCATATTTGAGACACTTCCCTGTTAGGGACAAATATTTTTCCATGAGGTTCATATGTTGAATCATAAATGTTATATAATGAATATAATTATATTCATGATATTTTAAGCTTCATTTAATTTTATTTTCTTAAATGGTGGGTATGGTTCATTGTTTTCAAGTGGTAAGTGTTTATTAAATCAATCTCAACGCTTATTTGAGATTATTCATGTTTATGCTTCCATTAATGAAATATTAAAATCCATCCCCCATGAAAATTAATTAATTTTCTTATCCTATGTGTATTAACGATATATTCAGGTATTGGTACCATTATTTAAATGTTTGGTACATAATATAGTTAAGAATTTATTTTTAAGAAAGCCACACTTTACCCACTCTTCGGTCGGAAATCTGTGTTGCGTCAAAACTGGGATTTCTAAAATGTATATCCAAGACTATTATACTATAAAACTATAATATTTAAAATACATTTTTACCATTTTTTACTTTTACCGATTTTTTCAATGGAATATTCTTTTCAGTTTTCGAACAAGGAATTTTTTTACACTTTTTTAACCTTGCAAAAGGAATGTTCCCCTTACCTCATACTATATGTATGGATTTAACCACTGTAAGTTTTTTGAGGCTTCTTTTGAATTTTTAAAAGGATTTTTTTTTTTGAAATTGGATTCAAATTTAATTAAAAAAATGGGTTTCAAAATGTTTTCAATATTTGTTTATAATTGTTCAAATTATTTATCATGGAATTTTTTTTCAAAAATATTCCAAGCTTCTATTATAAGTTTTTAATGAAAATTTGTTCCAAAATTTTTTAAAATTCATTTTAAATTTTTTTAAGGAAAATACTTTTTAAAATGTTTTCCGGATTTATATTTAAAATTTAATGTTTATTTTCAAGAAAATGGTTTTTGAAATGTTTCATTTTTTGAAAAAAAAATTCCATAGAGGAATGGATATTTTCCACAAGAAATGATTTCAAAATTTCATTTCAAGTTATTCTCCATCTAAGATGCAATAAATTAATGTTACTCAAGCCATTGTTTTAATTAATCCAATGTTTCATCTCATATTATTTCTTAAATGGTTTTTTGGGAAAGGAATAATGATTATGAAACTTGTTTCTCCTCCATAGGTTATAAGCTTTTGATACCTGGTACTTTTTATGTGTTTTTATTTGATTAAATGTTTAATAAACCTATCTATTTTACATAGGTTATGAGCTCATGAAATGTTAATGATACAGATTTCATTTCGTGGGTTATGATTTGATGTTTATAAAAATTATATATTTTAATAGGTCAAGGTATAATGAATGTTTTTTGGAACATGTATGTATGAATTTATTATGTGATGGATGTGACCTATATCTCCATCCAATGCATTAGGTAATGATAAAATGTATATTATTTCAAAGGGTACATGGATTGTAGCCCAATCCTAAAAGTTTGAGGGTACACGGGTTATAGCCCAATCCAGAAAACGATAAGGTACATGACTTATAGTCGAAGCCTGAATGTAAGATGTCACACTTGTGGTATCCCAAGACTAAAGGTAAGATGGAACATGTCTTCTAGCACAATCCTGAAAGTAATAGGGAACAGGGGTTGCATCCAAAGACTGAAGGTAAGAGGGAACACATGTTCTAGCCCAAGACTAAATGTAAGATGGCACATGGGTTGTCTCCCATGCCTAAAAGTATGATGGTACATGGGTTGTTAGACTACTACTGGAGTAGGTACATGGGTCATAGACCAAGCATAACCTGTTATAAATATATTTTTTGGTAGCCTCTAAATAATATTTTATATTCTTATGTGTATGATTCAAATTTTATGTCTTATTCCACAATTATTATTTTAAGGGTTATGTTATTAATTTACTTATGATTCATGTCTTTTGAAATACTAAGATTTATACCATGAATAATTTTTATGATCATTGATATGATGGGAATAATCTTTTAGTGTCTTGATCACGTTCTCATAACCCTATGGTCATGTTTGTTCTTACATTCCTCCCTTATTTACCCATATTAAGCATTTGAGCTCACCATTTTTTATGTTTCCTTCCCCATGTTATGAATATATATATATTAAGTATGGTGTGTATTAGAAGGGTTAAATTCAAGAAGAACCTAGTGGGAGATAATTTATCTCAATTGTGTATAAGTGTTTATGTTTCCTTGTTTCCTAAGGTCGCTAGACTAATACATTCTTTGGGAATCTATTTGTATAGTGTTTTAAGTATTCTTATAAAGTGATTTAATGTTAATGTATGAAATTTTGGGGTCACTATAATGAATGTGACTAAGTGAAGTGTCAATATCTCTTAAAAATGAATGGTTATAAATTCCTAACTTATGGATAAAAGCAAGGAATATTAAGCAATAAATTTTACATGGATTATCTTGGTGTATTTCTATTAAATAGAATGATTTGAAATCATTATATTGATGGTATTAAAAAAATTATGGGTTGATTCAATAATTGTAAGATTTGTTTCATCTCCTTTGGAGGTAGGATCACAATAGTTAATATTGTTCTCTCTTCCATAATATTGCAAGAAATTTCTATGATTCATTCTCCCAAAGAAATATTTAGAAGAATTAGAATCATATGTAAAAACTTCATCTGGGACTCTCATCAAGAAGGTATACATCATTAAGAAAATTATTCAAGGTTAGTAAACCTGGTAGATAAAGGATATGTTAGTTATAAAAGGATCGATGAGAATATGTGGTTCATACATGATAAACTACACTATGATTCATTCATAATGTAATAAATTTCAGAAAAAAAACTATAGGAAAAAATAAAGTATCTCTCATGTGAGTTGGATTGAGTTGAATTCCCTGATCTATCCTCTAGGGTTTGGCCTCTAGGACCTTTTTTTTAATATATGAAAAAGCATGGTGTATTTTGGGCTTGAAAGATGTTACTATATGAAAAAAATTGGTATGGTCCCCATCTCTTCATTCCAGAGTGCAAAGTTCCTAACATCAGCTTCATCTAGGCCTATGAATATCTAAAATTAATTAAAAATGTACTCAATGAAAATAATAAGTATCTTCAATCTGCCATCCAAATTTTTGAGGATACTAATCTCTATATATTTACCACTTTGACGTTGGGATATTTCATCATTTTAGATTATTTCGAGTTAATTCATGTTTAGCTTACTTCCAAAAATATGTCTAATAATCTATGGTGAAAAACAATTTCTAGCATGAGAAGTTATTTTTGGGACATATTCATAATTGGTTAATTCCCATTGAAAATGAAGTTCAAAAGAAATGTACCCATATTTCCTTTAAATGTATGTGTATTGTGAATGATAAAATAGAGTAGTTCACTCAATTGTTTATTAAACTGGGGTGGGATAAATATACCTTGATTAGTCTTAAGGATGCATGGGGAGAAATGTTTTTTACAACTCTATAGATCATTTCCTTACTGGATACTTATATATCAATTCATTTGCCTATCTAGAATAGTATAACCTTAGTTTTGTCTTCTTAGTTGATTACTAGTTCATATGAAAGATGATTAATGATGTTAATATTTGTCGTTTAGGACCTTATAAATAATTTAACAAAGATAAAGTCCTCACCTGTGTTTTTTTCCTTAGTATACTATAGAAGAAATTGTTTTTCACAATATTTTTTGGGGAAATGATCTCATTCCTTACTCTATCTTATATATATTTCAATAAAGAGTGAGTAGGGAATTTTGGTGATCAAGAATCCTTATTTTCATGTTATCAATATTAACATGAGAAATCCCATTTTCATTGAATCATGAATTTGAGGTACTATTCATGACTATATGAGGTCCATCATGATAGATTTCTCTTCATTAGATGGAGGGAGACATTTTCTACTGTATGAAGACCCTGATTTTCTAATAAAGCTGTCTCATTTCAATATTCGCAATATAGTGCACTCCACTATTGAATTATATTCATATTTTTTGTTTTATTTTTTGTTGGGGCTTTCCCAAATTCAT
Source organism: Viscum album (assembly GCA_963277665.1). Taxonomy (NCBI): domain Eukaryota; kingdom Viridiplantae; phylum Streptophyta; class Magnoliopsida; order Santalales; family Viscaceae; genus Viscum; species Viscum album. The sequence goes on along the minus strand of OY728145.1, from coordinate 482,315,870 downwards.
TAGAGCATTTCTAATATAATCAAAACATGCATAAGTATGATTTAGTAAGGAATAGAGATCAACAACACATATTATGAGAGGAATTTCTTGTTTGATATATTTTCATTGAAAGGTGACCATATTGTGGTGTTGATTTATTATTCAATAATTTGTTCATAAAATCTTGATTTTATGTTCAATTAATGTAGGAATTATATTTAGATCGATCACTTTACACCTCCTGTATTTTGTTTATAATTTTTTTACTTTCTAAAATATAAAAATTTCAATTTTATGTTAGTGAAAAATTCTTGTTTGTAAAACCTAGTACTACCATTGTATTTAATTTTACAGTCTAATGCGAAATAAATTTTCAATGAGATTTATGTGTGGGTATATGATATTCTTTAATTTTCAAATTAATTAAATTGAGGATTTAATTTTTCCAATAAAAATAAATTTCACGGACTAACAAGTTAATATTTTTTCTAGGGATATAATTACGAAAATTAGTACTCCTATGGGTAATTCATGTAATATAACCATAGATGAAGCCAATAAAATTGTATTAAATAATATTTATAGAGGTATGATTGTTAGTTTTATTTACCTTTCCAAAACCCATCTAGGAATTTTGTTTAATGTTTTTCTTGGTGTTTGATTTTCAAGCCAACAATAAAGAATCTAATTTAAATGTTATAATACAGATTTCTAAATATCTAAATGTAAATAAAAATATTGGTTTGTTCTATCCAAGGGATGAGTTTTAGATTTATAAAAATTAAAATATAAATTTTAATTTATTCTAACTGGATTATTAATTTATAAGCTGGACTAGTTACTTGCTTGGAAAATCCCTTCTCTTGGATTAGTTAGAAGAAGATTTCAGTTTCACTTTCTATCAACAAAGAGGAATAAAAATCCATTGAATTTATTGGGCCTTAATTATTTATATGAAAAAACACATCTAAACAATTGAAATACCATTCCTATCAAGTGTTATAAAACTAAATCTATAATTATCATTAGTTATCCCATATAACACTCACAGACTAAGAACATTGATATTAGGCATCAATTCCTGAGAGAACACTTTCCAAAGGGTAATATTTTTATTCAATATATTAGAATCAATCATAAATTAAAATATATTAGTGTAATTATATTCCATTATAATTATTATTGTTTAAAATCATTTTATAAAAAATTTATCAATGAAAATTTTGAATAAAAACATTCTGTTATGATGATAGTACAAAACATAGATTAAATTTTATGTATTTAAAAAAACTTATCTATAGACATCATAACATTATATATTGATATGAAATTATTTTAATATAATTATCATGTATTAAAAATATGGATTATGAATATTAATATCACCATTATTCAAGAACATATTTTATTATAGATGTTTTCTCACTAAGTATGTTTAGGGGAAATAGTATAAAATGAACACATAGAGAGGTAGAAATTATCTTATAGAAATGTTTCTATTTTTACATATAATGTAATATATCTAATAAAACAAAAAAATACAATAAATATAAGGAATTTCAAGAATTTTATTGTTGTATAGGGTAAATATTATATCTTATGTATGTTATTGTTGGTATTTTTAAATCAGTTAAGGAATCCATAAATTATTTTATGTTATAAAAATGAAATATTTGTCTTATCATCCATTTATGTCAAATTTTTATTTTAGATAATGGAATTATAATTATCCCCTAATAGTATAAAATTAGTTTAAAAAATTATAGTTTTCTTGGAAATTTATTAGTTGTGAGAACATGTGATAATTAGTCAGATTTAAGGATTGTATAGAGATAATTAGTTTAACATGAGAGGCACGAAAAAAGTTTTTTAAATAACCACCTACATGTAATAAATGTAATGTCATATATTATGTCATTAGTATAGTATGGGTGAATTTATTTTATTAATATCAATTTACAAAGGGTAATATGTAATATTGAAAGTGTACCTTCTTACTTGGATACCTTATAAACTCTAAAATTAAGGATGACCTAATTAAGATTGTTTAGGAATGTAGTTAATCATGTAGTATATTTTTATTAATAAAAATGGGATTTTCAAATTTTATATTTGGTATAATATCAAAACTGTTGATTGAAAAATACTAGTTAAGTGTATATCCATACCTAGATAAGTAGAATGTTATGTGCATATATATTTAGGAGGGTGACATGGGAAGCAATCATTTACATGAATGAATAACATGAAATGTGATTATTAATTTTTAAGTATTTACTTTGATAATTGAGAACATATGAGAGGATACATGACATTTAAATATTCCATGTCATGTATTCACTCTATGACTTGAAAAAAATGAATTCTATGATTAGGAATGATGTATTTAACATATTTGGTGGACATATGAATAAATATATTGTATTTTGACAGAGATCATGATAGATCCCTTCATAGCTTGAATGAAATTGATTATTTTTTAAAACCCTGACCTCTATATATCATGATGGATTAGATAATTGAAATTTATTTTAAATTCTATAAAGTTATTTAGAGTCACACATATTGATTCTTTCAAAAAAATATTATTTGCTACAAAATATTTTTAATAAACTTTTTTTAAATAATAGTTTCCTTAAAAGGGATTCTATAGGATATCTAAAAGGATTTTTTGATAGGTTTTCGTAAGTTATAACATATTTTGTGGTATAATAAGAAAATTACTTAATGCTATGAGGCATTAATATAAGTGATATATTAATAAAAAAGTGAATAAAAGAAAACCCATGGTGTTATGGAGGTTTCCATGTCATGGTTTGTACTAATGTAAACCACATAGTGATGGTTACTACACCAAGGATATGTGAATGGTAAAACATGAGTTATTTTATAATTCATGTTGATTATTTTTTCTTCCATATAAGCTACCATGATGGGTTATAACTTCACTAGGTGATTTTTGGAAACATTTGAGCATCCATTCTATATTTTATATGTTAAGAATTTGATGTTGGGTTAAACCCAATGTTAAAAAAAGATATAATATTTGGAAACATTTATAAAATGTTTTATTTTATTGATGGAAATGTTTTTAATGTTTGGGAGTCTAGTAACTAAATCATGAGGCTATATAAAGTTGTTTAAGACTTTATAAGTCATTTTTTGTGAATTATTTCATACATTACCATGAAAAGTATAAGTCAGGGATCTTTAATTTTTCTTTTACCCTTTAAACTGAGGTTATAATAGGTTATGTTTATGAAAGAATTATAATAAACTTTTTGGTGATTAATACCATTGTATGTAAAATTATATCTAGGATTCTTTTTATATCTATTTGGATATTAAAATAAATACTGTGTAGAATATTATGGATGGATTAGTTTCATATAAATGTAGAATATTCATTATTTATATTTTTTATAATTCAAATAAATGGTTTGATATTTTTTAAAAAGATTTTTTCGGGGTTATGTTCCTTTATATTTAGATAATATTCATTTAGGTACCATAATATTAATATCAAGAGATAATATGGTGTTGAATTTCCTATCTAAAAATAATCCAAGTAATTAAAAAAATAATGTAGATTCTAGTGGAAAAAAATTTAAAACAATTATGTCATAAAAAATGGTCCAGTTGATGTGTGAAGCGAGTATCTCGAATAATATAAAAAAAAGATATAATAATGATTTGCTATAGTTTATATCCTAATTATCCTATATCTTCTGATCCGGAACTAAACCAAAGAGTATAGGTTTGTACTATTATGTATATCACTTTTTAAAGAGATTGAAAAATCTTACAATATACCTTTTTTAGAACATGAGGTTGAAACTGAACAAGTATTTTATGGGAGAAGACTCAACACATAAATTCTAAGAGTATCCCTATCATATATTTATTATATATAATGTTATGGAAAATAAAACCATTCCCCTAAATAGAAAATATCACAACTAGTGAATACTTGTTTTTTTATCAGGTTATAAGAAACAAGACACATACCTTTCAATGGTGGCATGACCATTTTGTGATTTGTCTTACAAATCGATAAAACATTTACAATACAAATGATATAACATAATAAATGAATAAAATTATGAAACTAAATAATGATATATGGGGTGTTTCTTGGTTATAAGTAGTTTTATATTCACCTTATAAGTAAGTGTAAAATAACATATCATTATGAAATCCAATAAGATTTATAAAATTAATTTGTAGAAAAATTTGTATTTGAAATATTTCAGTAGTTTAGTATCTAACTATGTAATAGTATATGTATCTGGCCTATTATAATTCATATAGATTCATTTTTTATTTATAGATTAAACATAAATAGCTAATTGTAATAGTTAAATATCTACAATCATCCTTTATAATGATCAATAATTACTTAACATGAGTGTTTCATTCCATCTCTGAACATTGGGTAATGTAATAGTTTGAAAATTTCAAATCATCATCTAAATCCTCTATATGAATTTACATTAAATACATTGAATACTCAAAAAAACATTTGAAATAATGAATTTGAAATTCTAAAAAATGATTATGAGAAACATTTACCATATTATCTATCATAGAATATAATTGATTTTCAATCATGAAAAATGATATATAATTATCCATGTGGTGTTGTGATAATACATAAGAGTGTCTTCATATATAATATTTGTTCCTTAGAAAAAATTCCAATACATAATATTTCATATAAGTTCTACCTCTATACTAAGTCTGTTTTTCATACATTTGGAATCTGTCTAATCTTAAATTCCAAATATATATTAAATTTTCAATCCTTATGGACATAAATTTTTAGTCATTGGATTGTAAAACACATTCAATGTGATTCATAACTATACTTTCAATTTCCAATTTTCCAAATATACCAACATATAGAAGGGTACATCAATGAATAAGGGTTTATTCTTTTCTAAATATCATGTTACCTCCACTTCTGATAGAAAATGTAAAGTTTATGTCATTATAAGTAAGGGTCCTCTAATACGTAAGATTCTGGTTACATAATATTGTTCCTTTGATTAAAAATTCACACATGATATAATTTATAGTAGCCAATAATAATGTGTAATATATTATAAACCTCACACAAAATTTATATGACTTAGAAAAAATTATAAACTACCAATACATAATAATTCTCCCTTCTCCATTGAATACATAATGTTTTTTTCTTTGAAAAATTATAATCTATAATATTTTAATATATGGATTATGAATATGTAATATATACAAATTTCTATATAAGATTATGTAAATATAATAAAATATATTGACTTTAAAATATGAAAAACTATATTAATAAACTCCAAAATAATAAAAATAAATAACAAAAAACAAGTAATAAGAAATAATAAGAAATAATAAATTAATAAACCAAGTTCAGGATAAGTAATTATCTAAAAAACAGAGGTAATAAGACACTAAACATAGTTATCCCAACTAAAAGTAGAAAATATGTATCAAAATAACTGTTTTGTAAATATAAAAATTCCATATGAAAATAATAATAAATAAGTTTTATTTTATTAAAAATTATAAAAAATAAAAACTAAATAAAATTTAATTTTAATATAACCATGTGATTTCCATTTAAGTTTTCAAATATTTTTATCTGTATTTTTTTGATATAAAACCATGATAAATAATAATTCTTGGTCTTATCTATTCGTATCAGTATTCAAAATAATAAAAAATACCTAACAAAAAAATTTATTCTTTATAATATAGAGATATTCATAAGGTTAGTTAAAACATAAATATTAGCTAAGAAGAAATATCTGTGATGGATAATAAATTTTCTCTCAAATATTATAGTATTTTTATTAAAGATTATTAGTACACTATCATTGTCACAAAAATAATACATATGAGTCAATTATATTATTTATAGAAAATGTCCGTTATTTTAGTTATTTGGTAAGAACAATTATGCATGTGTATCATTTTCATATAGAAAGGTTTACACATACCCAATAAATCATTTCCTGGGATTTTTGTTTTGTATTTTCATTTGAAATTATTTTTAACATATAAATAGAAGAATTTATTTTTAAGCGATAGAATAAACATAATTTTAAAGAAAAATTTGGAATTGAAACCCATATCTTGTCGTGAAAAGCACCAATGAGCCTATAAGAATGAAATAATTGAATTAATAAAAAATAAAAACATAAATGATGAAAAAAATAACATAAAGTGACACAAAATAAATAGGATAAATATAAATTGTAATTGTATAGATAATCATTTAATTTATATGGGAAAATTTCATGTTGAATTGATATCGTTTTTTTTCATATATATCAAAAATGAATCAATTTTCATTTCCCTTAATATTAATAATTAACTTATATTTATTAATTATTTTAGATCATATGATTGTTGTTTGGAACATAAAAGTGATTTATAATTCTAATATTTTGATTTAAAACATTTCAATAAATTCATGTGGCTTATTGAAATGAAATTTGTTCCTATAGGTCACAAATAAATCAAAAATTATTATACTAAATTTTAATGGAAAATTGAACTTGCTTTCTTATATTAATTTTTCTTAGAAAATTTATATAAGTTAAAAGATTGTTTGAGTTATAAAATGATACATCAGGTCATTCTGAGAATATTACATATTGGATTGATATGTGATATTATCATACTAGTCAAAAATTATCATAAATCATTGCCTTAAATTATTATAACAATCCAATATTAGGTTCATTATTTTGAAAATTCAAACCATGTTTGTGAAAATATAATATTTTAAATTTAAAAAATTCACTTTTAAAAATTCTCATAAAATTACACATGGGATTAATGTATGGTTTGTTCTTATAGGTCATAAATTTATTGAAAATTGTTATCTAAAATTTTAATAACAATTTGAGGTTGTTTTCCCAATATAGATAATTATGCACATTTTTTGTAAAACATAAATGAATTTATAATTTATAAATTTACTTTAGATCATTCTGGTAAAATCACACATAGAAATAACTTTTGGTGTGTTTGAATATGGTATACATGAATTGATGATCAAGTTCTAATTTTTTTGAAAAATCCAAGATCAATTACTAAATTTTGATCATTCGATGCGAGTTTATCGAACTAAAAAGACTATTAATTAGAGAAAGGTAAATTGAATCAAAAATTATATCAACATGAAATTTATTCCAACAATCCTAAAAGGAATAAATTATCTTATCCAAAAACATCAACAACCAAGTCTATTTTTCATAGTTTTAGTTTATTGGTTTACATTTTTAGGACATAAAACATACACACGATTATAAAAAAACTTATTATAATTCTAGTCACAACAAAAATAATATTAACATGACTTATCTTCCAACATGTTACAAATTAATCAATAATATTTATAATAACTTTTTATTAAAATTTGATATTTTTTCAAGATTTTTATTTTTTGTCATAAAATTATAAAATATAAAGATTCACATTGTATCATCCCTATAAAATAAAACACTTCATTTTCATTGGATTTTTTTATTACAGGTCATAAATGAATCGATCATTATTATCGTAAATTTTATATTAAAAGTGTATATCATTTTCTTAGTTTTGATTTTTTAATGCATTTTTATATTACATATGACTTGAAATTATAAAATTGTAGTTTTGATCATTCTAATCGTAATTCCTGTCAAATTTATGTGTGGTTTATTCTTGGATTTGAAAAATTAATATATAATCATTCCTTTCCTTTTTTAAAATAATCTAATCTAATTTAATTAGTTCTGATCATTAGTAAATGATTATAGAAATAAAAAATACATTTGATTATAATAATAAACTTTTGATCATTTCACACACTTCACACATTAGATTGGTCAGTGGTGTGTTCATACACATCAAAAATAAATTAATGACCATTTATCTAAATTTTCACAAAAAATAGAGCTAATTTTATATATTTTAATTATTTTATTCATGCATGTCAAACTTATAACACATTAATAATTTTCAAAATATACTTCATATAAAAACAATAACATATATTATTCCAATTGAAAATTTACACAAAGTTAAATTGAGGGATAAAAAAATAAATACATGGATAAAAAACTGCTTCATGGTGTTTGAAAACATTTGTAAAAAATAAAAGTTGTCCAATCATTACTAAAAATCATATTATCACTTAAATATGATTTATCTCTACTATACCCATAATAGTAAAAATATATAAATATATTTGGTTTTAATAAATATTTTAAAGAAAAATTTTTTATTAACATTTTGACACATGTTGAAAATATTATTTCAAGGATGTAAGTTCATTGATTGAATATAATGTATTTCACCAATTTTCAAATATAGTATCCACAATAATAGAAATTTTTATATTTTCGATTCTGTGAAAATTTTAATAAATATATGAAATTTTTATAAGATTTGTTCAAATAGGGAATTATATATATATATATATATATATATTAGTATAAATTGATTTATACACATAGAAATTCATTGGTTTTTCTATTATGGAATTAGTGTCCTCATACAATGTATTTTTCGATAAATAGTTATACTATTTACAAACAAAACAACCTTGTAGAAATATATTATAAAATATATAATTAAAAATAATATATATAATGTTAAAGATAGTGTATAATTATTTAAAAGATAATTGCTTGGGTAAATATTTTATTTGATATACATGCATTGGATCCATAATATATTTGAGTAGATAAATTGGATTTATCAATAAAAAGAATATAGTATTCCAAAAAAAGTTTAAAAATTATAAGTGATTATTATTAAAGAAAATATAGTTATTATAATTGTAAATGGATTATATGTTTTGGTTTTTTCATATACCCCTCTCCCATTGTGGGTAGATTCATCTTCCATAGTGTCAATATTTAGTGCATATCTTTCCCCTCAATCCTTGTTGGCTCTATCTGGGTCCATATTCCTCTCTATTTGGGTCAATTGTAATCCTTCCTTTTACTCATGAAATTTTTATCTCAAAAAATTATTTGTACTCTTTTGAAGGTTCTCTATATTTTTCTTTTTATCCTTTGGATTTTAATAGACCATGTAATACCAAAATTAAACTATATTGAAAAATTTTAGTAAAGATATACTATCAATACAGATCATCAAGAGTTTCATTAGTTCCACTTTTAGTTTGGAATTACCAATAGTGGAGGATTTTCTTATCCATCATTGTTTTAGTAACCATTTATTTTACAATAGTGATTTTCCATGCGTTCTTCAAACAAATACAATTTTTTATAACTATAAGTTTCATCAATTTTGATTAATAAGTTATTTAAAATATTGATCAAATCCCAATATTATGGTTAATCAAATCTAGTTTCTTAGCCTTCCTCTTCTAAATTGGAATATATCCATACTAAATAATATTAGTTAATATTTAAGGACTCTTCTATGGGTAAATGATCTTTCACTCTATTGAAAGTGTAAAATATTACTCTATCATGACCATGTCATTGAGGTGAAATATCACATTGTCGTTAGAGTGTTACATGGTCACCAGAGGTAAGAGACCAATGTTGATAGTTTAAAGTCAAAACATGGGGACTGATTTACCCTCTATTCATCCATCACCAAAAAATAAAAAAAATTAAACATGAAATAGATATAATTAATGAAAAAAATATAAAAATATAAAATATATCCTAAAAATATTAAAAATATTCCCCACATTTCATATGTCTAAATAGTATTGAAAAATAAAACTCCAGTTTGAGAGTGTGAGTAAAAAATAGAAATGAAAATATAAAAATTTATGGAATTCCCTCTAGAAAACTCCAAATGAAATAATAAATTACTGAAAGATGTACCTCAATAATTTCCATAAACTATTAAGGATTTATTAATTTACCTAAAATATTGTGTATGTATTCTATATACATACAATGTGTCTGTATACATGGAGTGAGAATAAATCATGTGTGGGGCCAACTGCAACCCATGAAAACCCTTTGAGTTTAAATGTGAGAATATATATATATATATTATAAAACATTAAATGATTTAACAACATCATTTTTAGCAATAAAATAAATTATAATTTGTTCACTATTATTATTAAATAATCGGATACATGCACCACCTAATCCTTTTATTCTTATTCTAATGTGTATAACAACCCAATTGACTATATTGATAAATAATATCATATGAAAAACACATGGAATCTTGTGTAATTTTTATCCTAACTCAATGATTAGCCAAAAACATGGTTGAAATCTCATATTTTCTCATTTCACTAAAATGCCCAAGGTTCTTAGTAAATATCAAAATTCATGTAGATTTACATAATATAAATGTAAATAAAGACACCTTTAACATCATGTTATTGTAGTAAAACATACAAAAATTCGAATTTTTGTAAACAAGAATAATCAACCCATTGGTTCTATTAAATCAAACAAAACCCCACCCCATTTATATTATACTTTGTAACATTAATACATTAATTCTCACAAATATTTCTCACACTAAAATAAAAATTTTACATCCCTTCAACACACTTCTCAATCAAAACACTACTAGTGAATCTTTTTCAATTTTTTTCGTAACTTTATATTATCATAAAATAAATTCCATCATTAATACATCACATACATTAACAAAAATATCATAACAACCGTGACCCAAACACTGGAATATTTCCTCTAATTAATTATGTTTTTTAACCCTTCAAGATATAAACTTTCTCATTGAAATATAATAATTGCAGTATAAAACATTGTATTAAAACACTTACTACATTAGTAAATGTATATCAATAAGACATTAAAATTAATATTCATGGTAAATAAATTTATATTATGGTTAACAACACTTATCATGTAAAATAGACACCAAAACATCAATTCTAGCCCTTTTTCATTAGCATCTAATCCATCATTAATTTTTTACATCAAATTTTCAATTTACATAATCATATTTTTATTAAGGTCATCTCTTTACTCATGTGATTTCAATATTTAATAATTAAAACACTATTATATGAAGAGAATAATTCTTAATAAATCTTGAGAATATATTCTAAAATATAAAAACGAATTTTTCATTTAAAAAAAATATTGTTTTATTAAATCTCAAATACAATTAAAAAATCACATAAAAGAACATGTTCAAACACCAATATAATCATGAGGACAACTACCTCCTACTCAATAAGAAATAAACCAAATTAATGGACTATTAACTCCTCTTAGTGCATTAAAATAATAAAAAAACACTAAATTTAAATAAAATAGATTTAATTAAAATGTTATTGAAACTAAAAAATTTCACCATATCACAAAATTAATTAGTTCTTGATGTTATTACTGTAACAAAGCTATCACTACCAACAAATCATGATTTTTACATGAAATATATTAAAATCATCAATTAATGTTAGGGTAAGAAAGGGAGAGATTATGTTGAGAAAATCTCATCAAATAATCCACTAAAATAGAGTAAATTTTGATTTAGACTCAAAAATGTGATTGAATAATGATATAAATGTCCCTATTTAAAGAGACTCCCCAATAATTTACTATGTAAATAGTTTCTAGACCCCAGGTACACAGTTTATGGCCTGAAATTCCCCCTCTATTGTCACCTCCACATAGGACATAGTACACCAAACCTGGTGCCTAGTGGTTTTTGCTCGGTTAATTCCACTTTGAACCACTTATCATCATCCAATAAAACTCTTTCCTTCACCCAAAAAAATGAAAACACCTCAACATAAATAAACTAAATCTAATACTCCATAAATTATTTCAAATTCATGCCTCAAAATCACATGATATTACCAAAATCACACCATGGATCTTCTCTACACAATAAAGAATCATCAAGAATGACAGATAAATAACACTGACCACTTGGAAATTATTTTAAATTCTCATTCTCATGTTTCCTATTTCACACATCTATTCTAAAATTGAATAAATACAACTAGAATGACTTTCCCCCCAAAACACTTCTGATTATATTCAATAATACACATGACTTTTTCTATAAAAGATTCATCTAACCCAAGATTTATATCATCACACTGAATCACATAAGATAGATCCTGTTTACACTTATTCATCTATGAAACATAAAAAATATATATACGTTGATATATTCCTCGTTGAAACTCATGTGTGATATGTAAATTCCAAAATCTTCTTTATAATCAAAAATTTTCTAGAAACCATAGAATCAACTTCCTTTCATTTTTATCCTATAACTTTAAAACCATAGGAGATATGAATAAATATATTATCCATAATAGAAATCTCAAGATGATGATGCATATTATCGACATATGATGACTTCCTATGTTGAGTTGTATATAACCTCCCCTTGATCATTTTCACATTATTATAGTTCTCTTTTACAATTATAGTCCTTAATAAATATGTCCCAAAACATTTCTTCCAACACAATGTTGACTGACATGTCTATCAATAAAAATCATTAAAAAACCATATGATAGATTCTTAGTCACTGTTATTATAAAAAAAACAGTAATTTGGGTAAAATTATTTCCCACGCACCAAAAAAATAATTTTTAGAGACATTATAAATAACCTTATTAATATAAATATTATACTCAAATTATAAATCTTTATGTGGATGATAATTAGTTCAAAACGTCACTTGAGAACCCAAAGATTTTCATAATATGTTCCATAATAGATATTTGAATCTCACTTCAGGACATGATATAATTATATTGGATATTAAATGATGTCTCATAATCTCTCTAAAATTAATAAATCCAATCTATGTAATTAACAATGTATACTAGATATAAATAAAATTACAAACATTGGTTGTTCAATGAAGAATTACCCAAACGACATTCTTCCCTTTTTTTAATCTTAGGATAACCTATAAAAAATCAATGGAAACTTCATCCATTTTCATTTTGTGATGTGTATTGACTAAATATTACTATTTTTTCAATTAGGATATGTTTTAAATAGTTTATATGTGATGCATATTGATACCAAATGTTCCATGTCCCATTTTATACCAAAACATAAAAAATGTCTCCAAACATCTTGGAACATTTTAGTCAAACCTAGATGAACTACCCATCAAGATATATGAAAATATTCCCTGGATATTTTTCATGGATACATTGGAATATAAATCCTCCCATTAAAATAAAATAGATAATCCTCACTAAGTGACTATCCAGGAATCTTTTTTTGAGATGGTGGTTTTCGATCAGTTTGTATTAAGTTAGGTTGAATTACTAGTAAACCGAACTACACACCAATATTTAAATATCAGGGTTTAAAATCTAATGTGAGGGTTTTGGGGGTCAATAAAGGAAGAACAAACCTACTCTTTTGTCTAAGGTTAAAATTCCCATTATATAAAATGATTAGATTTTGTAAAAATGATGACTGCTGTATAAGATCGTATTGATAAAACTAACAATGATATTGTAGCAACATTATTGTTTGTGAAAATGTACTACAATTTCACAAAAAACTAAAAACTAATAATTATAGAAAATTGGACTTACTATTTATTTTCTGGAACTATAGAAATATAGGTTACTTTATAACCACAATACTTTATAAAATCATCTGATCTTTTTTTTTTGAATACTCTAAAATCACCTAGTAATCTTACTCTCAAAATTAGGGAATTCATTTTTCCACACAATAAATGTTGGAATTATTAACAAAACATGAAATTCACTGTGCCTATGATATGATACTCTACTGTTTTTATTTTTATCCCTTTTTTGTTTTGATCTAAAAATCATTTGTCTCTTGATTCTCATGATTTTCATATATCATCTTCTTCCCATCATACAATCATTCATGTTAAACCCAACACAAAAAAACATAAACTATGGACTTCTTTAACCCACTCGATTAGAGATGAAGTGATTTTTACGAAAATAATACAACCTTATACTTCATAATCATTAATATGTGACTATTATAAAAGAATAATAAACTATAAATCCTATTTTGACTCATTAATAACATCCACTAGAGCCTTTCAACTGAAATCTTTAGCTAAAAAGACTCCTTTTTTTGAGAGTATATGTCTTTTCAAAATAAAAAGATGAAAGATACTAAAAAAATATCCTATATCATAAATTAAAATATCCTAGATAAAATATAATCATCAATTTATTATTAGATATTTACACTTTAAAATTATCATTGAGAAAATAGAAAAGTCATCTTTTAAGATCATTCACAATAGCGGAAAACTCATGATCTTGTATAAGATTATTATTTTCAAGCAATCTGGTCTACTAAAAACATATTCCAAAAATTTTCATTAATATATCAACACGAATCATAATTCTACACTTTTGGAATCACAATATATCTCATAGTACATCCCATGTTATACTAATATGATAGTAGGTTTTTATTCCAACAACTTATTGATCTCTCGAAATAAAGCCTCACACTTATCAGCCTAATAAAAATTTACTAATTTTAAGTCAATGTTATCATAAAAAAAATATATGGGATAATTCATGAATAAATTGATCATAATAAGTTGAAATTTCCAATAATTCCAAGATATCAAATCCATTATTAGAAAATTACCAATACATCGTTGTTTCCAACTTCTCAGGATCAATTAATATCCCTAATTTAAAAAGAAAATTTCCTATTAAGCATAACCTCTATGATATAAAACTGATATTTGGTAACTAGTAATACAATTGATTATATCTTAATGTATAAAATATGTTATCCAAATTTTCACCATAATACTCATATAATCATGAGTATATTAATATATCATTGATGAATGAAATCACAAAATTATTAGAATAGGGACAAAAAATATGGTTCCTCTTGTCTATACTCATAGTTTTTGTATTCATCATCATGAATGGCATCACAAAAAAATAAATATGTTTATATTTTATCTAAAATATTTCCTTAGGAATATTTTCTACTCACATTCTCAATTAATTATAACCTGATAAAAGAACAATCTTTGAAAGCCATCATGATATCTCAACAAATTCAATAAACAATAAATCCTTAACAAAGCACATTAATTCATAATGGTATCCTAATTCAATTGTTTATAGTCAACAAACAAATTTAAACTCCCAACCACATTCATTGAAAAAAAACATTAGACCACACCAAATGGATACACTATACTTGATGAATCCTTTTCAATATAGATCATCCAAATGGGACGTTATCACTTTCATATAAGTGGAATACATATAAGTAGTGGTATATATATATTCAATTAGTACCATTTAATAAATTATTATCCAAATAATCCAATCTATCTAGTAGAAATCCCTCAAAATAGTTAGGACAAGTATTGGAATATTGTTCAATCACAGCAATAAAAATAGACCTAAAGACACCATGAACTGATTCAAAAACCAACCCTACAACATGAGAAGTAAATGTACTAAACTTCAATAAATTATAACCTTATATTCTATAATAATATTCCCATTCCCCTAAAAACATAAAATTCCTCACATGATAGAAATAATGTCACCTATCTTTGGTGGAAGTCAATGTGTACTTGAAAATATGATTACCAATCCATTCCAATAAACACATCAAAGCCTTTCCCTACCAAAATTTTTAAATATAAAAAATTTATATATCCTAATATAAATTTATAACACATTTTAAATCACATAAAATGATCTTATCATCTTACCAAAGGGGTATTAACATACACAAATACAAAAAAGAACTCAATAGTCTAGCCCAAATCAGTCACCAAATAAGAAAATAAAAAATAATAATATCACTGAAATCAAATAAAATACTAACAAAGGAAGTGGTAACCAGTATTGTGCCTCTAACCATGTAATAACCCTCACAAATATCTTTTATATCCAGCAAAACATTTATAAACTACCCATACACTACATCCAAATACTACCCCAGGGTATCCCGACTCACCTTCAAAGAATACCCTCATTGAAGCTATCCGGGAGAACATATGCTTTACTAAAAACTAAAAACTCTAAAATGATATATGGATATCATTTTTCTATAGTTCCCAAGATCAGGAATTATATTCTTGCACATAAATGTAATATGACATCATCCTCTCTAAAATATATTCTAATACGAATTTAGAAGATTCACTATTTCACCATAATAGTGAAACTCCTTTGGATCATTAGGACAATGAGGTTGAGTGTGACCTCTTCGGTGGAATTAATAGCAAGCCAATATAACCCTACCTTAGGATTAAATAGATTAAAAATACTCCCCTACCAACCTAAAAACTCACTAAACCTACGATATTCATCACCTTTTCTACTATTTCTACTGCAAAATCTACCTACCCCTACTGAATCACACTTTTCTTCATCAATATATTTCTCTCACATGTTATTCGTAATCAATACTTCTATAAAATGGGTAAAAATGACATAAATAATTGATAAAATATCCAAAATTATCCCATACTCAATTCCATAATCCATGGAAATATCATCATGAATCAAGTTCATAGAAAATTTTAAATTTAGAGGCATAATCAAGGACTAACATATTTTCATCCTTTAAATCCATAACCTCTTTAACTCTATCCAGCCTCAGTGTCTATGAGAAAAAATAATCAAATAATAATTCTTGGAAATCTTCCCATGAAAAGTCCTTAGCCTTTTTTTCTTTGACCAAGACATCCCACTAATTTTTATCTAGACTCTGATGTAAAATGATAGGAAGCATTAATTTCATCCCTTTATGAGTATTGATCATATTTAAGATCATTTTTATCCCTTCTCGAAACATTTTAATTTAGTAATACCTATCATCTCTACTAAATGGAGGAAAATTCTATACTCAATAAATATTTGATCACATTAGGTATCACATCAACATTTTATGGTAGTATTCATTCTATATATTCAACCATAATAAGAGGAATCTCAGTGATTTTATTCTCCATTTGATTCTGGGTATCAACCAACAAAGTAACTTATTAGCTTCCCCTTCTATATATACATCTTCAAAATGATCCTTCTCAACCTCCATCTCCCAAGGATCATTAACTCTCTTATTAGGTGACATAATTTTACAAAAATCAACACATAAATTAGAAATCAAAAAAAATCTACAAACAAAAGCATTATGCATCAGTCAATATTTATAACCATTAGGTAGTAATTCAAATTAAACTAACCATATTGAAAAAGAAAATATATTCTCTAAATTTTAACTAATAAAAACATTATTAAAATCCTATTTTGGGAAAAAAATATTTTATTAATAATTCAATTATATAACTAAAATTTAAATCACTAAAAAATAATAATAACATTAATTCATATATATTTAACATCCCTATATGTCTATATTATGTTTGAATACCCCACAACTCGTCCATAATTTATTGTGAAGAATATCTTAACAACTCATTTATAATCCATTAAAATATATCATACTCCCAAATGAAATAAGAATTCAAATATGGTTGTCCTAGTGAGTCACAAACAAAATTTCTATACCAAGTCCCAACTCTTAATCTTCAATTTAACAATTTCTATGTCATGTCATAAGGCATGTGGCCTCACATGACCTCATTAACATGTCATCATGTACTAGAGGCCTCAAACTAGTAGTGTGAGTTTATGATCAATATTAAAGAGACATTAATCTCAATATTTAAACCATTAATATTATAAAAATAACCAAAAAACATCTATAATATATAATTAGTGTATGAAAATATAAAATAAAACCCAAAAGAACACCACAACATAGAAAAACATCACCTATTCTATGTGAAATGAATATTTAGATAAAAAATAACATAGATTAAAATGATTCACCCAATGTGATAATATAATAAAAAAATATTAGATAATGAGACAATAATGCTATATTATAACCCTAATCCTCACCTAAATCTGTCACATGAACCTATCGTTCCACTTTGTCCTGGTTCACTGTATATGTTGTACATAGACCTACAAGTTATGCATAAGGTTAGTATGTCCACTAAGAAGAATTTTTAGGGTGTAAAAAATAAATCTCAATAGGGAACTACTAATGGCTCTCCTAATATTCACCCCAATATACCCTTCTACGCAAAATAATAATGAATAAACAATGTTGGAACATAAATTTTATACAACCGTGCATGTTGGTTCATTATGTGTTAACCAAGAAACCACAAAAATATACCATACATAGCCATTCATGACTAATGAACCATATACATCATGTTGTTGATGTATAATTATTCCATATATAATATTAGGATATGTTTTGGTCTGATCATAAATACTATAGAGCGTAAGATGGAATCTTGAAATCTCTATCAGTTTGACTATGGATTTTAAATTCTATGTTGAAATTAAAACACTATGATAGTAAAAAAAATATTCACCATATGATATATTGAATCCAAGATTCTATTAAAAATTTTCCATTTGAAATATATTTCACTTTATTGACTCATTAATTTGTCTGTTTAATGAATTTTAGATATCAGGGAGATATTGGAGGAAGGTTAGTTAAATTAGAGAATAGATTTCAGTTGGGAAGAATTTTTTTTGGCTTTACCTTAAGGGTCATGTCAAGGAAGTTTTGATATAGGAAGGATGTTTGTATATCCCAATATATTTTGATGTAATGGAGAGTCTTAGATGTAATTTGTAGGTTGTGAGGTTTAAGGTATTCACTATTTTGAGGGGGTGATTTTGGTTGTAGGGCAGCTTTGTTGGTCATGATGTGTGGGGTTTTATAGGGGAAATTGGTGAAGTATAAAACCTTAAGATTCATATAGGATATTTATTTATGAGTTTTATTAAACTTATGATACTCATCTTTGTTGGGAAAAAATCCCTCAAGGTAACATTGCAGTATTTTTGGGTGGATTTTGTTTGTTGGCAAAGCATGTTTTCATAGAAAATTGTCGAGTTCCTGAGAATTTATTGACAATCCTTGTTGACAAAGAACGATGATAAATGAAAGGATGATCTGGAGGTAGTACAAAAGAGCAGTACAAGGTGGCGCTGTTTCCCAGTGTTTCCCAAATTTTTGGGCTCCAAAATTTGGAAGTTTGGTGAGCATCGCGAAAATAGGATTTCCATGAAGATCATATTTTTATATGGAAAAGGAATGAGTTTTGCGAAGATGAGATGCATGGATTAGATTTCGCAAAGGCCAGAAAAATGGAGGCGGTGATGCTTCGCGATTACGTCAAAGCTTCGTGAATGGCAGAGTTTAAGCACATCACTGCGGTGGAAGGGCTTTGCGACGGAGCTTCGCGGCGAAGGTGCGAAGCAATGTTGACGGTAATGCTCCGCGATTACGATGAGCTCAGCGGTCTGAAAATTTCAGTGGTGCTTTGTGATTTAGACAGAATTTCGGCGGAAACATTGGAGCTTCATGATTTGAGATGACATGGTGTTGACTTCGCGTGGAAAGTTCGGGGGTCGGTGGAATTGCCTATAAATAGAGGCCGACCCCCTCGAGAGAAGAAGAGAGAATTTTTAGAGAAAATCATTTTCTCTAGGTTCGCGAAGGTAGTTCTCGTAGCGTGTGTTCTTCATGAAAGAAGAGCTTCACGGCGGCTATTTTTGCTCCGTGAGAGTTGTGCGCTCTGCGTTGGCTCAGTGAGCTTCGCGAGGGACGTTGCACTGCAACGACTTGAGCTTCGTGGTAGTGCTTCACGATAGTGCTTCGCGAAAAGGCAGGAGCTTCGTGAAGGCTTATTTGAGCTTTGTGAAATTTGGAGCCTCGCGAAGTAGGGTTCTTTGCGAAGGTGTTTCCAAAAGTAGTTGCTTAGTGTTCAGAGGCAAAGTGGTATTCATCTGTGGATGAATGTTGGACTTCAATAGAGAATCTATCAACAGTTGAGGATGCATTTATTCATGCAAGTGAAGAGACCTACAGCTCTATAAACTATGATTGGATCCCTTCCAAGTGGAGTGAGCATAGGAAGAGGAAAAAGGTGATCCTCTCCACCGGCAGTGAGCCAGAGAGAGAGAAACAGGGAGTGACCCTTGGGAAAGCAGTGAGCTAACCCTAAACCACGTAAAGGCAGTGAGCCTGGGCATAGAAGTGATCTAGCCCGAACATTGTAATCCACATCTATGGAAGAATAGTGGAATTTGGTATGACCGGAAACTTGTCAGTGTATGCTCCTTGGGCGTAGCCCAGTGAGGGTGAACCAAGTAAAAATGTTTTTGTCTATCTGTTTGCTTCCCTGTATTACATTCAAATTATCATCATCAGATAAAAAAGAAAATAAGTTGTCATAATAATCACACGAGTGCAAAAAAAGTGACCCTTGTAATAAAGAGGTCATGATCCAGTGGGGCAGGAAGAACATTGCGAAAGAATATCCATATCCCGATTCACCCCCCCCCCCTCCTCTCAGGGTATATAGGCCCCTATTGGTCCTAACAATATTTTATTTTCTGATTACACTATGGTTAAATAGTTCAAAACATGAATTAGTTTTAAGTGGCTATTTTATTTTTCTATTAATTGACTTCAGTGCATGGCCATAACCACCATAATGAAAACCTCTAAGGTGATTATTTCTATGGTTCTTATAGTTGGGATCCATGGTGAAATAGTAGTATTTTCATCCTGACCTCCCTTGATTTTATTGATTAAAATGATGTTAATTATGGATTAAATGTGGGAGATAAGGAGGATTCATGATGTTACATTCAAGTATCCACTCATGATAGACCCACTACAGTATATCTATAATGATTAACACTATAGAGAGTTAAAATTATAGTTACCATATAAATTTTTCTACTCCTCTAAATTCATTCAAATTTTATCATTTTCCACTGAAATGTATTAGATCATGCAAATTCAATTGGAGATCCTTAATCACTATTTAGTAGCATTTTGAAAATAAAATTTATTGTATAAATTTTAGATATTAAAATGAAGTGAGTTTGATGATTTAATTTTTAAATAATACCTATATCCTTTATGTTTTCTTCTTATTTTTTATGATTTAATTGATTGTGTAAATTGACAAAAAGATGATTAAACAACAAATAATTCCATCAAAATATGTTTTTTCATAAAAAGGATGGTCATTCATCCTGTATAGGGAATGAATATATAAAATCAAGTAGAAAAAAGGGTTATAGATATGAAAATTGACTTTATATTTCATGTAATCATTACACATTGTGAACCAATGCAAAGTGTGAAATAATTAAAAGTTGTGAAGTGAAAGAAACTATGTTGGATTGAAGATAACATGTGTCAGAGCATGACACATATGGTCACACTATGACCCATTTGATAAAGATCCATAAATCCATTAGGTTAGGAATTCCTTACACATGGTGTAACATTTACACATCATGTAATGATTACATGACATGAAAATGTTGGGATGACCTAGAAATGGATAGAATAAATTTATAATGTGGTGATTTGTAGTTTTTTGAACCTGGGACCATGCATGACTAAATTTGGCCTATTTTAATACCATTTAATTATACCATATCTACAATTAAGTCTATAAATAGATGGTTAAACTTCCACACCCAACTGAGGTATGGGGACTAAATTCTAGGGTGTGAATCTAAGCTACTATAGGTTCCTCCACCACTTTCTCTATGATTTTTATTTATGATTTTTTCCCATTAATCGTTTACGCTTAGTCTCTCACCACTAATATGAGGGGAAACCCATTCCTTATTCTAGGGTTATGTAGTCAAAGAGGGAAGGTGTCATTGGATTTATTTCTTACTCATATTATTTTATTTAGTTTTCTATACTTTATTTTTCCAATTATAATAATTTCCTTTTTGTTTAATGGTGACCATTAGTTAATTAATTTGGAAGGAACCCATTAATTGGACAGTTGGATACCTTGAATTGTGGCATTACCATTATCACATTCAGGGTAACCAGGTTTAAATATGGTATCACATCAAACCTCATTCCAAAAAACCCTATATTACTAGACCAATGAAGATAGAGGATTCCCTCAATGAGGAGGGGGTACCATGACCAAAGGATCCACATCATCTCGAATCTAACCCAAAATGTGTATTAATTAGTTTTTTTTCAAAAATACAATTCACACCGTCCCTTGAAACTAAAAAACCCCTGATACGTTCTATATCTGATTTCAAATCAAATAATATTCTATTATTTACCTTATTCTTTTTTATTCCCAAAACAAATATTCCCAAAACACAAATCACTTATTTCTTTTCATCACATATTACATAAAATCAGATAAAATAACATATTTATTTTAAATAAACCTAATCAAAATAATCTCACCATATCTATGGGATTGATCTCGACATTTCCTCTATATTTATTTTAATTAATTAAGTAGTATTGATATGAGTTTTATAAATTTTTAATTTTATTATTCCCAAGGTAAATATTTATCCTCTTAGATCATGTCAAAATTAAATCTATTTTTAGGGATGGTTAGAAGTGAGTTTTTAGGTTTAACAAATTTTTAGTTTTATTTTATTTCATTCTTTCATTTTACTTTTTATACTAGGTTTTTTGTAATTTTATTTTCAATATTTTGAATCTTAACTCATGGTCAAAACACACACGCAAATGGAAAATAAAATTTTGACATCAATTATGATCCTGAGAAAATATGGAATGTATTATAACAAAGACAATTTTGGGTGTAAAAATCAATCAAGTTTTCAAGGTTCTTCAAAGAGATCCAGGGTTGTTGATGCTTGCAGACTATAGGAGGCTATCACGTATAGTATTTTAATTTATCCTCCTAGCACCCCTATATCTTTAAACCACATTGAGATAAAATAGTATACCATACTAATGTTCTCAAACAACAAGAAATTCATCAGAATACCACATAAAGATCTAATTGTGCTTATCAGAATCTTTTTTGAGCTCCATGAAGCATTATAATTATATAATGTTTCAGGTGATGATATAAGGATTCAAAAAAATTATTTACATCACAAGATAGAGCTAGAGAGTGTATTCAATGATTTCCAGTGCATTTAATAACAACAAGGGGTGAGTTAGAATTAACATTTCCCATCCAATTCTTCCCACCATCCAAATCAATAGATATACATATAAATAATATATACTTTTTTAAATTTGAGTTTGAATCACTCTACTATATATGAGATTATTTTAATGATATAGCTCATAAATTCCCCCTTTAGGGAATCGAGCTTTGGATAATAATTAAACCATTTAATAATTTTTTTCACTAGGAAATCTGTCAATTCTTGTTACTAAAACCATCAGATCACATAAGAAGAAGTCTCTCGAAGAGAGATACATCTTGTTGGATGAAATGGATATAAAATAGTTTCCAATAGCCAAGAGAAGTGGTGCAACAAAAATGCATTCATGTGATAAAAAAATGGCTAGATAGAAACACTGATGGAATCACTGACCAAGAAGATGGATATGGTAATGGGAAAGTATGAAAACCCACAAGGTACGTATACACAAGATGTAAAGTATATTTACTATAATCATGGTAATCAATTTCAGGTTTGGTGGCTATAACAAAAACAACTAGGGAAAGGGTACCAATAAAGTTCATAGGGATAAAAATAACTAGAACCCCATAGTTTCACACAAATGATCCAGTTCCATACATTTTAAGAGACACTAGACACATTTATCCCTGAATCTGGGGCTGTAATCAGAGAAATAAAGGAAGACATGGTAATCCATAAGGACACACTATAGAATATATAAGTTCATGTTGGGAAGATCATTTAATTACTTAGAGGGAGGCCAAGAGGAGCACTTCCCTAATTCCCTGATGTAATCCCACATGAAGATAAGAAATATTCATTGATTAGTAATGGGAAGAAAATATGAGTAAGTATTATAAAATTTAAAGATTGTAATGAAGAAAAACCAGTGGAATCAAGCGAGAAAAAATTTGAAATGATGAAAAATGGAAATGATAAATAATCTAAAAGATAATCTAAATAAGAACCACCATATTACAAACCAAGGAATCTATTTCCAAAGTAATAATATTAAGAGAATAAAGATAAAAAAATGGTAACATTCTAGAAAACATCAAAAAATTCATATTAATATCCTTTTTCCAGAGGATATCGTAAACACGTCTACCAACAAAAATTTCATGAAAGATTTGGTAACTAATAAGAAGAATATTGAGGAAATTAGAATCATTAATATAACATTATAATGATCAGAAGTGGTACAACGGTCCTACTAATGAAGTAGCATGATCCAGGTATCTTCTCAATTAAGGTCATTATTATAGATAATAAATTGGGAAAAGCATCATGAGACCTAGGTGTTAGTGTAACTTTCATATGGTAAATGAAATTCAAGAGTTTGGTATAGCAAGGATGAAAGCCTATAAAAGTTTCATTTAAATTTTTATAAATAGTATTTAATTTACCCTGAGGGTAATCAAGGATATTTTGATCAAATATGACAAATTTTATTTGTTGGTTGACTTTTTAGTGTTAGACATGTAAGAGGATGAAAATACACTAATTCTATGTAGGTTATTTTTAGCCACTGGGCATGCATGGATCGATATCCAAAGGACCTAACTCTATCGAATATTTGGATATGAACATGTAAGTTTCAACATCTAATGGTAAAAGTAGAACTATGATGTGGGATAAGATATCGAGTCTGGAGAAGACAAAGCACCTGATGTTGAGGGTGTCATTGAATGTAAACAGGTACACAAAATTACTACTATTGTGAAATAGGATTCTCAATACAAAAACACAAATAAGAAGAATGAGAGGATGGGGATCAAGACCACTAACACTAGAGTAGAGACCAAATACACCACAGTCGAGAAAGGGAAACTATGACGGATGGTACATGAACTTATATTTAGTTCATCAGGATTGTGGAAGAAATAGTGGATCGATTCAATGGAGCTCCTGAAAGTACTGAAATAAGTAAAAATTATGTTTTTTATAGGAGAAGTACAGAGACTAGTCCACAATGATAGGACACAATTATGACCATTTATGGACACATATGAGGTAAAAACATTTCAATCATTTGTAACCTGAGATGAAGCTGAAGGAGTTAAGGTCGATCTAATGATGTTAAAACAATATCTTCTAGGAGGAAACCTATGTTTTTATATTTTTATTCATTTTTTTATATTAATTCATTTCCACACTCGAAATATTTAAAAATTCCTTGATTAGGGATTTTACTTTCACATTTGTATTTTTTTCAGGATAATAAATTATTTCGTTAGTAGAAAGAAATATAAAACATGAGAAGAAAATACTTAACCAATACATTTCATGAACCGATACATGTCATGAATTATGAGTGGTTAGAACCTATGATACCATCTTTGAAGCATCTATAAAATGGGCTTAATCATTTCAATTATAAATCACTCTACCATATTCCATGCATTTAATTTATTTAGAACTTTTAACTTCCAATTTCATGCCAGAATTCAATTATTTATTTACTCAAATGAACTTGGTGACATAAACTACTTATGATAACTACCATGAAAAAAATTTAAATTTAGGGGATAAGAATGTGAATTAGTATTTATCAAATCATGTTTTAGGGGAGCTTGTTAATTCAAGTAAATTGATTTTTTTAAAGGTTTGGTCATGCTATAAATTTTTTATATTTTCATTAATTGATTTAATTATTCATTTTTATTTCCATGAGTTAATATCCAAACCCATAATTATCATTTATGAGATATCCTCTAAGAAGTATTTTTTTTATTAATTCTATAATATATTTATTTGTAAACCTAGGTATGTATCTTCTATAACATTCTTGTAATCTTATAAAATTTATGAATGAAGAGAGAATCATTTAAAATGAATGAGGAATTATTTTTTATTAACCATTTGTCCTTGTACCCAACATGAATTAATCCTTTTTAATCTATATAATCCATGAACAAGATTTTTAGTAAATGAGTTGAGTTACAGGCCTATCATATCCATTCCTACCTTCCTCAACATGGTTTCCATGTTATTTATAAGAATAATTGTGGGGTTTTTTTTTCTATGGTGTGCCAATATATTCATCAATAAGGACAGTTTCTTAGGTTTTCAATGTGATATTGGGATAGTCCGTGTATTTTTAATTTTGTTTTATTATTAATGTATCTTGTGAAAAAAATTAAAAAAAAATTGGTTGTGTATTGTGAGGACCAAAAATAATCATTTCTAGACTGATGATATTTTGGTCGTATGTAGTTAGGTTGTGCATGTGAGATTTGTCTTAAACAGACTTTTTGAAACAAATAAAAAAATGGAAACAAATAAATGGAGAATGATTCATTTATTGTTATTATATATATCATGGACCCATTTTTTTATTTTTTAGGGAAGAGAGAAATTAAATATGTGTGGTACATTTATATTGAGCATCTATTCTAATATCATGAATTAAAATTTAGAGACAAACCACCTTTATGAAAATTATTTTTTCACATCAGTTACCCACCTACCCTAAAGTATCAATGACCTTTAAACCTTATGAAGAAGACTTTATGATTGAATTATATTTTTTCTTCGTGTGATGGATATGTTAGATTCCATACAAGCCTATCATAAGTGACATGTTCTTCAGATATGTTCATCACTATATTCATTAATAACTTGATAAAGAGTGTAAAAAATCACGTGTGGTAAATTAAAAATGGTATGAATATTAAAAATGAATTGAAAAATGAAAATGGATGATTGAAAATATTTGGATATTTCTAAGGAAGAAAATTAAATTACATGGTTGATTTGTATTAATTGATGAATAAGGTATTAAAAAATATTATATATTTCATGATCAAACATTTATCTTTCTATTTGATTTTTTTTAAATTGACTTTAAATCAGAGTTGATTAAGCATACATTGTAGTGCGTTGAGATTCCATATTTGAGGAAACTTTTGAATTCAAGTGTTGGGGATTTATAAGTGAATTTATTGGGTGCATTTTTACATTAAATTGAAGTGATTTGTTGATTTAATTGTTAATCAATACCTATATCCTTGATGTTTTATTCATATTTTTAAGTATTAACTAGATTATAAAAATTGACAAAATGGGTTAAAATGAAACATAATTCCATTAAAATATGTTTTTCTACAAAGAAGGATGATCATAGAGAACGTCCAGAGAATGAAAATGTAGAAAAAAGGTTAAAGAGGGGTTCTAGAGCTTAAAATTCACTTTAAACGTCATTTAATCATTACACACCATAAACCAATTCATGGAGTGATAGAAATACAAGTGGTGAAGTGAAATAAACCATCCCAAATTGAACATAACATGTGTCATGGAATGAAACATATGATAATGTTTTTAAAAATGTGAATAAGACCCTGAAATCTTTAAGGTCATGAATTCCTTATATGTGGTGAAACTTTATCTTGTTTTGTAATAATTACATGACAAAAATTTGTTAGGACGGCCCAAAAACATCAAACTTTGATGTATTAAGTGGCGGGGGCCTGGTTTTTGACCTGGGACAACCCATGACTACATATTAATCCATATAAACTACATTTAAATCTATGTGAGCCCCATGGAAATATACAAATAGTGGGATGAGCTACCACACCAAAGATAGATCTAGAGACTAAAGTATAGGGTGGGGAGTTATGAGACTGTAGGATCTCCCACCAATTTCTCTCTAGTTTTTCAGAATGATTTATTATCATTTCAACCTTCCCTCTTACTCTCTCATCACTTGGATGGGAGGGTAAACCCACCTAGTCATTGGGTTAAGTATCTGAAGGGGGTGGTACCATTGTATCTATTTTTTATTCTTATTATTGTATTTGGTTTTCCATAATTAATTTATCCAATTTCAATCCTTTTTATTTTATTTAATCATTAAAATTAGTCAATTAGTCTGGAAGGAACCTTTTAATTTCGCATCTGGGTACCCAAATTGAAGCATGACCATTGTCACATTCAAGGTAACCTTGTTTAAATATGGTATCGAGAAAAAGTTGATTTATCATACCCCTAAATTTTTATACCAATATATATAGTGGATTGTCATGTTGAGGAGGGGATACAATGACATTAGATCCAACTCGTCTTGTCTAAGATGCCAAATTTCTATTAATTAATTTATTTTATAAAATTCAATTTCACCTAAACACTAAAACTAAATAACCCTACCACACCTTCTATGAATTATTTCAATGAAAAAAATATGATAGGCATTTATTTCTTCTGTCATTTTCCCAAAACTATTTCCAAAACCAAAATTTATTTTTTATTTTCTTCCCCTCTTTCTTTAAATTATATCAAATAAAAACATTCTTTTAAACAAACCTAATTTAAAAAAATCATCATTAATGTAGGATAAATCTGGATCATTCCACTAAATTCATTTTAATTAATTATGTACATCGATCTGAGTTTTATAAATTTTTAAATAGATAAGACCAAAGGTAAATGATGATTCTCTTTGGAAATGTCACTTTGATTCATGTGTTTCTATGGTTCGAGAACCCTTTATCAAAAGTGATTTTTTATCCCTTTATCTTGTGTTATTTTCCTACATTTCTTATTTGAAATTATATGAAAACTATACAGAGTTTTTTTTGTGGTCCTGAATCATTTTTTTTACGATCTTGGTATGTTTTTCATTTGTGTTAATTTTTTTATGCAGAGACAGAGACAATTTGATTATGGTAAGGGACTTGAGACTTCTCCCTCTTTTTTGGTATTTTTCGGACGATGTATTATATTTCGTTCTTTGGGTGGGTGGTAAGAGTTAAAATAAAAATCATATTGTAATGATCCTAAAAACATTGGACGGTAATTTTGATTCACCTAGTTTTATTTATTTCCTTTATATTTATTTGTTTTAATGTATTGATTGAGGTCTTTAATAATATTTTTCGTTCATTTTTGTGATGTTTATTGGCTACTAATGTTATGAGGCTTGGATAAAATCTCATAAAAGGGTAACCATTTAAATATAGTAATGAATTGTTTGTTTGGAAATGTCATAATTCTATAATGATAACTATGCTAACCACGATGCTTTTTTATATTAGAATGATTAATGAAATATAGCCTGATATGATTTGATACATAATTTTTTTTCCTTCCTTACTTAATTTATAATGATTTTTGGTTGATGTTTTATGATATAGTAATAATATAAGTTTATTTAGATGGTCGTTTAACATTTATAATTGGTAACATCATGTCAATATAGTAATTAATTAATTATGAGTGGGTCTAGAAATTTTTTAAATTAATTAATACATGGAATTGTTGTTTGAAATAAAGGAATCATGTTGTATATGTCTTAATGTGTTTATTCTTAAATGAAGTGAAATGGTTATTTGGTATTTCGATTTTAAAATTCGTGGTGTCCATTTTCTTAAGATTTTGGGTGGTAAATATGATGGTTGTGTTATTATTATTATGGGATTGCACTATAGATACCCCATGGAATGGAATACGAATAATAATAATTAACATGATAATGAGTTGGTACATAATAAATAGTGGGTTTCTAATCAACTATTAGTGACTGAAATGGGTGTGTAATATCTAATGACTGATTTTCATTTGTGTATAGATTAATTAATTTCATTATGAATATAACATTGATGGAAAATGGTAAATCTAGAAATTTTGTAAGGGTGTGAATTCATGAGAAGTAAATTATGATTATTGAGTTTTTTGAGTGTTGGTTTGAGACTGGTTTGAGTATTTTTTTAAGAACTATTTTTTTGGTTAAATTGAGGGTAATATTGAAACATTTTAGGATACATTTATAGGGTTATTGTAGTGTGAACACCTGAGTTAGTCATTTGTGTTTCTATATAATAAATTATATTTTGATTTTGATTTCTTATTAACCCCACCCAAGATAGATTATTCTAAATATAAAAGGTACTGGTTTCTAATTTCTCCCCCAACATCTATATTGGAAATTGGATGGATTGATAACTAATCCCTCTTCTTATCTCAAACTTTAGATATAGTATAGGTTATGATGGATCAATGTGGGAATACGTTTACAGTTATTGATGGTTTAGAGTTATACTATGAAATTCATCATGATATGATGATATATAGTAGTGGTATTTCATGGAATGAGGAGGTCATGTAGTTAATTTCCTTCTTGTTTTTTATACCTTACTATAAAATATTTTGTAGATAAAGTTGTTAGGGCTGTTAAAAACTGGTTCTGACAAGAATGTTCAACCCTATGCCGGTTGGGGGATGTAGGGTTCTGGTATATTCTACATTGGTTGTGACATGATATATATATATATATATATATATATATATATTGTGATTGCACATATATGGAAAGTACAAGAGCATAATGAAATTTTTCATTAGGGAATGAGAGTGAAACACTAGTGGAAAAGTATTGTGGGATACCCAATTTCTATATATTTTTTATCTATTTTGTTGTTATATTTTGATTCCATATTGATTTTGTGATCTTTGGGGGGGGGTTTGATAGATGATCGGTTATAGGTGTGTGTTGGTTTTGTTATTTATATTTCTCATGTATTATTATTCTCTTTACAAATTTCCATGGTAAGTCTCGATAAGGATCCAAATATTCTTACGTGTATTCTAACCATTAAATATATAAATACATTTTTTAGGGTTCTAGGTGGGATTTAATGGTAGAGCATGATGTTATTAACTCAGAGATTAGTGATGTTATTAGAGTCATTTTGATATGAATTTCCATTTATATTTAATTCTTGGAGTTATTTAATATATAATTTACATTCATCATGGGATATTGGTTTTTATTACATGTTATGAAGTGGATGGGTAGATTCTTAATGTGTTCATAAGGATTATGAGGGTAATGCATGATATTGTTTGTCTATATAACATTGGTTCTAGTCACCATCCCATAGCCTATTGGAGGCGGGATCTTTGGGTCACTCTCATCTTCACTAAAATAATAATAGGGGTTCCCAATGAGGATGGATCATGAAAACATGGGTGTTATATTCATAATGGAATCAAAAACTCTTGGTCGGTCTGACCATTAGTTCCAAATGCTATATGATTTCTTGGAATCTCTGTTGGTATTTCCATGGGTTCTAAACAAACACATCAAAGGAAAAATACACATTGATGGTGTAGATCTTCACACTAGTTCTTATGGATCTATTCTACTATAACCTATATACCTATTTTAATATAGTTAGTGTAAAATAAATAAATATGGAAACACAATCCCAAGTTCGAACTTTGAGATGGTATCTCCCGCATACCACATGTCATGCATCATAACACAGATCTTGGAAGCAAGTCACTATAGCATAGTTTCATCGCCATTATAAAAACTAATTGTAAATATAACCTTAAGGTATAAAATCTCTAATATAGGTCTGATAACATAATTCATGATATTCCAAACTAATTAGCATATCCATATTTCTAAAATAAGGAAACAACTTAGTTCCTTAAAACTTACCTAATTCTTAACAACTGATGCCAACCCAAAATACAATACACCACTAGTGATACAACATCATTTAGGCCATAAATAAACCTATATTTAATCGTAAAATACAAATTTTCTTATATATTTAAATATCAGTATCCTAGTCATGTTACTTAAGAACCATCCCATTAAAACACGCTTGAGGTCCCTTGGTAGCTTATTATCTGACCACTAGTACAAATTTCCCACAATGTAATAATTTTCACCATAAAATCAGACATAGGGACGACTTAAAACCAATCGTTTTTAGGGAATACATATTTACCACACTACCATAGTCACCTAAAAAATATCACACTCCCAATAACAACCAATGCTTCAACTCGCCCTTAATAAGGTGATCCCCACCTTTCATGATATAGATAACTATCTCACCCATCACAAATAGGACTAGCCCATCATGCCTACTAAAAAGCCTCACAAAGTACACCCTAGTATATTCAAAACATATATTAAGATAAAATAACAATATAAGGCCCCTGGTAAACTCAATGGCATCATCATCCCAAGGTGACAAAGTCATTGGGAGATTTTAATCCCTCGATATATTGTAGATCATTCACTTCAGGTCTAATATGCTCTATGACATGTAATTATCCACATAGGGAATTATCCATTACTATAAAAATTTCTTAATCCCAGGAAATCAAAAAATAAAAAAACATGCATAAAAATCATATGGCTAAGTATTTATGAGACCACTAAATTCAATATATCTTTTTTACATCATTCCAATATTTTCTATACTCATCCATGTCCAAACTAAATCTAATATAATAAATTGATTCATATAACATACCAAAACAATTATATAATTAATTATAAGAATTTATAATTAATTAACCAACTCAATTAAAATATCATAACCTATAAAATATGACCAGTTTTGGAGACCGTGAAACCGTGACCAGTAGTATATAGAAGGTATAAGGAATTCCCTTATCACATATATAAACAAAATCCCTCGTAATTAAATATCCATTGATTTCAAATATCCGAATTAACTAATTAAATAACAAGTAAAATCACGGGCTAATATTTACCCACGAAAAGGAAGAGTGATAATGTGAGATCATCATCTCTCAGTATCCTCTAGTTCCCATAATAAGAATCCCCGCTATTTTAGGATAATTACACTATTTTTTAGTGGAATGATAAAAAAATAAATTAGAAAAAATAATGAAAATGACATATAAATAAAAGGATAGATCATTTCTAATTTTTTTACACTAAATTTTTTTAATTTACCACTAATAAAAGTAGGGTTTAAATGTGAAGAGGGGATAGAAGGTTATCCAATGTAGATTCCACTTGATGGCTTCTTTTTCTAAAATTATGAAGCTAGTAACATTAAAAATATAAGTATTCACTTAATTCTCAAAAAACAAATTCATGGTATATCGGGAACACGATATGCTCTATTGAGTACCTGGTGCACCATTAGTTATCCTATGCAAGCCTACTATCTTCCTGATGGACCATTCATTGGTACAAAACCACTAGCCCCTTCACTGGTACCTGGTGGAGCCATATTTTATACCTAGATGCCTTATCCTTTAACCTCTTCTCCTGGTTTCTTCACTAAAAACCTTAGAATTTGTTTTGTCCCCTCTTAAAAAAACATTCAAAAATAACACATTCCGTTTTACCTTCAGAATATAATCATAAATCCCTTTAGTTAATCATCAATCAAAATATATAATTCACTCTAGATCTACCTCACAAAAAATAATAATTTTTCCAAAATCATGAAACCATAAATATATTGTTCATTAAAAAATCCAACATCCCTAAATAGTGATTCTAAACTAGATGTTATCAATGATCCACCAACTAAATCCAATGAATTATATTTTCCCAAAAAAATCCTATATTTAGAGAATATATTAGATACCTCCAAATGATGTATTTAATTCCAATACAAATTTTCCATATCCAAAACTACATGAAATGCATCAATAAATTCTCTACCACCATACCTGCACACAAATATATTAGTCTCCCACATCGAAAAACGTTCACATCACCTAAAAATGATGTCCCATCTCTATAAGAATCCTAGGAATATCCAACTACCCACATATGAAACTTATCCTGACCCGCATTGTAATATATTATGACACTTATCAAATTCTCAAAACCCATTGACATACTCCTCCCACAAGTATTGACACACTCCATATTTTATTCCCTATCAGACCCTCACTAAAATTGTAACATAGATAATTAATCCAACATATTGAATATGCTCAACCAAAATAGTTGGTACCTAAATATGGTATATACAAAGGATATGGATGGGTTTAACCAACTTGTGCACTAGAATTCTAGGATAAATATCATCCTTCTTCTAGTACAACCACACAGTGTCTATTCTTACTCAATGGTCACACATTCCAATACACTTAGCGGATAATCTACAACCTAGGATCATCCTTAAAATTATTTTAATGAAGGAAACACTTGATATATGAATCCCATTTCTAGGAAATTACCAATAATAATTTCTATATGTTCTCTACCCACTCTCACCTCAGTGATAATCCCTAATCTCAAAGGTCACACCCTTAATAACTTAATGTTTCTTTTCCCACAATATGAGTTCCCTTAACCATACTTTTCTATCACTGATCCAGTCAGATTATTGCATTACTCACATATCCCTCTTGTTAATAAATGTTTATCCCATACCAAAAAAATTATTATCAAAACTCATGCCCTGATATATAATATCACGGTTCCTCTTCCCATCATTTTTGAGTCATATTGATGTCATGTTTTCCATTTTCAATGCCTTGGTTGACATGACATGAACCAATATATTACATCACCACTAACTAAATTCTCAGGTTCTCATCCTTAATGATATTTATCTATCACCATTGAATTTTTTATCCTCACTTATATCCCATCATTCCATTAGTGAAACACAATTTTAGTCTTATAATTTTACAGTAAAACATCAATCCAAAAATATTATAGTTTTCTCAATAATCTCATCAATTGTGAAAACTTATTCCTAATCACAACCCAACTATGATCCATGACCACAATACACAAAATATCATGATATAATTGACATGAATTAAAAACTATACATTAAAACCTTATTGATAGAACCTTCATAATGGTACTTATCCAATTTCAATATTATCAAAAACCAATAAAAACATGAATACATTATTATATTACCTGATAACTCATCTAGGATAAATCTTCCCTAAGTCACACATCACCAAACCTTATCATGTGAGCTTAAAAAACTAATAAAAATTATTATAAATTTAATCCTAATATAACTAGAAGAACGTTGTTATATTTCTTTTAGAACAACTTAAGACATTCCACATGTACCAAAAACTGATTACACAATCACAAATCACCCTAGACCCAACCATCTAGGATCAAATATAACAATCCTGAAGAACACTATACTTAAATCTAACACAGATAGGTTTATATTTAATAATTTCTGATACAATTCTCTATGGTTCCAAAATCACTATAATTATTTTTTATTTTAATAACCCAAAGCATCCTATATGCCTTTCTCAACCCTCTCAAAGGTATCAATCTCCTCAAGGAAACAAATCCCCATTCATAACTATATCCTATGAATACCCTTCCTATATCAATCCATCATAAATACATCAAATGTAGCATCATGAGATTTTTAAATGAAATACTATGTTTGATAGCATATATGATAGGCCACATCAATATTAAACAAACAACTAAATATTTTTATTTAAATGTTACCTTCATAACCTAGCCATTAGAAAGGTGAGAATGAATACTGTTAACTAAGTTGTGAAAATATGGTTTACACATGAATATAAACTAATTATTTTGTGACTAATTAACTAAAAATGTATATAAAATACTTTTTAAAATAAAAAGAATTTTTAAAAAAAACTATTTAAATTTTCACAAGTGTGTTTCACAATAATAAATTAATAAATCATTATTTATATATTATATTAACGAAATATATATTTAATTTAATTTTAAAATTTCATCTTATTTTAAACATGGTATAATAACAAATCTAATTTTATGAATAAAAGAAGTATTATTCAAAAAAGACTATTTTGGTCGCCTTTTGATGGAACAATTATTTTAAATCTAATTTTTGAGATGTTTATATATACCATGTGGAAACAAAAATATTTTAATGTGTAGTATCAAAACTTTGTTTGGTTTAATTTTTTGAATTTTTCAAATATGTTTAAATGTTTATTATGAAGAGTTAAAAAAATAATTCCTTTTAATTAAAAACTAATTTTTCATCAAATTTAGTTATAGTGTTAAATAATATTTTTATTGATATTAAAGTATAATATGACTATTTTCTATCATCTAATCCAATTAAGTTCATTGTATTCAATTGAACGTTGATATTAGATATAAAAAGATTGTTAACTTCTAAACATTCTTACTTTAAAAATGTGTTTTCTCATTCCATCAAAGAGACAAATATTTAATTAGTTTCTAAATTTTTTTACTTTTTCCTATTGGAAAATGGATTAAATATTTTGAATAAAAATTTAACAATAATTTAAATATGTCCCTTTTATTTTTTTACATTATGAATAGTAACTTTACTAATTTGTTTATTAATGCACTTAAAGGTTAATCATGTAATTAAGGGTAAAAATAATATTATAAATGTTATAAATAATACATAACACTTGTAATAATTTTATTGTATGCATTATTGTCAACCATATGCTTCCTTGGGATGATTTTATGTCCACATTGATCCACATGGTGTACTTTATCCTATTTATAATATTATATTAAAAGAAAAGTCAATTTTTTCATCCTGTGTTTTTAACAAGTGAAATATTTTTATTATGGTGCCATACATTAGATCTCTTTGACTATAAATTTTATTTTGAAATATAAATCTTTTATCTTTATCCTAATAAATTATTTTTAATTTTTAGAAAATAAATAATTAAATTAATGTCTTACACAATGATGATAGAGTAATTGTTCAATTAAAGGAAATATCATATAAATGGTATTAAAAATACTAAAATAATTATATTTATAGATTATTAATGTAATTAACATATTTTTTATTTTCATTTGACATGATATAGATGTTATAAAATTATTTTCTATAATTTATCATGTAGTTATGATATTTTAAAAATTCATGTAATTAATGATGTTAAAATAGATATTATTGATATTTTAAAATAAATAATATTTTATTAAATGATATTAAATTCATAATAAAATATTATTTAAAAATATTATTGTATTCTATATAAAAATATCACCAATGACTCATTTTTGGTCGTTTTGAATTTTATAGTAATATTATTAACCCTAAAAGTGTAAATTAC
The DNA here is from genome assembly GCA_963277665.1 of Viscum album. NCBI lineage: Eukaryota > Viridiplantae > Streptophyta > Magnoliopsida > Santalales > Viscaceae > Viscum > Viscum album. The sequence continues at coordinate 482,279,059 of OY728145.1, read as the reverse complement.
ATGATATCATGGTAGGAATTAGTGATGGTTAAAACACAAAGATAAGGATGAAAAATTTTATAAATTGGTATAACTATAATTAGATGAATTTATTTGGATATAAAATAATCATATATTCTATTTAAATAATTTCAAACCATTTTTCATAGAAAATTAATTTATATTAATTTAGCATTTTGAATAATTCAAAGAGTGTCCCTGCCCACTTTTATAAAAGAGAACCTCTCCATATCATTTCTCCACATGTCTAAAGCCATTTGGATTCTATAGAATCTACCCAAACCACCTCCAAACCTACTTAATTAATTACTTTAAGTATTACAATGGGAATAAATTTGACCAAAGAAGACCTTTTATGTAAATAAATAGGAGATGCCCAAAGAAGAGGCAACGTTCATCAATGAACATTTTTGGTTTATATATTCTTTGAACCTGTTAAATTATATTTATTTAATGTTTATATAATAACCTCATTATATTATATATACTAATATGTTTTTATTTTCAGGGTTCTCCCAAAACTTATTCACGCATCCATCTAATGGGTAATGAACTTATTGTTCCAGTGTATGGAAAACATCAGCCTCATGCAATGGTGATCATTCATTTTTTCTTTACCACATCATGGTTGGAATGATGATGGAGAAAATGTATTTATATGATATTTATTATGTATTTTGGATTCTATAATTATAATTTAAAATATACCTTTATTTCTTCCTTCATTTGTAAATATGATAACATCATTTGTGGATGTGTGGACTACCGCCTCCTCAAAGCGATGTGATTCATTCACGCAATACATGGTAAGTATTAAGGGTATGTTTACATAATAATATGTGATATACAATACCTATTTATGACATTAATGTCATAATTAATTTACTGGAAATATAATATATCATTTTTTTATTATTCTTTTTCTTTAATAAAATGGTTATAATGTCGTTTGTAGACATGTGGACTACCGCCTCCTCAACACAATGAGATAAATATTACATCAAAAGAATTATATATAAAAGTATATATGATTAAATAAAATTTTATTTATGATATAATTATTTAAGATAAATATTAACTATTTTATTTTCGTAATAATAATACAAATATAGAAACATTACTCATGCGTACATATGGCCTACCGTCTCTACGATTTAACGTTTGTTCAGTTTTCATAACCATCATTCATGATTGGTTTTAAAATAAAAAATTATGTATAAATATGATAATTATTTCTTGATAATTATTTTTTATATTTCTATATAATAACTCCTTTGACCTTAGTTGATCAACCAATGTTTTTTTAACGCATGAACAGAATTATGTCAATACACCCAATGTTAATTTATTTTTTTAATTAGTTGTGTAAAACATTGTAATAAGTGTATTAAAATTAATAAAATACTTATAAAGGTTATATATAAATTAAATAACTATTCTATGTTTATTATTGAGTAAATTAAATATTATACATGATGAGTCGGACTCATGGTAACAGATTTTTGTCTCAATATCCTTTCATTGAGGAAATTTTGATGTTATTCATCGTTATTATCTTATAATGTTTATATAAAGATTATTTGAAATTATATATCAATAACAGACCAATTATCATGGAATTTAGTTTTTAATTACATTCTTTAATGGGTTTTATGATTCAAGTGTTACCTAAGTGAGATGGTACTTTAGTCTGTAAAAGTACTCTTTTATTGATTTTCTTTAAACTCCTTTTATTACATGTCTATGTTTTTAAAATGATATTTGAAATGTTTCATTAATGACGTATTTCCTGGAAATTACAAATTATGGGTGCATATAGATAGCTTCGGGTGATCCCATTATAGATTAAATGATGGGTGCACCAAGATAATGCTCCAATGCATTGGGTAATGATAGTTTTATCATTAAAATTATATTGGAAGTTTGTATTATGGTTATACCAATCTATAAAGGTTCTTTAAGGGTTATATTTCTTGATGTCACAAGGTGACTACATGAATTATCTATACTTCATGATGATTTTATATGGGAATATTTTCTTTTCAAAAGGTAAAACAAATGATCATTTTAATGGAATGTTAATTACCTTTTTTGGTTAAATGTTATGTTTTAAGAAGTGTGTTTTCTATGGGTTTTCATGTTTTCATGAACTAACAATTTCGTTTCCTTTTTAATAACATACTATTATTTTATGGTACACTAAAGTTTAAACAAAATCAAATGAAATAACAGATAATAGAGACAAGAATGAGATAAAGTAGAAATTTGTGATGATTGATAATAAAAAGATACAATTTTTTATTTCAAAAAATAATATTTTAGAATAAATTGATAATGTTTTAATAGTATCCAATTTTTATAATTTTTTGATATTATGAATTAAAAATGTCATCATTCCTAAAACTCTAAAACTGAAAATACCCTCAAAATGAGAGAATGTAATTTCTTGACTGAAACTCAAGATTATTAAATGATTAAGGTCAAGACCATATAGTTGGTATCATAGGATGGTTTAGAAAAATTGAGAGACCATGATTTTTTGTTAATTTTTAGGGATATCAACATGGGTTTATAATTTTAGGGTTTATGATAAATTTAGTGTCTTATAAACCCTTTTTGGACTCATTTTATGAAATATTAAGGTGAGTAATAGTATATTTGGAGATGTTAATTTTGATGTAATTATGGGTTATTATTTTTTGGGAAAAAAATGAAAGGTATGGATAACCATTGAGGTTAAACCATGTTATAGTTATGGTTTTAGTACTTCATTGTATTTTGGGAATATTATAAGAATTATAATGTTTTAGAAAAATGAACACATGTAGGATAAGTGACAACCCATCATGTCTGATAGATCCACGGGAATCAAACCCATAACCAAAGGGCCCCCAGGGTGTATCACCAATCACTAACCTGTGAGGAGTCCTAATTGGTATCAATTTTTATATTAAGTTAAATGATTGGATGGATGATGAATGATTTGATTTTGGTAACTTATGTATTATTTAATGTATTTTCATGGAAATGTAATATGATTTAGTGATTAAGTGAATAATTCTATTTCGGGAGATGTTCGGTATTTTTGAAATCCTATGTGATCATTGTAAATAGTATAATATGGAATTATATTTTTCAGAATAAAGGTTGAATTATATTTTTAAGTGAAATATTATTCAATTGTGGACTTATGATGATTCAGGGTTTTTTGTTTGAAAATTGTTAGCATGTAATGGAAATTATGTGATTTGGGATATTAAATTTTCATTTTGAGAGAATAATAGTGATTGATGTTATTTTGAAGACTATATGATCAAATACCTCTGGATTTTCAGTTTAAATATTATTCTACAATACCATTTAAGAAATATAGTTATTTGATTAATTATTTATCATTATTTTTGTGTATTGCTTTTGAATTTTGTTGATTTATGTATTTTTCCATTATATAATGGTTTATTGGTTTTTAATAAATTATCTTATATTATCATAACAATTTGGGTTTTCTTAATTTCTAAATATAGTATAAATGTAAGTTAAATCATTTATGGATTACGTGAGTCTCTAAAAGTTTATTCTGGTGATTTAGGTATGAAAACTTCATCATGAATACTCATAGTTTTAATAAAAGGATGCGTTTGCGGTGGAAATTTATTAATGGATGAAACTATATAGGTAAATTAAGTATATTTTCTTATGTTATTATTTTAGTTAGTAAAATAACTCCTTAATCCTATGAAAACAATATTGAAAAAAATTATCCATTTAATTTTCCTACTGATAAATCAATGACTGACACGAGCCTGTCATGGGGTGTGGCAAAACCAAATATTACCTAAGTTAAAATGTAGTAGAGTGGTTATCATAGGTTGTCTCCAGAGAGGGGTGCACAACAATTAAGCTGTCACTTTAAAATAAGATCAAAAATTGTGGTTGTTTTTCTGAATTTGATTGATTTTTGAAAAGGAAAGAAAGAAACTAAAAAAAGGAAGGAAATTTAAGAAAAATATTGGGAACAACATAACAAATCAATTTATTGAAACTATTATATAAGAAGGGTGATTAGTTTAGAGTTGGTTCTCCATTTTTAATTCTATCATAGTTCCAATTTATCCAATTCTCTTCTGCTAAACTGTTAAGAGTGAGAATCCACAATCGTTTCTTCTCACTCCCTTTGTCAATTAAAAATGTGAGAATAAACCTTACTAAAATATTAGGTTGGTATACTCTCCTTCCAATGTGTAATAGAGTTGTAGAAAATACTCCCAATTGTCTTAGGCAATTCCCAATCGGGTCTTGTTTATCCCAAGTAATCAAGAACATTCACTACTCCTCACACACGTACCGATGATCACCGAGTACTTCACCACTAAGTCCCAGTCTATTCCATCGTTTATAAACCAGAACCTAGTGGAGGGAGATATTGATCATTGACCAAATATAAATGAACAACAGTATCTAAAATTAGATACAATCATACATGATAATAAAAACTGTTATAGGAAATTGAAATCGATTTCGCAGAAGAGAGAAAGGATTTTAAAACATATAGTGCATGAACTCAAGGGTTAAAAAATGGAAAACCTCCCCTTCCCAAATCATACAGAAGTTTACCCCACCATGGTAAGGGTAATTGTGACTAAGGGGAATGAATAATTCATTACAAAACTAAGAAGAACAAAAGAGAGAAAACAAAGAATAGAAAATTTGGTGCTCCAAAAGTTTGCCTCTGTTATTCACACCATCCGGTTGCAACGCATTGAGGTCCCTTCTTATAGAATTTTTAAAATGAAGTTCTCTATCGACCCTCAAAATTTGAGAGTCATTGGACAGGTGTAAAGAACGCTTTGGTCGAATCAATGACCATTACGTTTCTGGCCGCCAAACACTGTTTCACCCACTCCACTTGGACGCACCCAAAAAATTACTTAATAAGATTAATATTTTATGAAATTTAATGGGAACCGTACCTTGAAATTCCTATGTAGATACCAGCTGGAATAACCTCATTTTAAGGTCAGATGAAGGTGATAGTCCATATTTAATGCAGTGGGTTCCATTCTACCTGCTAAACTGATTTCTCCACTTGATTGAATTTTCTGTACCATTGGGTTTCGAATTGGGTCTTGGTCCAGAAGGAACATTTGAAGAACACAAGCATAATAATCCTAAAAAAAGTATTAACTTAAATTGGACCCATATTATAAACGTTATTCCTGAAAAACAGAAGCTATATAAAACTGATAATTTTACAGAATTACCCCATTTTCACATTTAAGCCCAAAATACACCAAAAACACATAAATGATGCAAATACACTCACACTGAATAATTGGGAGGGATTAAATAATTGAAAAACATATAAATAATAATTAAAATATTAAATCTATCAATTCCCCCACACTTATCACATGGACTCCTGGACAAGTCAGAATCAAAATAAATTCAAAGTAAATTCAAAACACATAACCATGAGATCCACCAATTTGAAAACAAGAAACAAAATATATCATGCCTCCTAAAACTCTATTATTTCATATTCTTATTTCAGGATCATTCAATAAATTGACTCTTCATTTCTCCTCCCATGCACACAAAACACTTACCTAACTTTCATTATCTCTCATTACACAAATTTCAATTTTTTAGCAATGTCTTTCTCATCCAAACTCATACAAGGGTCACCATAGGCTTGATAAATTCCTACATCTCCACCCGTTGTGAGTCAAAGACATATGTTTATCATGAGGAATTGGTAAGTTTGTTCTGTGGCTTTAGGTTGGTAGGATTTATATGTGAAAATTCTGAGGCTGAATGAAGAGGGCTTGGCTCTTTTTGAAGAAAAATTGCATTACCCTAATTTTCCCAAAAGTATGGTCTTCTCTTCACTCCCCTTAGAAGAAAATAAACTCCTTCTCCATGGAATATCATGGAATGTTCTCATATTTCATCATTTCAGCAGAAAAAATTTCAATCTTCTCAAACATAATATTTCATGAAAGCTCCAGAAAAGGCACAACTTCCTTTTTACATTTGAAGCTCCAGAAAGGCATAGCTTTTTTCTCCATTGGAGGCTCCAGAAAGGCACAGCTTCTCATACATGAATGCTCCAGATAGGCACATTTTTAAACTGAATGATTTTTAAGCAATAATAACATCTCTTCAAAATATTATTTTCCACCCAAATTATCTCTAAATGAGGTAGTACAACACAAGACAGCTTCCCCCACACTTAAGTTCAACTAGATTATGCAATTTTACTTCAAGAGAAGGTTGAATAGGGAATATTGGCTTGTAATGTGGCTGACCTAACAGGATGTTCATGGCTTCTATGGGCTACAAGGATTAAATGTTCAAGGTAGGCCAGAATGAAAGGTATTATCTTGAAAAGGGGGCTTTCAAACCAAAGAAATGCCTCAATCATTTAAAACACATGTACCCCAAACCCTCAAGTTTTGAAGGGAATGAATCAAATTCTGGTTAAATCAAGAATTGTATGGTTCTCTCAATAAATGAGGTGAAAGAAAAGATTTTGAAAATTAGGTTTAGAAGCCTCACAGGAAAGTGATTTCAAATTTAAAGACAGTGAGATGTGGCATGAGATTCCAAATTTAGAGTACTTTTCATGAAATTTACAAATATTTTAACTTGAAACAAAGTCATTTTCATCATTCATTTAAGCTTAGTTTCATAGGATAAATTGTTTCACTCATTGAAATGGGTTTTAGAAATTTGTGATGATAATAATTTTAGCTCAAAAGTTTCAAAAACACACAAATTGTTTTTGAAACAAATAATTGAAAATACTAGACTACATTGGTTCCCTCCCCCACACTTAAATGATACAATGTCTACAATGCATTCAAATTGATTTAACATGTATTAATATTTTTAATTGAATCATAGAAATCAATAAATTGTAAAGGAAAGGTACAACCTGACTTATTGGTAGTGTAATGTTGAGTTAATCTCCTAAGTGTGAAGCATATAAAAACCTACAAACAAAGGTAGATAATAAAAACATAATAAATTTATTGAAAATAAATAAAATATAAATAGAATGAGAATAGAAGGATAGATCTTGGTTTTATCCCCCAAGTGGGCCCTAGGTTTTGACTGCCTCCAGATGGGCAGTTTCAGTTTGTTATCCCCAATCCGATGGTGGGTTGAGTTTCTTTGAGATGAACCACCAACACATTTTCCTTTCAGTTAGAACTTCTTTCTTTTTTTTGAGGAGTATAAGGATACAGTACACCAAGTCCACCCCTATTAAAATTATATGCATCTTGTAAGGTGGGTTAGGATAGAGAATGAGTCCTCCTCTTTCTTGGTTTCCATTTTCACAACTTTTTCTTCATTCTCCAATAGTTCCTCAAGGAATGCTTCATCAAAATAATAGTCAAAGGGAAAATCAGAGTGTAATTATATTTGAATAAAATTAAAACATGATGAATCAATATCAAACTCTTCCCTTTTAAAGTAAGCATCTTGTGTCTCTTTTTCTTCTTGGAAATCAACTTTTATCTCATCTTGAAATTCCTCTAATAAGCATTCATCTAGTTCAGGGAGCTCCATATGTTCTTCTTCTGGTGTATCTTCTTCTTTTTCCTCATCCACCAAGGCAATACATTTGTTGTCCAAGCCTGAAAACTTCATGCAAGGGAAGGTGATACTCAATTCAGATTCTATATAATCAGAATGAAAAGATTTAAGAAAAATATTTTCTCCCATAAGTAGCTTGACTTCAATTGCTTCTTCAGTATGAGGTTTCTCTTGCAGTTGAATTTCACAAGATAGAGGTAGGTAGTCAGGCTCCTCCTTCTTTTCTTCCACCGCTTTGGTGGTGTCTTCCTTCATTGGTTCTGGATCTTCTACTTTGTAAGGAATATGTGGATCAATTAGTTATTCACACTCATTCCAGAATTCCTCTAGATATTTTTTCTCTCCCACATGTATCTCAATAGGTAATTATTCCTTCTTGTCCTCTTCGGGTTCATTCATAGGTTCTGGTTTTTCCATCATTGCACAGACATATTCAAATGTAAGTTCTACATTGTTCTCTAGTTTTACTATGTCATTTTTAAGTTATTGCATCTGAACAATATCATAACCAGCCTCATTTACTTTTTCTAAATGTGGGGTAGTTGTTATATGAATTAAATAAATAATCATTTGAAAACATCATTTAAAAATATTTTTTTATGTTTTTTTTGAAAAGTGTTAAATATTTATAATGAGATTGTGGCACTACCTCCCCGGCAACGGCGCCATGTTTTGACACGAGCCTATCATGGGGTGTGGAAAAAACAAATATTACCTAAGTTAAAATGTAGTAGAGTGGTTATTCTATGTTGTCTCCAGAGAGGAGTGCACAACAATTAGGCTGTCAGCTTAAAATAAGATCAAAAAGTGTGGTCGTTTTTCTGAATTTGATTGATTTTTGAAAAGAAAATAAAGAAACTAAACAAAGGAAGGAAATTTAAGAAAAATATTGAGAAAAAATTAATAAATTAAGTGATTGAAACTTTTATATAAGAAGGGTGATTAGGTCATAGTTGGTTATCCATTTGTGATTCTATCATAGTTCCAATTTATCCAATTCTCTTCTGCTAAACCGTTAAGAGTGAGAATCCACAATCGTTTCTTCTCTCTCCCTTGGTCAATTAAAAATGTGAGAATAAACCTTAATAAAATATTATGTTGGTCTACTCTCCTTCCAATGTGTAATAGATTTGTATAAAATACTCCCAATTATCTTAGGCAATTCTCAATCGGGTCTTGTTTATCCCAAGTAATCAAGAACATTCACTACTTCTCACACATGTACTGGTGATCACCGAGTACTTAACCACTAAGTCCCAGTCTATTCCATAGTTTATAAACCAGAACCTAGTGTAGGGAGATATTGATCATTGACCAAATATAAATGAACAACAGTATCTAAAATCAGATACAATTGTACATGATAATAAAAACTATTATTGGAAATTGAAATCGATTTCGCATAAGAGAGAAGGATTTTAAAACATATAGTGCATGAACTCAAGGGTTACAAAATGGAAAACCCCCCCTTCCCCAATCATAAAGAAGTTTAACCCACCATGGTAAGGGTAATTGTGACTAAGGGGAATGAATAATTCATTACAAAACTAAGAAGAACAAAAGAGAGAAAACAAAGAACAGAAAATTTGGTGCTCTAGATTCTGTCCTACAGAGGTTTGCCTCTTTTATTCCTACCAGACGGCCGACACGCACTGAGGTCCCTTCTTATAGAATGTTGGAAATGATGTTTTATATCTTCCATAAAAATTTAAGAGTCATTGGACATGTTTAAATAACAATATGGCCGAATCAATGACCATTACTTTTCTGGCCGCCAGACACTGTTTCACCCACTCCACTTAGAAACGCCCAAAAAATGCCTTAATGAGATTCATATTTTATGAAATTTAATGTGAACCGTCCCTTGAAATTCAGCTGTCGACAATTGCTGGAATAACCTCATTTGAAGGTCTTTTGAAGCAGATATTCCATATTTAATGCAGTGGGGTCCATTCTGCCTGCTAAACTGATTTCTCCACTTGATTGAATTTTCTGTACCATTGGGTTTCAGATTGGGTCTTGGTGCAGAAGGAAAATTTGAATACCACAAGCATAGGAATCCTAAAAAAAATAATTCACTTAAATTTGACCCATATTATAAAAGTTATGCCCTAAAAACAGAAGCTATATAAAACTGATAAGTTTACATAATTGCCCCATTTTCATCTTTAAGCCCAAAATACACCAAAAACACATAAATGATGATAATACACTCACATTGAATAATTGGGAGGGATTAAATCTTTTAAAAACATATAAATAATAATGAAAATATTAATTCTATCAATGACCTTTTATCCCATCATAGATTTTTTATTTTATGATTGTTAATTTTCTCATGATCATATTCTATATCACTCTCCATCGGAATGTGATAGTTAGTTTTTCTTCTATATCCATGTTTTCTTACATGGAACCATCCTATGTGTCATCTTAGGTGACCATCGTACATCCTTTTCTTTACTTTTAATTGGAACTTTCGTTAATCCTTTTTTCGATGTGGGATTTCAATAAATGAATTTTGAAAAGTTGAAACCCCTAGATTTTTTTCATAGGATAAAATTGTGGGGATGAAATTTATTAAAGGGTAGGAGAATGTAACATCACAAATTTTTTAAAATAAGAAATAATATTTTTGATAGCTTACATGATATGCCACATCAATCTTAAGTGAAGAATTAAATATTGTTTTTAAACTATTGTCATTATAACCTTGTTGTTAGAAAGGTAGAAATGAATAATGTTAAATAAGTTATAAAAATATGGTTTACACGTGTATATATAAATAATTATTTTCTGACCAATTAATTATAAATTAATGTAAAACTCTTTTTTAAAAGAAAAGTTGTATCTAAAAAACTATTTAAATGTGCACACATTTTTCTTAAACTAATAAATTAATAAATCATACAGTTTTATTAAATTGATTAAATTATTGATAATATATTTCATTTAATTTTTATAATTCATATTATGGGTTTTATAGACATTATACAAGATAAAATATAATTTTATAAATTAAGGATGTATTTTTAAAAAAAAGTCAGTTTTATCGCCTTTTGATGCAGCACTATTTTTAAATCCTGTTTTTGACACTTTTATATATTATATATGAAAAAATAGAAAATTTCATTGAATTAAGACTATTAAAATTTAGTTTCATTTAATTTTTGTTATTTTTCTGATAAGTTTCATTATTTTGATGAATATTGAAAACCAAACTACCTTTTAATTGAAAACTTATTTTTCATAAAATTTATTTATATATGGTACAGTTTTATTTTTCAATGATTTTAAAGTAAACTTAGATCATTATTTTATTATTTAATCCAAATTTGGTCATTGGAAATAATTTCACATTGAAAATATAAATAAAATCATTGCGATTTTGAATGTTTTTACTATAAAAACTAGTTTTCTCGTTCTCTCAACAAGATTAATTATTAATTAATTTATAATATTTATGAGTTTTACATTTTTAAAAATGAATTCCATTTTTGTAATCATAAGTTCCATATTATGTAAATACAACTATTTTATTTTTTGACATTATGAATGGTAACTTTAGTAATTTTCTTATTAACATGGTTATTTGTAAATTGAGTAATTAAGCGTAAAAATAATATTATAAATATTATAAAAATACCCTTAAACTTATACTAAATTTATTATATTAGTTATTTTCCACCAAAATATTTCTTGGGATGATTTTATGTCCACTTGGTGCCACATGGAGGACTTTAACCCATTTATAGTATTATATTCAATGAAAATTTAATTTTGTCACACTTTTGTTTTTAACAGGTAAAATATTTTTTATATGGTGTTATACATGGGATCTCTTTGACTATAAGTATTATTTTGAAATATAAAATGGTTAAATTTTACATGACAATTTAGATTTAATTTTTATTAAATTAATAATAAAATTAATGGCTTATACGTTGTTGATGCAGTAATTACATAATAAATAGAAATATCAAATAAATGATATTAAAAATACTTAAATAAATATAATTAGTGATGATTAATATCATCCTCGAATTTTTTATATTATAGTTAAATTTTGTTAATGTTTTAGAAGTATTGGTTATAAGTTATAATGTTGTAACAATATTTTTAAAAAGTCATGCAATGAATAGTGTCAAAATTGACATTATTTATATATAAAAATAAATAAAGTTTTATTAAATTATATAATATTTATAAAAATATAAAATCTGGAAAAATTACTAGGATAAGTCTAAAAATATAATAAAGGACTCTTTTCGGGTCTTTTTGAATTTTATAGTAATTTTATTGTCCCTCAATGTGGAAATTACATGATATCACGGTAAGAATTAATAAGGGTGAAAACAAAAAGAAGATACGGATTAAAAATGGTGAACACTTTTCTAATTCAAATTTTATGAATTTAATTTAACCCAAAATAATACTATATTATACTTAAATCTATTTGGATCCATTTTTTATAGAAAATTAATTTATAATAATTTAATATTTTGTAGAATTCCAAGAGTTCCCTCCCCTGTTATAAAAGGGAACCACTCCTTCTCTTTTATTCAGACATCTAAATCCATTTTACTTAGAAACCCTCTTCCCAAACCACCTAAAATATTAATTCCCTTCATCCTATAATTCTTCCTTTGGAAAAAAATAAAACCAATGATGTCCTTTTGTGAAAATCCAAAGAAGATTCCCAACGAAGAGGTAACATTCATTAACGAGCATTTTTGTTTTATTTATTCTTTGAATACCTTGAATTAGTTTTATTTTATGTTTATATAATAACCACATTATCCTAAATATAATGACTTTTTTTACATTAAGGTTTAAAACTTCACTTACACACAAATCCATCTAATGGGTAATGAATATATCATTCGTCATTACAGTGAACTACCACCTTGTGCAATGATGATTGTTTATTATTCCTTCACCACATCATGGTGGAAATTATAAATGAAAAAAAATTACATTATATATATGATATTTATGATGTATTTATGCTTCTATAATTATAATATAAAACATACTTTCATTCCTTTCAATTTGTGTAAATATGATAATTTCGTTGGTGGAAGTGGGGACTACTACCTCCTCAAAGCGATGTGATTCGTTCACACAATACACAGAAAGTATTAATGGTGGGTTTAATTAATCAAATGTCAAATAGATTACCTATTTATGATATTAATTAAATATTTAACTTACTATATATATAATTAATCATTTTTCTTTATTACCCTTTTTACACACACAAAAAATGTTATTACGCTCTTCATAGATGTGTGGTCTACCGCCTCCTTGATGCGATGTGGTTCATTTTACATCAAAATAATTATATATAAATGTATATATTATTAAAAAAAATATTTGTGATAATATGATCTTTCAAGATATATAAATATTTCCTATTTTATTTTCACAATGATTTTTGAAAATGGAATCATCACTCCTGTCACGCCTCGGCCCCAGACTACCCCGAAGCTGGAGCGTAGTTTACATAAAATATGGTGTGTAATTTTTTTTCTGAAAATAAATGCTGATAATTACACAAAATATTCCACTAGAGTGGATCTTTTTGGTTTAGGTCCTTGAGAGTCATATACAATTATTACAATTCTTTAAAAACTAAAAGTGGAAAGAATCTCCACAAATCTTCCACTAAACAGTGTAACTAAAATCCACTGAACTTGTAGAATTTATATTAAAATGTAGAGTGAGAATACAAATTCCAAGTAAAAGGTTTTTTAAAAAAAATAATTATGAAATTGAAACCTCTTTAAAATATTCTTTTAAAATTAATTATAAAACATTTTCACAAGGAAAGCGTAATATAACATTTGTTCATAAAGTACAATTGAACATTTCAATGAATATTAACATGGTTATAATGAAACATATTCCAATCATAGGAAGGATCATACAAAATATAGTGTGTGCATCATATAAAGTAAGAGTCATTCTAACTTTAACAGGTATGACATGTGGAATTACAAGTTCCAAATTCACAACTAGATAAAATACATGGTTAGAGTTGTGCATAAAATAATAACTTCAATTTATTTCAATACAAACTATAAGACATAAACTGGCTGATAAATTCTCTGAGTACAGAAAACACATCATTCCATAAGCATTTACTTCTCTAATACTTGTAAGTATAATCTCTTAAACATGAATATTCTACGATTCGAATATTCACTTGGTTAATTAAATTACGTAGTCATAGTGAGGGAAGTGCATATATGGGACTATGTCAACGCCTCGACCAAGACATCTAAAATGATTAAGGCCTCGACCAAAATCCATAAACTCTGTGTCAAGGCCTTGTTCCAAGACCATAAATAATAATTTGGGAAAGGCATCGACCAGTTCCACATCTAGTTTGTCTCATTAGACCAACCAATGCATCGAGAGGATATAGTGTGCCCCTCCTATCACATACTAAGTCTAATGAATTCCTCATTTCATTAAAATAAACCTACATCAAAACAATTTGATTTATTAAATTACTTATCACTTATCATTCCAAGTGACACGTATTACTTGGTTTCTCATTTCATATTATTAAATGTTTCACATACCACTTTGAGTAATTTAATCTCTCAATTCATATTATTCATAGAGTCTTTTACCAATTTGAATAATTTAGTTATTAATTCCATAAAAGGCCATTTGTGTTTGATTATATTCTTTAGCATTTACAAATAAAAAGACAGTCATGCTTATAAGTGTTAATAATAATACTAATGTCTACATGTCTATGGAAATAAATGGCATGTATGATAAGTATATTATAGCATGTGTGATGACAATTAATGCTTAAAAATAAATACAAGTTTTTTTCACATTAAATGTGAACCCTAAATTCGAAGATCTTATTAATAAATTACATATTTTAAATTCATCATGGATTAGATGGATAATTAATTTAAAGGTGAACCAAATATTTCATGGGGTGTATTATATACATAGATGTTCAAGCATTTATTGCCTGTATGCTTATGTATAACATATCACAAAGGTATTCCCAATTACTTGCACACAATGATAAGAATGAAAAGCATGAAAATTAAACATTTTTAATGCCATTGAAATTTAATGAAAGTAAGTGATTTATACATATGTATATAAGTGTATCAAACCCCAAAAATTATATGCATAAACTCTCCATAATTACAAAACACATCCAAAGCATATTATTTGGAAAATCAAAAATTATCTAAGGTTTAGTGTTGTGTAAATCCGTTAATACACAAGGGTGTATATAAATAATCTGATTTTTAAATAAAACCCATTTATATTTCAAATTCAAAATGTGTTTTTAAAATTTTGAAATCCTTGGAAAATTCAAAGTATGGTTTGGAAAATTAAAAATAATATTGAGGATCAAAGTTTATATGTATACACATATACTCACTTAATCAGTTATACATAATGTATTAAAGGTTTTATACCAAAAATAAAATGACACCTATAATGACTTAAATATATTAGGCACATTAATTAACAAGGGTCCCTAAATTTTAAACTGTGATATAAAATATAAAGGTTTTATTAATTGAAAAAAAATCATATATATGTTTATGTATACATCGATATACATATACAATTTATGTGTATAACCGAGTATAAATGGTGTATATAAGGGTCTTACACCAAACATGTTTTTAACATATGAGGAACATTAGTTAAATAGGGGTTTATTAATTTCAAATCATGCCATAAGATATAAAGGGTTAAGTTATAAAACATATGCATATATATATATATATATATGCTTATGTATATTCGATATATATATATATATATATGTATATCAAACACATAAAAACTCAAAACCGTGTTCGGTAAAGGATTTAGAACATATTTAAAATCAATAATTCACCATCTTTATTGGAAAAAGAAGATCAAATACTTAACCATATATATATGCATACATGTATATACATCTATAAGTATATAAAAATCTAAACTGAAACAAGGCAAGATAACTTAGGACCCTTACCTGATTTGTAGTAGGAGGAGAGGTCTGAGGAAGCTTAGAGGAGGCATTGGGGAATGGAGAATTTGTGGTTTATGAGTGAAAAAAAGATTAGTTTTATATATAAATTATATATATTATTTTTTAATGCAACTAGAATAGACACCTGAGGCATCCTTGGTTTAAAATTAGGCTGAGGGTGTCGGTCTTGAGGAAAATGAGTGAAGGGAGGGGCCACCGGGGTCACGGGTGAAGAAAAAAAAAATTAAAGCTGGAGTAGCATGTCTACTGGTGCGGTGCATGTGAGATGAAAAATAGGAGGGTGATGAGTTTAGGTGTGGAAAATAATGGATAGTCGAGATTAATCGAGAGGAGATTCTACGGCTGTGGAGTGTCCGCAAATTTTAAAAGGAATGATTGGTTGAGATCAGATGTGGATTGGATTAGACAAGTACGAAAGATTTGATGTTTTAAAAAGACATGGAAGGTTTCGATTAGATCGCGATGGATCTAATGTCTGTGAAAAATGTGGAGGATAATCAGTGGCTATTGGGGATCGGGGATCGAACTGAAACAGATAGCTCAAAACGTGTGCGGCGTGATCTGATGGTCCAGATAGCATTCGCCTAAAAATTTCCATCCCACATTGAAATATATAAAGTTTTGTGACTCTATTATAAGCCTGGGGCTCCTATAATTCATCCAGATTACTCCTTCCCCACTCCCCATACCGCCCCATACTGGGTTCTCTGCAGGTGCGCTTCTGCACCTACCCACACCGTTGTGTAGCGCCGCATGGTGGTGTTCTCTGTTTTCCTTGCACACGCATGCTCGTGCATGCTTAGGGATTTCTATAATCGTTTTTCGTGTGACCTAGCATGCACCTTTCATGTGCACCACCACCCTAGACCATTTCCAGGGGATTTGGGTGAGATTCCTATCAAGGCCTTAAGGGGATGCCTAAAAGGTGGCCCTCGGCTAGGTGGGGTACTCACCTATATTTTATCAAAGTTAAAGTTTGTTTTTTTAAAATATATAAAAATAAGTTTCCATATGCATATATAGGTGTCTTCAAACAAATAGTAATTCTCTATTATAACTAAACGATGTCAGAGAAATAATATTTTCCTTATTTTTATAAAAAAAGGTTATAAATCAAGGTTTAGTCCTTCATAAATAAGATATTGTATTAGTATTACAAAAATCAAAAACATATTTTTGGTTAAGACCATGGTTTTATACATCCAAGGGTGAAAACATCTATTAAATATTTTCAAAACATTTGAAATATTTAAATATATATAATCACCAAGTATTGCTAAAATATCTAATACAACGTTATTTATTACTTTCATTTGTCCAAACCACAATTTCAAACTGAAAAATGTGTTTCTTTGTACCAAAATGAAGTACATACTTCTCTTGGTATTTAAAACACAAGGGTTAGGATTATAACCCATCTTAAACTTTAAATCATTATCCCTTTAATATATATCAAAATATATTATTAAAAAATATATTTATAGTTATAACTTCAGTGCACAATTTACACTTGGAAACTTATTATACTGATACACTTTAAATTAAACCACTAAAATTCCTAACAACTATAAGGTCTTATAGACATTATAGACTCAACAACCACCTAAAAGAAATGATCATATTGTCTTTAATACCTTATAAAATCATGAATTAGTGTGTTCCAAATTCAAAACGTCTTGGTTAAGATCATGCACATCTTTCCACTAATGCTCAGTGCGGTTGTAGTGGCTCTGGCCAAAATGATGTTCATTTTGACATATCTGATGAACCCCTACTACTATCTTGGGATTTTTGTCGTATTTGGTGGTCTCCCTGTTATTTTTATAGGTCTCTGAATAGGTATTTTTGGGTATTATGGTTTCCTTTTCTCTTGTTGTAATGTAAACACTTCAGCATTTAATTAAATAAAATGACCTCTGTTTAGTTTCATGCTTTGTTCAGATATTATGAACATTAAACATTATAAAACCATAATATTATTATTACATGTTAAAGAGGTTTGGAGCATCACATTATCCATCTCCCCCCTTCAATAAATTTTGTTCTTGAAATTCCAAAATACTTGTACACAATCCACTGGAAAAAACAAACACACATCACTTCCATCATCCCTTAATTGGGACTACCACTAAGGGTAGGGTGCTGATGACCTCAGATGGATTCCTAGGGTAGTATTATGTTCCTCGATTTCCTTGGTCCAAATACACTGTGGACAGCTGGGGTCAAACCTATGCATAAATAACTCAGCCTTCCATAGAGAGGCATGAGAGGTGTGGAGGTCAGAGATTTCAGAGTGGATATGTCTCCTATAAATCCCACATACCACATCATTCTTGAAAATATTGATGTTGTAGAGTTCCCTAAACATATTGAAACTCGGGACCTGTAATAGGATGGACGTTCAATGGTCACCCTTCAAAGCAGCTTCTAGAAACTTACTTATAGCTCGGTTTTTATCAACCAAAGTGAGACATAGAAAAATTCCCTCGTGATGAATTCCTCTTTTTTAGTATTCTGAAAATTGGGCATTTGAAATACAATAATAGACAAAATTATCTCCTTGATAGTGATGGAGGATGTTTGGCCCGTTCGACACCTAATAGAGTTATTTTAAAGGCAAATGTAAGTCTGCACAGGGTTGGTATTCTTATGAGCATTTCTTGGAAAGTATAATCCTTTATACAAGAAAGTGATTGTCTCCAGACAAGCTGTATTTATTGAGATGGATCACATCATCAAAAAGGATAGTGGGAGAAACAATGTATTCGATGAATTTGATGCTCAAGATTCACAAGAGTTGGTACAGGAACAACTTCCATAGGTCCCTGTGGAAGAGGTTCCAAAAACACAAGTACTGCGTATGAGCTCAAGAGAGGTAAGGGAAACATAGAGATTTGGTTTCCTAGTCATTGAGGATGGTGAATCATTATTGTTAGACAATGATGAACCTTTATCCTACAAGGAATTAGAAGAAGTATTAGAAGCTGTAAGATAGCTAGAAGCTATGAATTCTGAGATAGATTCCATGTATTAGAACCATGTTCAGGTTCTGGTCGATGAGCTAGTTGATGTAAATCCTGTTGGATGAAAATGGGTATTCAGGAGAAAACTAGACAAGGAAGGTCAAGTTAGAACCTATAAAGCAAGGCCTGTGGCTAAAGGATTCAGAAAGCATCAAGGAATTGACTATGATGAAACTGTTTCACCAGTTTCCATGTTTAAATCCATAAGAATCATACTTTCCATAGCAGCTTACCATGACTATGAGATTTGTAAAATGGATGTCAAAATATCATTCCTTAAAGGGAACCTTCAAGAAGATGTCTATATGAAACAACCAGAAGGATTTTTGACACCGGGTGAAGCCAAACTGGTTTCCATGTTGCATAAATCCATTTATGGATTAAAGCAAGCCTCCAGGCCATGTAACATTTGATTCGATGAAGCCATAAAGGAATTTGGTTTCATTAAGAACAAATGTGAGCCAAGTGTTTATAAGCAGTTTAATGGGAATGCATTCATTATCCTAGTAGTATATGTTGACAACATGTTTCTTATTCAAAATGATTTACCAGTCTTATAGTCAGTTAAGGATTGGTAGAACAAGTGTTTCTCCATGAAGGAATTGGGTAAAGCAGCCTGCATTCTAGGTAACAAGATCATTCAAGATAGATCCAAGGGGATGCTTGGACTATGTCTTGATACATACATTGACCAAATAGTAAAGAGATTTAGTATGGAACAATCCAAGAGGGTATTGGTTCTAGTGTCACATGGCCTACATCATTTTAAGAAAATTTGTCTTCACAAACAATAAGAGAAAGATAAAATGAGTAAGATCTCATATGATTCACCTATAGGATCCACCTTCAATGCCATGTTATATATTGGGTTTGATGTTGCCTATTCACTGAGCATAGTAGGAAGATATCAAGAAGATCCAGTAGAACATCATTGGTCTATTGTTAATACTATCCATAAGAGTCTAAGAAGAACTAAGGATATGTTCCGAGTGATTGGAGGAGATGAGGAGCTTGTCATCAGAGGGTATGTGGATGCTGGTTTTTTGACAAATCAGAATGATATGAAGTTGCAATTTGGATATGTTTTCTGTCTCAATGGAGGAGTTGTGAGCTGGAAGAGTTCAAATAAATCAGTTGTTTCTGATTCTAAAGCGGAGTCTGAATATATAGTGGCTTCTGATACAGCCTAGAAAGCCTTTTAGATTGGGAACATTGTTCAGGATCTTGATGTGGTGCCTAGTAGTAAAGATCATATCACATTGTATTGTGATAATACTCCAGCGGTTGCTCTTGCAAAATAACCAAGGTCACATCAACAGACAAATCACATACACCGAAAGTATCACCTCTTGAGGTATTTCTATCAAAGTGGTGAATTTTCGTTAAGCCGAGTGTCCTCTGAAGATAACATGGAGGACCCCATGACTAAAGGCCTATCATAGCAGAAGTAAGAATATCATGTGAGAGCTAGTGAGTTAAAAGTTGTTAGCAATTGGTTCTAGTCCATGTGGGGGTATTTTAGAGTTGGTGGCCTAGAACCAAATACTTTGTACTTTATTCATTAATAAATACCTTATCATATCTTGATTGTTCTTATACGTGACAATGTATGTGACAATTTCCCAAGGATAGTTTTTTCATTAAAGGGTCATAGTGGATCCCTACAATGATGAGAACCCGGAAGTGCCATAACACTGTTCTTGAATATATATTCTATGGCCATATGATGTTATTTTAGGGACACAAATAATAAATACCATTAGAGGTGAGGACTCATAAAACTTTGATGCACCTCCTCATGGTGTTCCCCCTTAGTAATATCTAGGATGATATTATGAGAACGAGACCCACCAGTCGAAAATCCACATTTCATAGTGTCATTGGATGTTCCTATCTACGGACATGTGTATTGGTCCTTAGACTTTAATATTATTATTAATGGGTATTACAACTCATTCACTTAGATGTATTGATGAAATATTTGATGACACACTGTTCGCAACGAGTTAGGATACGTTGGGCGCATCATGAGTGATACTGCATTAATAGATAATGTGAGAAAGGATTTATCCCTTCTATTCCATAATGGATTTATATATCTCAGGCAGTTTGATGGAATTGATATAGCCTAAATAAACTCATGGCCATGGTGAGGAATAGGAAATTTCAATTCCTGAATTTCAAGGAAAGAATAATCGAGCACATGGTTTGATGGCACTAGCATGGAACCCGCTTGATTTGTGATATTGAGATAAAGGGATTACATTACATGGTAAGTGTCTATAGGAGGTGATGCGTCATTGCAGTGTTAACTTCTTTCTCTATAGGTGTCTTGTCATTTTGATAGATTCTATCTTTGAAATTAGGTAGGCTCTACCTAATTCCACTGAAAAAGAGGCCTAGAGGGTCACACCCTAAGTGAATCTAAATATCTCAGTAATATATTAATTTAACAAGTTGAATAAATATTATTCCTGATTATGGTTTAATAATTACTCAAGGATGTCTGATTTCATTTATTTCGACACTAGTTATTCGAGAGAATATATTGTGGGTGAAATAATATATTTATTAGTGAATAATGCAATGATATTTATTTGAGAAATAAATATCCATTATTCAAGGTCCAATAAATGTGGTGGAGGAAATAAAGAATATAGAAAAACAAAAGTACACAATGTGTATATATTAAAATACATGTCGTGTATTCTAATAATTTATGAGAAATAATATTATTTATTTAATTAAATAATATTAGGTGTTATTCATTTGGTGCATGTCAAGTAATAATAATAATCAACTGTTATTACTAGACATGGGGTATTACTAAGAATTAAATGAAATTAATAAATTCTTTTTGTTAATTAATTCATTTAATTATTGAATGTAATTCAAATCCCAGTTATATAATTCTCATTATAGTAGCCATTTTTTTGTGTTTGTGCAGAATGGATTTGGAAAAACTCTCCAGCCAAGAGAGAATTATTTTTCCACCAAGAATGCTCTCAAGCAATGAGAGAGAGATCCACCTCCACTGGATCAAGGCGGTTGAAGGCGGACATCACATGTGAAGGCTCTTCCATGCTAGCACCTGAAGTTCCCTTTGGAAATGTCCAAAGATATTTGGAGCACATGTGGATCACCGCTAGAGGAATCCTACACTTGGATTCTATGAATCAATGACAGATCACATCGGATCATGACCTGAAACATCAATAAAGAGTAAATTCAATCAAGGTAATTATTTTATTTTAATTAAATTAATTATAACCAACATATGATGATCCTCTCTATGGTTTTGGGACTCCCTTTCTTTTCATTAATTATTTGTTCCATTCCAATGATCCTGCATTTTATTATCATGATGAATCTGGGATTGATCATCGTTAATGGAAAAAATTAATGTTGGGTAAAACCCACCAATGCACTTCCATTGCGCTCAGAACCTACAGTGACAAAGTCCATGGTGATGTTATCCCATTTCCATACTAGTATGTTTAATGGTTTCATTATCCCCTTAGACTTCAGCCTCCCAACCTTCACTTTCTGACATACCAAGCACTTTGATGTATACTCAGCGATCTCTTTCTTCATTTTATCCCACCAATAATTCTCTCGTAGATCTCAAAACATATTTTCCTTTCCTGTTTTAATGGATAAATTTGAACTGTGTGCATCATCCAAAAGTTCTTTATTTAACTCTATATTTTATAGAACACATATTCTTGACCCAAATCTCATAATTCTTTCTTCATTAATATTTAACTCTGATCATTTCCATTTTCTAAAAGTTTACACTTTCTTTTGAGTTCCCACATCATCCTTTTGAGCATCCTATAACCTTTAAAAAACTAATTCTTGGGAAATCATTTGAGAAAGGTTTGATGATGTTCCCTTATTTGTGATTCATATATCCATGTTCATCAAATCTAAGAAGACTGGATCCTTTTAAATTCTCATCAATGAATGAATTGTTAGGTCTTTTCTACTAAGAGAATATTCCACATTGTTCGCTTTCATAAGGTGGTAATGAATTGAGAATTCATAGTCTTTGATCAGATCTAACCATCTTCATTGGTGAATATTCAACTCTTTTTGTGTGAATATATAATTGAGGCTTTTTTGGTCTATATATATTTCACACTTCTTCCCAAATAGGTAATGTCACCAAATTTTTAAAGCAAGGAATACTGCATCCAACTCTAGATCATGTATTGGATAGTTTTTCTCATGAACATTAAATTTACATGAATCATAAGCAATGACTTTGTCATTTTTCATCCACTCATATCCCAGGACCTTCTTCGAAGAATCACTAACTACCAAGAAATGTTCTCCACTTGTGGGTAGTGTGAGCATGGGCATAGTGATAAGCCTCCTTCTCAACTCCTTGAATCTCTCTTCGCAGTCCTCAATCTAGGAAAACTTGACTCCCTTTGGAGTTATCTTGGTAAGAGGGTTTGACAATCATGATAAATTTCTCACAAATCGGCAATAATATCCAGCTAACCCAAAGAATCTACAGATATATGTCACTGTTGGTGGCCTCATCCATCCCTCAATTACAGTTGTCTTTGATGGATCCAAATATATTCCATTGCTTATGATGATATGACACAAGAATGAGACCTCCTTCAACTAGAACTCACAATTGTTGTACTTTGCATAGAGATTCTCCTTTCGCAAGGACTCTAGTATAGTGCTTAGATGCTCCTCATGGTCCTCCTTGGGTTTAGAGTATATTATAATATTTTCTATAATGACTACCAAAAATATTTTAAGGTAATCTTTAAAGACTCTATTCATCACGTCCATGAAGATTTATAGAGAATTAGTGAGTCTAAAAGGAATTAATATGAATTCATAGTGTTCGTACCTTGTTTGAAAAGTAGTCTTAGGGATATCCTCCTTCTTCGACCTTAATTTGTATTATCCCAGCCACAAATCTACCGTGGAGAAGTATTGTGCTCCGCGTAGCTGATCAAACAAGTCATTAGTTTGGGTAAAATGATACTTTTTCTTTATTGTGGTTTTTTTGAGCTCACGATAATCAATGAAAAGGCGCATTGACCCATCCTACTTCTTGATGAAGCTGACTTGTGTACCCCATAGTGATGCACATAGGCGTATAAACTCTTTATCCAGATTCTCTTGTAGTTGTTTCTTTTTCTCCTCAAGATCCACAACAACCATTCTATGAAGGCTCTTTGATATTTTAAATGCCTCAAGTATTTGATTAATTGAGTATTCAACATCTCTTCTAGGAGGAAGACCAGGCTATTCCACAGGAAAAACATTAGCAAATTCTCCAAAATTGGAAAGTCTTCAAGGATAGTTTCTTCCTTAAAATCAATCATCTGATCCAAATATGTGTACTCAAAGGGCATTAATATCCATGCTTGAGATGATGGTGCCAAAAAAGATTCAACCTCCTCCTTTCACTTGTATGGAATCATGGGTCAATTCTCCATATGGATAGTGATTTCCCTCTAATAGAAATTTATGTTGACTCTATATAAATAAAGTCCATCCATCTCAAGAATTGTATCAAAATACACCAAAAGAACTATGATGAGGTTCTCCAGGAAGTTCAATCCACAAATTATGACATAGGAGGAGTTATATTCATGGGATTCAATGACTACCCCATTTTTTGTTCTCACCGACATCTTTACTTAAATTATTTTTGGTGGGGTTGGAATTTTTCTACTATACATTCAAGATAAAAAATAACTTGTAGAACCAGAATCAAATAAGTATTTTTGTTGTTACTGAATGAATAACTATTGTACCTGTCTTCACTTCATTGCTAGGATTCACTTT
The DNA here is from genome assembly GCA_963277665.1 of Viscum album. Lineage (NCBI taxonomy): Eukaryota > Viridiplantae > Streptophyta > Magnoliopsida > Santalales > Viscaceae > Viscum > Viscum album. The sequence continues at coordinate 482,254,579 of OY728145.1, read as the reverse complement.
GGTGGTAGTGATGTAAAAATAATTCCCTTCCTACCTTGGGGGTTTTTGGTTTCCTCTTGAAACCCTTGTCTTATATCACTAGTTTTCAAGGTTCCTCGGTTCTTTGCAGTTGAAGCATTGAACAACGCATTGAGGGTCGAACGGAATGTTCCACTCCCCTGTCATAGCTATGGGTTTTTCTTGTTGCTAGTTAATAGTTAGGTGCCCTTTTCTTCCACATATAATGTATTTCCTCATCCCCTTCAGGCAATTTTTGAGGTGCTTCTTTCCACACAATTGGCATGTGGGGTGCTATAATTTCTTACCACCATTTGATTTATCCATCGGACATCCAGAATTGAAGTCTAACTTATGATTATTATGTCCATGATACCCCTAAGATTCAAAGATCCTCATTTCAACTTTGAGGGCACTTCAGATAATTTCCTCATAGCTCTCGAAGTCACGGATTGCCCAGGATTTCCGTAGGCAAGGTTTTAGCTCACCAAAGAAGTGATCAACCTTGCATTCAGGGGTAACAACAAAGTTGAAGGCATATCCTTCAAGACTTGTGAATTTTTCCTCATATGCTCTGATTGATTTGTTGCCTTTTTTTCTTGAGGGAAAAGAAGTCCCTTTCTATCGTAAGTCAGACGGTGCGAGGAAAATATTTTTCAAAAAAACATTTTCTGGAAATCCTTCCATTCCAAAACCTCAATATCTTTATTAGGATTCATATATTTTTTCAATGTCCACCATTGATCAGCTTCACCCTCTATACGTTAAGCATCCATAAGAACATTCTCATGTTCGTAACATTGATGGATAGATAATATCTTCTCAATGGAGTGGATCCATTGTTTGGCGATTGAGAGATCGGAGGATCCATTAAAAGTAGGAGGCTTTGTCTTATGAAGCCCTCGATTGTGACTAGTTCTTTCTTAGGGGGTGTTTAATGTTCCTCTTGACCCATGTTTCTATTCAAAACATGAGTTAACTGAGAGAGTATCGTGACAATGTTAATGATTCCCACACCCATTGCATTGGGTATCACATTAGAATAGTTGTCACATTGATCTTCGAATTGGTTGTTAGCTCAGGCCATCCTATTATTGGCCATTGGCTGGAATAAAAGGAAAGATAGGGGTAACACATAAAAAGTAATCCAATGAAAAAAATGGATAACTTATAAATTACTTTTTCTTCCATAACTTATGAACGTATAGGCATCAATCTACGTTATCCATGATCTACTTCCCAACATATATTCTTAGGGGAATTTTTTTCCCTTAACAATGGTTCACACTATGATTTTGAATTTACCAAAGTATATCTCATGGGATTTTCATAACCAATAGTGTAACAAGGACCATTGTCATGCACCAGTTCTCGTTTCGGTCTAGATCAAAACGGTGTTTTGGGTTTTTCCCCTAGGTACATTTGTGCCCGAGCCGCCTCTACCTTCTCGTATTCATATAGGGATATATTTTACTAATAAACCACTTACTCAATACTCAAAAATATTTAGGGATATTTTTATTATACTGAGCTTTATCCATAATTCTTTCACTAGGGGTTTTTAATTCAAATCCCAAAAATAACTAAACCTATCCTCTGATACCATCTATAACAACTCTGATATTTATTTCACACATAAACATAATTTATTAAATAAAATATTCAATTGATACAACATAGAAGATAGATAGTTCTAGTTTCTTTGGGGTTTATTAACATTACATAATAACACAAAACATGAAATACACATCTTAATTGAAAACATATTTTACATGACCACACACATTCCTTCATACTTATAATTGTATGGGACAACCTGAGGGAATGCATAAGAAAAGGGTGATCTATAAAGCCTGGTAATGGTGTAAAAAGGAATAACATGATGAATACCATAAATGTTATGAAATAGGCATATCAATTGAGAATAAGAGAAATATTAACATGAGTATATGATATAACATGATTATCATAACATGGAAATGTGGCATCAACATTTAACATGATATTAGAAAGATCTTAAGGATAATTGAACATAAAGAATGAGTAAACCCTCATTACACTTGAATTACCATGATTAAACCCTCATTTCAATTGATGTATCATGATACTAATCTTTACCCAATGCTTTTGAGCGCTATCAGGGTGCACCCTTCTTACTCATTTCATTTCACGTATAAGTGTGTCACATGGATTCAATAAAAATCATCATTTATTCCATGATAATGGAATTTTTAATTCAGACATTAAGATTTATAATCAATAATTAAATGTTTATAAAGTTGAATACCCTTGATATATAAATGGGCATGGTATTAACTACACAATGATATTGGCCTAGAAAATTGCAGTGCAATTTCAGCAGCATAACGACATGCCATAAGAATTCATAAAAATGGTTGATGGGAAAGAAAGGGGTGTCTCATCATATTTACATGAAAGGTACAGAATAAGGGGTCATATAGATACATTTACCAACATATTTAATGGAATTTATATTCATAATACAAAAGAATTTCGTGAATGTAAATGAGAAGAGAGAAAATACTTACGGAATTTCGGCAGGGTAACAGGTGTACATGGGAGGAATTAATGAGAGAGAAAGAGGTATCTCATCATTAAAATAGAATGAGGGTAGTATGGGGAGGTTTGAAATCATTCCCCAACATTTTAAATTTAAAACAAAACAGTATAACGACATAATGAAATTTGGACAAAATGAGAATGGAAGAAATCTCTTATGGAATTTGGGCCTGGTAACGAGTGTACATGGGAGGCATTAATGAGAGATAAAGGGGTATGTAATCATTAAAAAATAAAGAGTGAAGTATATGGTAGTTTATAAATCACACCCCAACATTTTTAATTGAAAATAAAAGGGCATAACAACTTAACAAAATTTGGACAAAATGAGAAAGAAATAAATCCCCTACGTAATTTTGGCATGGTAATAGGTTTACAAGGGAGTAATTGAGAGATAAAGGGGTATATCCTCACTCAAACATAATGAGGTCATTTTAGGGGAGGTTCTAAATCATACCCCAACATTTTTAATTAAAAATAGAAGGGCATAACAATAAAATTAAATTTCCACAAAAATTATAAAGAAAGAAATCCCATACTTGGAAGTGTGATCCCAAAAGCATGGGAGATGCTTAAGAGAGGCTTCTTGGGAGATTAGGGCACCTTGAGAGAATTATAATGAGAGATGGGAAGAGTTTGGTCAAGCTCCTAAGGCTTTTATTTAAGAGTAAGTGGGATCTTGGGTGGGTTTATATAGAGAATGAGAGGGAATTCCTTATTATTTAGGTTTTGGACACCACATATTAAACTAATCAAAACCAAAAACCATCTCATGGTTTTTCCCAATTTGTTTTCCATAGGGGGGTGTAAAAAATTATTTTATAATTCCAATGCCCTATCTTCTTAAAATATTTGGATTTCTTATGTGAAGTAGAGTCATAAACTCAAGGAAATCATTTTAAAAAGATAAAATGTTCAATAAGACATGGAGGATACACTAAGTTATTTTAAAATAAATCAAATAAACATAAAATCACATTATTTAAATGGTAAAACATATATTTTTCAAAATTCAGATTTATATTATTTTATTACATCACTATGGGTCATTATGATGTCATAAAACACATTATATATTTAAACGGTACTTAATTTTTACCCAAACATTCGATTGTCTCAGAAAATTATAAAAAATTCACCTTTGGATAATTTCTCCAAGAAATTTTGAGATGGATTTCCTGGAGAACGCGCTTCACGCGCCTTCGGATTTTCAAATCCTCCTGCCCGTTTTTTCCTCCTCTGTTACTCCTCTACTGCTTCCTTCATCCCCGGTGTCCTTGGACCTGGGATCTTGCCCTGCTTCCTCTTCTCTGGCTCCTGCGACGGGGTCACCGCTATCCGATATGCCGCTCTCTGTCCCTAGGGCGTCTTCTTCTTGTGCGTTGGGTGGTTCTCAGACTCATGTCCTTCATGTTCAGGCCTCGCTCCCAGGTCGTGGTTCCCCTTGCCCATCTTTTAAGGATGCTCTCCATGGTGCTTCATCTTCTGCCTCCCAGGTCTGCTTCCCAGAGATCTTTATGGATCGATCGTCAGCGTCTCATGAGGGATCGTAGATCTTCCTTGATTTTTCTGTGGGCTCGTTCGCGGAGGCTTCTGTCTGTCTGAATTGGATGATGATTGCTCGTTTTGGTGCCACAAATCAGCCCCTTCTAGCCTTCTAGCGCTTTGTGGGGTCGTGGGGTCTCCTCCGTCGGGCTCAGATCTCCTCGATTCACCCTTCGTCCCTCTGCCTGGTCCTGGGATCCAAGGAGGACTTCATCCAGGCGTGGGGTCATGCTCCGCATTCAGTTGGTCGTTGGCCTTTCAGCCTCACGAGATGGTCTTTGGATGTGCACTGGGGCCAAGAAATCACATCAGCGGCGGTCTGGGTTGATCTTCCTGGGATTTCGTTTCCTTTTCATAATGAAGGCTTCATCAAGGTGATTGGTGACTCCCTTGGTTGGTTTCATTGCTCGGATCGAAGAACCATGTCTGGTGAGGATACCTCAGTGGGCCGCCTGTGTGTGGAACTAGATCTCTCCCACCCGGTGCCAGAGACTATTCCTCTTTGGGTGAAAGATTCTTTTTACTGGAATCAAGATATTTTTTATCCATTCTTCCCATGTTTCTTCTCCCATTGCTTTCTTCTAGGGCATTCCTTTCAGGTGTGTCGTCGTCATAGCCTGGGAGGTCATCATGGGAATCCATAGTCTGGACGGAACGTGAACAGCCATCATACACCTCCTGCGGAGTATACCCTGGGAGGGTCTCAGGGGGTGCTTCAGCATGAAGGGTCTCCGGATGGTTGTCTTACACCGGTGTTGTCCTCTAATCAGATTCTGGAAGAGCAAGGGGAATACCTGGCTATAGTGTCGCTCCTTCCTAGATGGGAACCTCAGGTTCAGGTTGGTGACTTTGTGTCTTTGCTTAATTTTGGCTTGAAGCTTGCTGTGTTTGGTGGCTTGGATGTCCTCTGCGGGTTTCCTCGATCCCTCGGTCTTCTGGTGGTGGCACATGCTCAGCATGTAGGTCCTTCTGGTAGTTATGATGGAATGTTGGGTTTTCTCCCTTCTTCTCTTGGCCATTCAAGTGGCTATGAGGGAAATTTTGATTTTATTCCCTCTTATTAGAGCTCTCCAACAGTTCACCCCCCTTCGTTGGGGTCTCTATCAGTTCTGCCTCCTTCTCCCCCGACCACCCCTAAGTATGTGGGACCGGCTGGGGTCTCTGCTCCTTGGAGTTCAGATGGTGGAGGGCGCAGATATTCTTTCTCCTCGGGAAAGGGTGAAAGGCTATCTCCTCATATCCAAGCCTCCCCTTAATCCCTGGTCGAGCTCTTTTCCATGCCTAATAGATTTTGTACCAGGTCTCTATCGAGAAGCTTGAAGGTGGTTCTGCACTCCCACTTTGCCAAGGCTACAAGTTCTTGAGCCAATCCCAGAACCCTCTTTGATAAATGATTCCTATCATAATATGGAATGCTCGAGGTTTTGGCTCCTGTGTTAAATCATACTTTGTTGATTCTGAGGTTAGAAAGCATAACATTTCACTGGTTGGCATTCCCTATCACAAACAACACCCGAGCAAGATTGGTGAATTTTCTAGGAAACTTAAGATTCAGGACTGTCTGCATGCAGATCCAAATAACAGGCACATATGGATCTTCTAGAACTGGTCTTGAAATGTGGATATGGTTGGGGATGGAGATAAGTTTATCATTGTTAGAGTGACCCATGGTTTCTATATCTTTCTTATTTCCTTCATTTACGGGAGTGGTGATCCCCAATAGAGGGTGATCATGTGGAATGAGATCACCCTGTTCGACCCGGGAAATCTCCCGTGGCTTGTGGGTGGTGACTTTAATGCTGTGGCGAACCCGGATGAGTTGAAGGGGAGAGGTCCTTATACCAGAATTTCGAGTGTTTATTTCAACCAATTCATGGACAGAAAAAGTCTTTTGGACCTTGGTTATTCAGGGTATAACTTTACGTGGTCAAACAACCAAAGAGGAGGTCGTAGATCATGGAGTCGCTTGGAAAGATGCTTGGCCAACTTGCAGGATCTCTCCATGTACGCTGACATGAGTGTGGTTCATATGGTTTGTGGTATTTCAAACCATTCCACACTTCTCATATGTCTCTCTTCCGAGCATGATACTCGAGTGAGTTCCAGGTTTTTTCGGTTGTGGGTCGACGCTCCTGGTTTCCCTGACATTGTTAGAATAGCCTGGAGCAATCCTGTCCGAGGTCACTCGTGGTATGATTTTCATAACAAACTGAGGTACCTCAAGATTAGGCTACATGTGTTGTTTAGGGACCTTCCCCTTCTGGACAAGGACTTAGATGTCACTATGCAGTAGGTTGATCGCCTCGAAAGAAACCTAGAAGAGGTTTGGGATGATCGTGTTTTTTAGGATCTAGTGGGTAAAAAAGATACCCTGGTGGACCTGTTACTGAAGCAGGCACGTCTTTCCAGGGTATCAGTAAAGTCCAAGTGGTTTAAAGATGGGGATCGGAATACTTCATATTTTCATTCTTGTATCAAGGAGAATAGGAGTTTCATTAAACCAAATATCAGGCTTGAGGATGGGTCCTTCACTGATGACAGGGATGTTGTTGGTGCCTTGGATAAGTCACATTTTAGGGATCTTCTTTCTGGTCCCAATGTTCACTTGCCGAGGGGGTATCCATGTGAACCTATAGATCTCTTTGACTTTATCCCTAGTAGTGTTTCTCCCAAGTATAATGATGGTTTGGGGGACCTTCCTCAGGAGAAATATGTCTTCAATGCTATAATGAATTTAAATCCTCATAGTATAGCCGGTCCGGATGGGTTTCATGCCTCCTTTTATAGAGCCTCCTGGGAGGTTGTTAAAGCTGATTTACTTGTGGCTATTCAGGACTTCTTTCGGGGTGGGAATCTACCTCGTGTTGCATGTGCCACTACACTTTTTCTCATCCCCATGTCCAAAAATCCTACATCCATCCTATATTTCCCCCCTATAAGTATGTGCAATGTACCTTACAAGATCCTCGCAAATATTATCAACTTGAGGCTTTCATCTTATCTTCCCTAGTGGATCACAATAGAACAACATGGTTTTTTGAAGGGGTGATCTATCCAGGGGGCTATTGCCTTGGCCCAGGAAATGATCAGGGATATCAACCTCAAAACTCATGGTGCTAACTAAGTCATAAAGCTTGATATGAAAAAATCCTATGATCACATGGAATGGAGATTCATCAACAGAGTTTTAGTAGGTATGGTTTTTTCGCCTTGGAATATTGACATTCTTTTCAGATGTTTTAGCTCTTCTTGGCTTGCGGTATTGTCTATGGGCAAGGGCTATGGCTTCTTCAAGGCTACTAGAGGTCTTCATCAGGGAGACCCTATTTCTCTGATCCTCTTTATCATTGCCCAGAATGTCCTCAATCTTCTCATCCATATGAGCATGTGCAATAGATCTATCTATCCATATCGTCGCAGATTGGGGTCACCTTTAGTGTCCCACTTGATGTTCGCAGATGATACTATTATTTTTCTGAATGCTGCTAGTAGAGTTTTGTGGAGGTTGATCAGGATTCTAGAAGACTACTGTCATTGGAGTTTCCAGAGTGTTAACAAAATCAAAAGTAGTTTTTACATTCAATGCAACTGTCCATCGAGCTGTATTTCTACTGTGAGCCACATATTGGACATGAAAAGAGGAGAGTTTCCCATGGAGTACTTGGAGGGGGGGCCCTTTATCTCCAAGAAGGCTCTGTTTTCGTGATTTCGATCCTCTACTTACCAGAATCACTGACCGAGTCCTCAATTGGAAAAATACCTTACTATCATTCAGTGGTAGAATAGCACTGGTTAATAGTGTGCTATTGGCCACCCCGACACACTCTCTCTCTTCGGTCAAGGTTCCTAAAGGGGTCATTAAAAATATTTATAGAATTATTGGCAACTTCATTTGGGACCCCAAAGTAGAGGGAAAAAGGCACTGGGTTTCATGGAAGAAAATGGCCCGACCATTTATCGAGGGTGGGATTAACATTAGGAGTCTTGGGGACACCATCCTTTGCATGCATGCTAAGCTAGAATGGGAGGTGTTGGAGAACCGTACCTTATGGGGTGCATCATTAACTGTAATTCTACAGGAGACCAGGTTTCTTCCGAAGGTCGTGTCTCCCCATTTTGGACTGAGATTGAGCCCAGCATAGATGCTCTCAGGCTCTATTCTTGTTGGATCATTGGTAAAGGCGAGGTCTCGTTCTAGCATCACAACTGGAGTGGGGAGATCTTTGGTTACCCATTTTGTCCAGCCACTAATATTTCTTTCAAGGATTTCCGCCAGTACCCGTTGTTTATCAAGGTTGTCCTAAATATCACCCAATATGATCTTTGTAACCTCATAGAGCTTTCCCTGGAATCGGATAGGTGTGTCTTCAATCCCTCTTCCTCTGGCCAATTCACGATGCGGGACTATCGTTGGACCATCTTTATGTAGGACCATGGGGAGGTATGGAATGTTACCCTTTGGTCTAATAGTATACCCACCAAGTTTAATTTCCTTGTATGAAGAATCAGGAATAGAGCACTTCCCACGGACGATAATGTTATGCGTTGTGGTATTTTCTTTGTTTCTAGATGTGTTTGCTGTAAACAGCATAAGGTGGAGAGTTTGAGCCACTTGTTCTTTGAAACCGAGTGGGCTCATGAGGTTTGGGTTTTTCTCGGTGAATTTACTACTATATCCACTTCAAGCATGGAGGATCATCCCTTCCTCGATTGATGGTACCATGGTTCGGGTGATGGCGTCCTGGAGAGGTCTTCGCGTACTATTATCTTGCAAGAAGGGTGTTGGTGCATGTGGAAAGCGCGCAATAAGCGGATCCACGAGGGGGTAGTCTTGACCGGTCTCCGGATCATATTCAAGGTTGAAAGTCTGCTCATCGACTTGGTCAGGGCACTAGATAACTGGAGAAAGGCTCCCTCCTTGCAGTGCTTCAAGTCTGGTCCTCGCCGCTCTCCTCAAGAGAACATCCACCGCCTGGGCAACTGGGTATGTTGGCACCCCCTTCAGCGGTCTTGAAGCTCAATAGCGACGGTTCATGTGTATCAGGCTGGATTGGTGGCGGTGGGGTTGTACGTGATGATAGAGGATCAGTCATTTTGGCCTTCTCTATTCGGCTTGCTCAGGGTTCGGCCCTTCAGGCAGAATCCATGGCCATGTTCAATGGTCTGAAAATTTACAGGGAGATAGGCTTGGACATCAGGGAAGCGGAAATAGACTCAATTCTTCTGCACAATGCCCTTATCGGTATGGGTAGGATTCCTTGGTATATTATTTATACCATTAAAATTTGTCGTGTCTTTCTGTGGGATAATATCAAGGTCTCTCAAACTTCACGGGAGGGGAACAAGGTGGCGGACTATTTAGCCTCGGTAGATATTCTTGGTCTGGAATGCTAAGTCATTCATGGTCTTCATAGTTTGAAGGCAGAAGGGGTGAATATTATCAAAGTTGATTCCCTCGGTCTTCACTATTTTAGACCCCCTTAGTCTCTTCCCTTTCTTTGGCCTCTTCTTTTTCGGCCTTGGCTACCTTGTATCTTCTTTTTTCCTTTGAATAAAAATTTACATTATGATGATGATAATTTCTACATTCTGATTCAAAAATTAATATTCATTTTATCTAAAAAAAATTAAATATTTTATTTTTTACCTTTAAGATAATAACTAAAATTTATCAAAAATTCAAGGGTTTTGAGAAAAACGGATTTCAATGCTTAATAAAAATCACAATTGTATTCATAAAAATTGTACGATCATTTATATTTAATAAAAGGTAATTTAGTAATAATATTTCATTAAAATATTATATTAATTCAAAAATTCATTAATTCATCAAAATATATTTCTTAATTGAATATTTCTAAAAATGTTATTTGTTCTTTAAAAACTATTTACAAAGTAATAATAATAAAATGAATTTATATTTTGTTATTTTTTAAAAATAATTCAATAATTATAGTGCTAAGGTCTTGTAACATAAGCCCTTATAACACCTTTATAAGACTGAAGGGTAAGGTCTGTGATGGTAACAGACTCTTGGGGTGGCTCAGATAACATCACTTGTGTGGTAATTTCTATCAACATCCACTTCCCGCGTAGGAAATTCTGTCCTAGCATAACGTGTTGAAGCTCATCTTGTTCTTGGTCAAGAGAGAAGCCAAATAATGCCACCTCCTTTTTGAGCTCCATAAAATGGGATTTGTACGGAGCAATGCTATTGGATTATTCCATTGCTTCCTTTGTCTGAGTAAATTGGATTTGTTAAAGCCCTATATTTATACTAATCATGTGATGACTGTTCCATGACTATATTAGCAATGGTAACAATTCATAATGGTATTTTGAAATCCAAAAACATAAAACCAAGGAATTCATATGTTATATAACCATTTTACATAATAATATATTTAATTAGATCAAGAGGAATTTTCGTTAATAAAAGTTTGGGTCGTTACAATCTTCCCCCTTAAGAAATTCCTCCCTCAAATTTTCCTTTTCCCACACTAAAACAGATACGGGTAACTCTACTTCATCACTTCATCTGATTCCCATGTTACTTCTTCAATCTTGTGGTTTATTCATAATACATTCATTAGCAGCATTGTCATATTTTGTACAAATTTTTTCAAACTATCTAAGATCTTCACCGGCTTCTTTTCATAGGATAGGTAATTTTCCAGTGGTACCACCTCTAGACTGAGGACATGCGATGGGTCATGTATGTACTTCCTTAAAAGTGATACGTGGAATACATCATGTACTTGAGATAGGTTTGGAGGGTGTTCTATTCGATAGGACACTACTCCAATGCGATCAAGTATCTTAAAAGGGATCATGTACCTTGGAATCACTTTTCCCATCTTCCCCAATCTCATAACCCTCATCCACCATGATATGTGGTGGAATACCATGTCTCTAACATCACATTATAGGTCTCATCTATGATTATCATCATATCTCTTTTGTCGAGTCTGAGAAGGTTTAATGTGCTTCTTGATGGTCTAAACCTTCTCTACGATTTCTACGACCATTTATGGACCTAGGAGTTTTTGATCCCTAACTTCATCCCAACATGCTGGTGTTCTACTCCTCTTCCCATAAAGGGCTTCATAAGGAGCCATTTGGTTTCTTGAGTGGAAACTATTGTTGTAAGAGAACTAAAATAGAGGGAGATGTTGATCCCATCCTCCTTTGAAGTCCATTGAGCATGCTCTCAACATGTCCTCAAGTGTTTGGATTGTCCTCTCATATTGGAAATCATTTTGAGATTGATAATCCATACTAAAGTTAAGCTCAGTATTCAGAGCATGTTGAAGACTCTTAAAAATTAGAGGTGAATCTTGGATCTCGATAGGATATAATCGACAGTTGTACTCCATGTAGCCCTACCACATCTTTATTTTATATCTGTTCCAGTTTATCCAATGAGAATTTCTACCGAATTGTAATGAACTGTGTAGTCTTTGTAAAATGATCCACAACAACCAAAATATAATTGTTTCCATTGGATGTCTTCAGAAGTCTAGTGAGAAATGTTATGGTGATGTTCTCCCATTTCTATGTTGGTATGGGTAATGGTGGCATCATCCCATTAGAAATCGTCCTCCCATCCTTCACTTGATGACATAGCTAGCACTTTTATGTATACTCAGTGATCTCCTTCTTCATGGTATCCCACCAATAATGTTCTTAGAGATCTCGAAACATCTTTGTGTTTCATAATTGAATGGTGAAACTTGAACTATGTGCATCATCCCAAAGTTATTCCTTTAACACCAGATTTTATAGAACATATAGTCTTGACCCAAATTTCACAATTCCTTCTTCATTAATATTGAACTCCAAGGATTTCCCATTTATGATAGTTTCCACTTTCTTTTGAATTTCCACATCATTATTTTGAGCATCCTTTAACCTTTCCAAAAGAGATAGTTGAAAAATCATTTGTGAAAGGATTGATGATGTTCCCTTCTTTATGATTCCCATGTCCATCTTTATCAAATATAAAAAGATTTGACCCTTTTCAATTCTCATAAATGATATAATTATTCGGTCCTTTATACTTAGAGCATCTTCCACCTTGTTCAATTTACTAGGGTGGTAATGGATTGAGCATTCATAGTCTTTGATCATCTCTAACCATCATTGTTGGTGCATATTTACCTCTTTCTGTGTGAATATATACTTGGGGATTTTGTAGTCCGTATATATTTCACCCATCTCCCCAAAGAGGTAATGTCGCTAAATTATCAAAGAGAATACTACTACATCTAACTCTAGATCTTGTGCTCGATAGTTTTTCATGAACTTTCAATTTCCTTGAAGCATATTCAATGACTTCATCATTTTTCATCAACATGCATCTCAATCCATTCTTCGAAGCATCATTAAATACCACAAAAAGTTATCCACTTGTGGGTAGTGTGAGCACAGGCATAGTGATAAGCCTCCTTTTCAACTCCATGAATCTCTCTTCACATTCATCACTCTTAGAAAACATGCCTCCCTTTTGATTAATCTTTGTAATAGGGTTTGACAATTGTGAGAAATTTCTCAAAAATCGGTGATAATGTCAACTAACCCCAACAATCTATGGAAATTCGTCACCAATGTTGGCCTTAGCCATCCATCAATTGTAGTTTTCATAGATAGATACACATATATCCCATTTCTTGTAATGATATGACCCAAGAATGAGAACTCCTTAAATGAGAACTCACACTTTTAGTACTTTTCATAGAGCTTATCCTTTCACAAGGTCTCTAGTATAGTGCTTAGATGCTCCTCTTGCACCTCCTTGGTTTTGGAGTATATTAGAATATCGTCTATAAAGACTACAAAATATTTGTCGAGGTAATCTCTAAAGACTATATTTGTCAATTCCATGAATATTTCTAGATCATTAGTGAGTCCAAAAGTCATCAATATGAATTTATATTGTTTTTTCCCTATACGAAAAGCGCCCTTGGGGATATCCACCTTCTTCAACCATACTTATTAATATCCTAACAGGAAATCCACCTTTGAGAAGTATTTTACTCCATGTAGCGGATCAAAAAAGTCATCAATTTGGGATAGATGATACTTGTTCTTTATCGTGATTTTTTTGAGCTCATGATAATTAATGCCAAGGTGAATTGACTCATACTTCTTCTTAACAAAGAGGATGCGCACACCACATAGTGAAGCACTTGGGCATATAAACCCATTATCCAGATTCTCTTGTAATTGTTTATTCATCTCCTCATGGTCCACAATCACCATTCTATAAAGATTCTTTGAGATTTGAAACACCCAAGGTATAAGATCAATTGAGAATTTAACATCTCTTCTAGGACGAAAACCAGGAAATCCATCAGGAAACAATTCACCGAATTCCCTCACAACAGGCAAGTCTTCAACGATGGTTTCTTCCAAAAACTCAATCCTATGAGCCAGATATGCATGATCATTGGGCATTAATATCCATACTTGAGATTATAGTGCTAATGAATATTCATCCTCCTCATTCCAATTTTGCAGAATCAGGGGCCAATTCTCCATATGTAGAGGGATTTCCCTCTCATATCAATTTATGTTGACTCTATATAAGGGGAGACAATCTGTCCCCAGAATTGAATCAAATTCCACCAATGGTAGTATGATGTGGTTTTCTGGGAAGTTAAATCCACAAATTATGATAGGGTAGGAGTTATATTCAGGGGATGAAATGACTTACCCATTTTTTGTTCTCATGTACATCTTTACTTTAATGATTTGTGGTTGTGTTGGGATTGTTCAACTAAACTTTCGGGATATAAAAGAATGAATAGAATCAGAATCAAAAAGTACGTTCATTATTCTTGAATGAATAACTATAATACCTATCACCACTTTGTTTTTGGAGTTCACTTTGATGGTAGTGATGGAAAAAGCTTCACCTTGTTTACTTTGAGGTTGCTGTTTGCCTCAAAAAACCCTTATCTTAGGGCACTGGTTTGCAAAGTTCCATAGTTCTTTTCAGATCAGGAAATGAACAATGTATTCAGGGTAGAATGGATTATTCCTCTCCTCTGTCATAGCCACGGGGTTTTCTTGTCAGCAGCTAATGGCTATGTTCCCTTCTCTTCCACACCTAAACCATTTCCTTGACCCCTTTAGGTAATACTCAGGGTTCTTATTTCCACACCTTTGATAAGTGGGGTGCTGGATTTTCTTTGCACCATGGAATTTATCCATCGGACTACCAGAATTGAAGTCCACCTTATGCTTCTTATCCCCATGATAACCCTAAGATTCATCGATATCCATTTTGACTTTTAGAGAACATCAGAAAATTTCCTAACAGATCTCGAAGCCACGGATTGCTAGGGCCCCCCGTAGTCTAGTTTTTCCCCACAAAAGAAGCTGTCAACCATGCAGTCGGGGGTAACAACAAATTTGTAGGCATATCGTTCTGTCATTGTGAATTTTCCTTCGTCAGATCCGATGGATTTGTCATCATTTTTCTTGAGGGAAAGGAAGTCCCATTCCATCTAAAGTTAGAGGTTGTGAGAAAAATATTTGTCAAAAAACATTTCTTGGAAATCCTTCCATTCCAACCCCTCGATCTCTTCCTCTACCTTCGTATTTTTTATGAATGTCCACCATTGATCAGCTTCACCCTCCATACGATAAAAAGTCTGAATAATCTTCTCTTGTTCGGAACATTAATAGATAGAGAATTTCTTCTCAATTGATTTGATCCATTGTTCAGCGATTGAGGGATCATATGATCTATTAAAAGTAGGAAGCCTTTGTCTTAGGAAGCCCTCGATTGCAAATTGTTCTTTCTTAGGGGGCGATGAATTTTCATTTTGAACCATGTTTCTATTCAAAACATGGGCTAACTGAGAGAGTATCTTGATAAAGTTAGAAATTCCCCCTCCTATCAGATTGGGCATCTCATTATAATAGTTGTCACGTGGATCTTTTCATCGGTTGATAGCATGATTCCTTCTATTATCGGCCATTGGCTGCAATAAAAGGAATGTTAGGGGTAATTCATAAAAGGCAATCCAGAGACAAAAACTGATGACTTATAAATTTCTTTTATTTCCTTAACTTATGAAGTTGTAGGCATCATTCTAAATTTTCCATGATCTACTTCCCAACATATATTATTAGGGGAATTTTTTTATTCCCTTAAAAATGGTTCATACTAAGCTTGTGAATTTAGTAAAGTATATACCCCAGGATTGTCTTAAACAAGATTTCTTCAAGGCTCATTATCGTGCTGACTTGTGAGGAGGCCGGATGCATTGCTACCTCTCTAAATTTTCTCTCCATCATCATTAAGTTCTAGAATTATTTATGACGAAGGCTGGATTTGATTTGGATTGCTGCATATTGCTGTTGGTTTTTCTTGACTTCTTTATATGTTCTATCTTTTATTCCCTACTGGTGTAAGCCATTTACACCTCGAGTCTGTAATGCTACTCTTTTTTTAATAAATTCCTTTGGGGGCATGAATTAAAAAACCAATTCATGCCACCATAATCTTTAAAAGAACTCACCAAAATGTAGGGATATTTGTATTATACTTAGTCTTATCCATAAGTCTTTCATTTTGGTTTTCTAATCCTAATCCCAAAAATAATTAAACTTCTCCTCTAATACTAACTATAACAACCCTTCCCATTATTTCAAACTTAAACATAATTTATTACATAAAATATTCACTAGATACAATATAGAACATAGAGAGTTATAGTGTCTTTGGGGCTTAGGAACATTACATGACAAATTACAACATGAAATAAACATTTTAATTGAAAATATATTTTACATGACCATACACATTCCTTCATACTTAGCATTGCATGGGATAACCTGATAACATGCATAAGAAAAGGGTGATCTATAAAGCATAGTAAGGGAGTAAAAAAGGTATAACATGAAGATCACATTACATGTTAGTAAATAGGCATATCAAGGGATTATAAAAGAAACCTGAACATAAAGGAATGATATATCAGTAGTACCATAACATGGAAATGTGGCATCAACATTAAACATCATATTAGAATGATAAAATGATAATTTCACATAGATAATGAGTAAACTCTCATTTTTCTTTAATTATCATGAGTAAATCCTTATTTCACTTGACGTATCATGATACTAATCTTTACCCAAAGCATTGGAGTGTTATCATGGAGCACCCTTCTATACCATTTCATTTCATATATAAGTGTGCCACATGGATAATGTAACATGTATTCAGTAAAAATCATCCTTTATTCCATGATAAAGTAATTTTGAATTAATACATTAAGAATTATAATCAATAAGTAAATGTTCATAAAGTTGAATACCCTAGACAGAAAAATGGGCATGGTATTCACTATATAATGTCTTTGTCATAGAAAATCACAGTGCAAATTCGGCAGCATAACAGTGTGACATAAGAATTCATAAAAATTATTGATGAGTGAGAAAGGGATGTCTCATAATATGTACAAGAAATGGAAAGTAAAGGGATAATATAGATACATGTCCCAACATATTTAATGGATTTCATATTCATAATACTAAATAATTAGTTGAATGTAAATGAGAATAGGGAAATTCCTTACAGAATTTCAGCATGGTGACGAGTGTACATGGGAGGAATTAATTTTATAAAAATAGGTACTTAATCATTAAAAAATAAGGAGGGTAGTCTCAGGGATGTGTGAAATGATACCCCAATATTTTTAATTGAAAAAAAAATATTATAACAACATAATGAAATTTAGAAAAAATGAGAAAGGAAGAAATACCATACAGAATTTCTGCATGGTAACGGGTGTACATGGGAGGAATTAATGAGAGATAAAGGGGTCTATAATCATTCAAACATAAGAAGGTAAGTATATGGGAGGTTCAAAATCATAACCCATCATTTTCAACTGAAAATAAAACGGAAAAAACAACCTAAAGAATTTTGGGAAAAAATGAGAAAGGAAGAAATCTCATACGGAATTTCAACATGTTAACAGATATACATGGGAGAATTAATGAGAGATAAAGGGGTATCACATCATTCAAAAATAATAATGTAAGTATCGGGGATGTTTGAAATCACACCCCAACATTGGTAATTGAAAATATAAGATCATAACAACATAATGAAATTTCGACAAAAAAGAGAGAAGAAGAAATCCCTTACATAGAAGTGTGATCCAAATGGATTGAGAGAGGCTTGAGAGATGCTTCTTGGGATACTGGGGATCCTTTGGAGGATTATAAAAACGGGAGGGAAGAGGTTGGTTGAGCTCCAAATTCTATGAGTGAAGAGGATGTGGGATCTTGGGTGGGTATATATAAGTACGGAGAGGGAATTCATTATTATTTAGGTTCTGGACACCACACATTAAACAAATCAAAACCATAAGCCATCCCATGATTTTTGCCAATTTATTTTGCCAAAGGGGAGTGGAAAACATTATTTTATAAACAATATGGCCAAAATTCTTAAAATATTAGGCTTGATTATGTGGAGGTGAGTCATACTCTCAAAGAAAATCATTTTAAAAATTTACAATGTTTAATAAGTCTTGGAGGGTCCACTAAGGCAATGTAAAATAAATAAAACAAGCCTAAAATCAAATTATTTTAATGTTAAAACATATATTTTCTGAAAAACCCATTTATAGTGTTTTATTACATCAAATTTGGGTCATTATTATATCATAATACACATTATATATTTAAACGGTATTTATTTTTTACCCAAAAATTTGATTGTCTTAGAAAATTATGAAAACTTCACTGCTGGATCATTTCAACATCAATATTACAAAAAATAATATTTATTAAATATAAATAATTTTCTAAATATGAGAATTTTGACTTTTAAAATAAAAACTGACATTTATTAAAAAATTTATGGGTTTTGACAAAAATGCCTTTCAAACCTTAATAAAAATCACAATTGTATTCATAAAATTTATATGGTAATTTATATTTAATAAAAAATAATTTAGTAATGATATTTCATTAAAATATTATTTTAATTCAAAAATCCATTAATTCATCAAAATATATTTCTTAATTTAATATTAACTAAAAATATTAATTGTTCTCTAAAAACTATTTACAAAGTAACAATAATAAAATGTATGTTTATTCTGTATTATGTACAAAAATAATGCCCATATTCATAGTGCTAAGATCTTGTTATATAACCCCTTATAACACCCACATACGACCGAAGGGTAAGGTGTGTGATGGTGATAGACTCTTGGGGTGGCTCAGATAACATCACTCGGGTGGTAATCTCTATCAACTTCCACTTCTCCCGTAGGTGGCTTAATTCGATCTTAACGTGATGAGGCTCGGCTTGGAATTGGTTAAGAGAGAATTCCAATGAAACCACATCATTTCTAAGTTCTTACAAATGGGATTCGTAAGGAGAAATTATACTGGATGAGGACATCACTTCCTTTGTCTGAGTAAATTGGATTTGTCAAATCCTTATATTTATACTAATCATGTGATCACTATTTGGAGGTAACAATTCATAATGGTATTTTGAAATCCAAAAATATAAAACCCAGTATGTGCATATGTTATATAACCATTTTACATAATAGCACATTTTATTAGATTAAGAGTAATTTTCATTAATAAAATTTTGGCTCAATATATGACCCTACATCCAAATTAACCTCTGTAATCTCAAAATTAATGAATGTTTTAATCTCAAAGTTTATCCAATACTTTTCAGTTTAAAATTCATATGATGTATCAATATTCTTCCTTAATAATCTATTGTGTTGAACTAATAAAAAAATTTAAATATTATTAATTACTTTGAAATCATACATATTAAAAAAATTGATCCTTGAACATGGTTCCCAAAATGAACATAATTTTTATCTATCAAACTATTTGAGTAAGAACAAATTCATACTAACCAATATGTCATATATTCCAATGGTATGAATTTTACTCTATTCACCCATCAGTTTTTCTTTCAATCCTTACAGCCTTTCCTAATAATATGGGTTTCCACCAAGTGTTTGAGTTGTCATTTCTCCAGAACTACATTAATATAATTCCAATAATGTTCCCAACAATATGATAAACATCCTCCAAAATAAAATTATTCATAAAATTACTTTTTAGCCATAATTATTTTCTATAAAACTTATTTTTTCTACAAAATCTGATAATATTAATTTAATATTATTACCTAAACATCATTGATCATATTAACCCTATAGTTTATCAATACCTTTAAACTTATTTCCATAAAATGTGAAGGTATTATTCCTCCAATAATTTTTTCACTAATACCCATACTAATAAAAAAAAGGTATATTACCGTAAATGTCTCCCAAAATACTCATAATCATCTTGGACTATGATCAATTAAACACTCAAAAGGGGTGTCTAAACCATTGAACTTATGATCAACCATAAAATGAAAAACCCCATGATTGTATCTATAAATATTAATTTATTCTTAGATTAATGAATATAATCTTCCAAAAATTTACACAATATTTAAATTCTCCATGGTTTTTATAACCAAAAAACCATTGATAAAAATACTTCTACAACCTAATTCTTGAATTAAAATACATAAATAGTTCAATAATTCTACATTGATTATTAACATAATAGAAACCCTTTATTGGTATAGGAGATAAACTTTAGAAGAGTACATTGACTCAGATAATTCCCATGTTCTAGAAATTTAATAAAACAAACTATAAATCCTTCACTATGATAAAATTCATTTATCTCTATCTAACTCATCATTTTTCCTCATCAATTCATTACACTATTCCCTTATTTTACACATATAAAACATTTTACTAAACCTTTGATACATTCTACTTGGTATATGCTTCCCCATTTATAACATGATATAAATTGAAATTTCTTATCACTATGTTCATTACCTTATGAACTATCATAAAATTCAATCTTACTCTAATTTTATGCATTAGGAATCTCATAAAAGATAGTATTGTTAATAATATATAACAATAGATTTTTATGATTAATAATAATATCTCTATATCCAATTATCATCACATTTGGTTTCCCAAAATCAATGTATTTTCTTCACATTCTATATTAACATTATTCCTACAAGATTGAGCCATTGACTAAAACCAAAAATCCTGGAATGGGTAATAATAATCATTATTATAAAAATCATTAATTGGATTTATAAATCCATGAAACCTTATTTTAAATATATGACAACTTGGATTTAATATAGTTCCTCTATTATCATTATCTATTCAAATCCATCATGATGTTTCACAATGATAATGTGAATTAACCCTATAAAATTCATTATGAGTTTCAATCTAGGTCTATAGTAAGGATTGTTTTATTGCATCGTATGATGATAAAGTCAAATACCATTGATTAATTTTCATAGTTATCACCCCTAAGTAAGACTGGTCTAGAGACTCATCAACTTTAAGTGTCCAAAAAAGGATTTATTTCTTGTAAAACCACATAATATCTACCTGAAAATAAAATGAATGATATCCTATACATGTAATTTTACTCAAATTCAGTCATAGGGTTATATTATATAATATATTTTTTCATGAATCATTTTCCCAAGGTTTTTACTAAACATTCTCTCATACAAACTATGAATACCCTAGCCCTAGTAACATAGAGTTGGTGGTTACTTTATTTTTTCTACTTGATACAATTGATCACATACCAATGGAAAAAAATAGTTTAGTTGTATTGGAAATATAGTTACATACTTTAATCTCACATTAAAATTTAAAACATAAAATACAAAATGGAATTTTCCTTCACAAAATCATTATTATTCCTTGAATATACCAACATATCAATCATAATTTACTTCCTTGTATACTTTGGAATGGAAACATAAGATAGGGGTGATCTCAGAAGATTAATAGTGGTATACGTACAGTGGAAACTATCATGAATTATTATTTTTTAATCAATATGAAAAGTTAAATACTGGAAAACACAATAAATTTAATCAATAACAAGATCATTAAAACTAATATGGCAGGAGTAAATTATTGTCAAATAATTCCTTATAAATAATCTCATGGTCATGAATAAATTATATGGATATTATAACTAATCAAATAATCCCATGGAAATCAATAACTAATATTTTAATTAGATAATTGAAAATTTCAAACATCATAAACATATTATTAAGGACTCATGATAAGACATATTGCATAAATGTGTGTGTTCGTGGCCAAATACCTAAGCTAGTTTGTCAAATGATACCTATTGATGTATTGATGGGATATAGAGGGTCCCAATAATCACTTAATAAGTCAAATTCATTACTTATCTAAAAGTATAGATGAATAATTGATGTAAACATTGGAATTTAAAACAATCATATGAAATGATAATTATTTCCCTAATTAATAAACATAATCAACATAAATATTCATATTAAAAAACAAGCATAAAAATGTTAACAAATATCCGAGCCAATATTATTATAAACCATCCAAAAAAATGATAAATATGGTATAATTAAAACATACCAATATTAGATGATTAATAAAATAATGTTTTCTGAGTTTTAGGAATGAAGATACCATAAAAATTTTATTAAAACATTCTTGAGTAAAATAACCTTTTAACATAGAAAAATCAATTTCAACAAATCAAAAAAAATAAAAACATATTAGGAAAAATATTTTATATTACGATAGTAAATGAAAATTTAAAATTAACTTTTAAATAATTGAGTTTTCTTGATGGGGGAAAATTATATTCTTGGTGTGTTTGTTAGCACAAATATTCCTTCAACATTTTTAGTAAAAAATCAAAAATAACACGTTTGAAAATTGAAAAAAAATGATTCCATTTAAACCATTTTAAAAAATTGATTTTAAACAATATTTTGGGAATATTAAAAATATTCTTGACAGATTTTTTATAAAACATGTACATGGAAGATAAACAGTTTTTAATTGAAGATAGAATTAAAGTTATGTTTTCCTTAAAAACATTATTGTTTAATCTTGTGTACATAAAGAGAGTAAAATTAAATGAAAATTTATAACATTAAAAAATAATCATATTAGAATGAAATATATTTTTCAGATATAGTAATATCAAATAATTCCTCCAATGGAGTATTAAACAAAAACAATCATGAATAATGATGAGATTGTGAAAAAACACTTAGCATTATGGTAACATTTGAATCATTATCCATATTGAAAGAATAACATAAAATGAAACTAAAAATATTGTTAAAATAATTATATTCCTATTATAAAATTCCATGTGTTGTTAAATAAACCTCCAAAAATTAGATAGGTGCATAATATAACATAAGTCCTAAAGAAAAAAAATTGAGGTGACAAACCCTTACCTTTGATCTGATTTCCTTCATATGTGTTCAAACCTCCTATATAACACATATGTATTTTTTATAAATATATTAAGTAACCACACTAAAATATATCATATCATATATGATTTAGTTATAACTTTTTATCACCCTTTTATTTTAACAATTCTTTGTTAAAATCACTATTTTAGGTGATAACTTCTTTGATTTTCATGTATGTTTTGGTTCGGTAGTTTTGGTCCTTGTACATTTATCATGATTACATGATATAAAAAAATTTAACCAGCATATAATTTTAATATATATTCATTATATTAGCGTGTTAAAAATCTATAAAATTTAGATATTGAAAATTGAGTCACACTGTTCATGGAGACGGTAGGTCATATATATGCAAGAACGTTATTTTCATTTTTTTGATCAAAATAATGAAATAAAGTTAAATAAATATTCTCCCTCAAATAATTATTATTATATCATATACATTTTATATTTTTATAAAACCAATCTATATTACCTTCCATGTCTAAATAAAATAATAAAATGAATAACATCACTTCGTAGAGGTTGTAGTGCACACGTACATAGGAGTAACATTATCATTTTTCAACGGATCGAAAGGTAAGAAAGTTAATGTGATATTATAATTATATAATTAAAATTATTTTATAAATATCTTATATATAAATTATATTCAATTGTTAGTGGTGTTGATAAAAAATGAATTATATCGATTCCTGAAGCGGTTGTTCGTTGTACGCACGATCGATGGTTTCATTTCCCATTTGATAGAAGATGGGATGGATATAGCTTATTAAATTAACATAATAAAATCTCATTATATGGGTTTTTATCATATTTATAGAATATATTTAGGGGTTATAGGAAAAAACAAAACAAATATGCATGATTAATAATTATACCTCTCCATCTAAGAAACTCTTTAGGTTTATACATAAATCCTTTTTATTTTTGTTTTATGATAAAAAAAAGTAATCAAGGGAGTTTTTATGGATATAAAGAATATATTTGACAATTTATTGGCCTAAAAAATATCTCTTTATGTGTCTAGAGGAGAGAAGAGGGGTTCCATTTTATAAGGGGGATATGACACAATTGAAATTCTTGAAAAGAAAAAGATATACCCACATTTTTCACATGAAAAAAAGGATAAAAACGGATAATTATCTTAAATTATATGATATAATTTATAAACATTTACATAAAATATAAATTATAAAAGTTTTTAGTTCATTTTACCCCTTATAATTTTATTTTAACCCCACGGTAAACACGTTTAAACCTTAATAGTGTTAACTAATTTTTACTATTTTACTATTAGATAAGAAATAATAATAATTTTACCTTATCAAAAAAATTAATTATACTAGTTCAAAATATATGATCCATTTTTTATAATTAAAATCACATAATTTTTAAATTTTAATTCAATATTAAACCTACAAGTGTGTGGGAAAAACAATTTTCCAAAGGAAAATATTTGTTTAGTATCAAAGGTTTTTATATCAAAAATAAAAATAACATTGATTAAAATGACCAAATTTTGACTAATTATAATATAATTGAACATATTTTACTTTTATAACAATTTAGATCCAAAAATTAATTTTTAAATTAATTATATGAATATGATGTTTTCAATAAAAATCAGTGTTTTTCACTATCCATATAAAAATTAATATTTTCAAAAAATTCTCAATAATTAACTCTAAAATAATTTTGACATGATTATTTTAAAATTTTCATTTAATTTTATCAAATCTATTTTCTAAAATGTGAAAAAAAAAATAATTTTAAAATAAGTTTGGAAAACACGATGAAACCTCTTTTAAAAAATATTGTTTTTAATCATAAAACTGGATTTATTCTTATACAATGAATAGAAAAAATATTAGATGAATGATAAAAAAGTTTATTGAATATATAATATATAAATTTTATTTAAAACATTAACCAGTAATAATAAATTTAATTTATTAAGATAAAAACCCTTAAATTCATAAAACTGGTTTTTCATAAACACATTTCTTTTACTTCAGAATGATTTTTATGTCCATTCCTAACCAACTGATAACCAATGAATTAATTTCATGTATGTGTACACCATATAATTTTAAAATTTTAGTTAGTATTATTCATACCCTCAAACTTAACATATAGGTTATGACGGTCATATTTTAATTGTTGGAACCACTCTGTGTATAAGGTTGTATTTGTTGTCAATAGTTGTCAATGCAGATCAAAATGAAGGTGATCATGAAATACTCTGATGAAGTAGAGGAGTGGTGATTCAGATGATTGTTGTACTGTTCGTAAGTTCAAAGAACATGTGTCAAAGGTGATACATGGTTTACAACAATGAATATTGTGAGGAGTAATCCATCCAAGGATGATTAAGGCAGGATGGTGTTTTTGGATGAAGACCATGCAATTCCTCTTTATTGCATAAGGACCATGGGCTTTGATGAAGACCATGAAATTCCTCATTATTGCATGAGAACAATGGGTTTTGATGAAGACCATGCCATTACTCATGATTGCGTGAGAACCATGCTAGAGACTTCTATGACGGTTGATGAAGGAGGCAATGTGCCAATGCGTTGACTTATGACATGGCCATGCACATCACACTGTCATAGAAGATGATGGTACTAAAGTTGTTCCTTCAAAGAATACATATCACAATGGTGGAGTTTGTGATAAAAGCAAAAGAGTTGCTGAAGGATACAGATCACCAAGAAGAAGTGTTGTTGAGGTGATCGTGCTTGTCGACAAAGCAAACAAACGACATTCAAATTTGTTGACAAAGGAGATTCCATGGTGACATGTCGATTTCAAGAGTTGTGTTCAACGACCTATGGTTTATTCAAGAACATCGACAGAGGAATGGATGATCTAGAGGCGGTACAAAAAGAGCAGATACAAGGTGGCGCCGTTTTCCAGTGTTTGCCAAATTTTTGGGCCTCAAAATCGAAAAATGAAGACATGGATTGTCTACAAAAGGAGGTTCGCACAAAAAAGAAGTGGTGCGCGAAATATAAGAGGCTTGCGTGAAATACTGAAGTTAGGCACGAAAAACAGCGGGATGCGCGAAATAGTGGATCAAGGTTTTTCGCGCAAATAGTGTTTCGAAATCAGATTGGTGAAAAATGGAAAAGGCATGGGTTGTGCGGAAAATAAGGGTTGTGCGCGAAATACTTGAGCTGGGCGAAATATTACGCGCCAGATGAGAGGTTTTCCGCTCCGAAGGGGATTTTGCGCGCGGGGTCGATTTTGCCTATAAATATGAAGTGACCCTCCTCCATTAGGGCGAGTTTAAGACATAGAAAATACCCGAGCTCTGGTGCGCGAAATTGAAGTTAGAAAGGGTGCTGCGCGTAAACTTAATGTTTGCGCGTAAAGTCAGCTGTTGCTCGAAAAAATAAGGCTGCGTAGAAAGTTGGTGTTGGCGCGTAAAAGGAAGGTTGCGCGAAAAGTGGATATCGCGTAAAAGCAGTGAATTGCGCGCAAGGAAGTTTCTAGGCTGCGCGTAATATTTGGAGGTTGCGCGAAAAAGGAATTTCGCGCAAACCATAGAAATTGCGCGCAAGACACCGTAATGGTTGCGCATAAAAACTGAGGTTGCCCGGTACATCCGGTGCGAAGTGAGATTCATCTACGGGTGAAAGTTGGACTTTAACAGAGCATCTACATACAGAGGAAGATGCATTCCTTCATGAAAATGAAGAGACCTACAGGTCTATAAACTGTGAGCGGATTCCTTCCAAGAGCAGTGAGCTTAGGAAGAGGAAGAAGGTGATCCTCTCCACCGGCAGTGAGCCAGAGAGAGAGAAACAGGGAGTGACCCTTGGGAAAGCAGTGAGCTGACCCTAAACATTGTATAGGCAGTGAGCCTGGGCATAGAAGTGATCTAGCCCGAACATTGTAATCCACAGCTAGTGAATTCTAGTGGAATTTGGTACGACCGGCAACCTGTCGGCGTATGCTCCTTGGACGTAGCCCTTAGTGGTGAACCAAGTAAAAATAGTTGTGTCATCTCTCTGCATGTGAATGTTTAATTGCTGATCATATCCATCGTACAGGTTTAAGTAGTTCCTACCAACGTGGGAACAAGATCCACAACTTTAAGAAGAAAAAGTTGCCACCCTGATTCACCCCTCCCCTCTCAGGGTGTCCTGGGGTCCTACAAGTGGTTTCAGAGGGAGGTTAACGTATGTTGGATATTCTCCAGTAATTCTATTGAGAAGAGGATTTGAGTTTCTTTCCTAGAGTCAACAATGAAGAGCAGTCTTGATAATGACGCAGTCATTTCTGAGCAGAAATCTATATCCACCAAGACTTTGACAAATAGGAAAAAGAAAGAGAAGAAGATGATGAAGAAGTCCCCCACATCCAAAGAAGATGCAGTGTCTTGTTCTCCATGCCATTCCAATAGTGAAGAAACATCGGGCTTGGAAAGTATCGAGCATGTGGCTCAGAATTCTTCCAGAGGAAAGGATGACACCCCCTATTCAAGCTTTCAGGAAAAACTCAGAACATATCTGCATGATATTCCAGAAGAAAGGGTTTCTATTATCTGTAGCCTATTTCAATCTATGCAGGTTGAGATCACTAGACTTGAAATAGAAGCAGACAATATGGAAAAGGGGCTGGAAGGAAAAATTATGGAAAGTATGAAGCTCACCAAACGGGTGAAAGCCCTTGAAGAAAAAGGCGAATTCTGCAATACTCTAGAAGAACGGATCCATGCACTTGAAGATGAGCTGAAGAAGAACAATGAAGTCAAGAATTTTTGTCTGGAAGAAACTTCCATTAAATTCAGGGAACTTGACTCTTTGTTACAAAACAAAGTTAAGATGCATGAAGATGAGGTTGAAAGGTTGAAGAAGACTTGTGAAGAGAAGATGATCACTATTGAAGATCAGAAGATCATTTTCAATATTGTGGGTCAAAAATTGGAAGCTCAGTTGACCAAGATTCAGAATGCACATATTGAGACTTCACAAAAGAATGAAATGAGTGATGCTTGCACTCAATGTTCGTTGGAGGAGTCTAAAGCTGAAATGCCTTCAAGATGTGACAAGAAGATTATGACAACTCTTGATTATCCACATCAAGAATCAGTTGCTGCCGGTACTCAATTCTCAATGGAGGATTCTATTGTCAAAAGACCTCCAACATGTGATAAGAAGATCATGACTTCTCTCCTCGATCTATCACAGGCAACTGAGAAAGTGAAGGTACCATCCAGACCATCTTGCACTCATGTTTCTAAATACACTCCGACAATCAGTGCAGGTGGGAAGAAAAGCTCTAAACAAGTATGGATGAGGATATGTGAGAAGAAGAAACCTACCACCATGACGAGGGTGGATGGGAAGAAAAAGGAGGAAGCTTCTTCCTCAAATAGAGCACAAACAACTAAGCAGATGGCCCAACAACTTAATACTGAAGAAACAAAGAAGAAAAGATTTGTGGGCTAATGTTGGTGCTGCAATAGATTTGGGCACTATGCACTGGATTTTTTTTATAATCCCTTTCATGGAAAAGCACAGAGAAAGCCTATATCAAAGGGGAGGAAGCCAGAGAAGAAGAATAAACATCCACAGATCCAGAAGCATTTGTTTACAGCAAAAAGATTTGGAATGCTTGATAACATCTGTGATGTATGCAACGGCAGTGGTCACAAGAATGGTGCATGCCTAGGTCAACAGATATCCAGAGCTGATAAGAACAGAAGACCACAAAATCCATCTAAGTATGAAGAAAGTACCTTGGGAAGAAATCAGAAGAATATGGAAAACACACCTCTCCCCAAGAAGATTTCAACTAGGCAAGCTGAGAAGACCCAGGATTTTAGATCCATGAAATTGAAGGGTCATTCATCCAAAAGAAACACTAAGTGGGATGAAACTCAGAAGAACCCATGTGGAAGACCCAAACCAGCTGCAAAAGTTCCCAATGACATGTTGGTCATCTGGCCAGAAGATTTGAATAGAATGAGGAAACTTGAAGCTGAAAAGGCCAAGGCTGGTGACAAAGGAAAAGGGAAACCTTCACATGTTGAAGGCACAGTGCAGGAGAGATTGCAAACAAAGAGAAATGCACGTGTCAAAGAAGTTCTGTGTGAGAGATGCAATAAATCTAGTCATATTGCAAAAGGTTGCCTAACCTTAATACCAGAGCAAGAAGCAGTCATTAAGAGGAGTAAGAAGTTATCTTACATGTTAGCTTCTAAGCAGTACAATTCCTCACACAAAGTATAAGAGAGTGTGAAGAGAGCCATGCCACACCAACAGATGTCAGAACATATGTTCAGAGGAGCAGGCATGAAGACTGGAGTGAACAGAGTAACTTGTTTGAGAAAAGAGCCTCAACCAAGAAAGTCTTCTTGATGAAGCAAGAAGGATCCACCTTATTCTCGTAATCATTTGGGTATTGTATTTGTGCTAACAATGCAGGGAATTGAAGGTGAAGCATACTCTCAGGGGGAGAACCTGAGAAGTAGTGAATGCTGTCAACTCTTGATAGCGAAGCTGAAGAAGTTTCCATCCTTAGTGGATTCTTCAATTGATATTCAAGGATTATGATGATGAAGGATCACTCTTGATGAAGATGATGAGGAGTGTTCCCCTTGAGGGGGAGAAAAATGAAGAAGCTTCCATAATCACTGTTTCAATCAATATCAACTCCAGGTGGACTCAAAAGTAGTTATTCTGTGAATTTCTTGAAGAACACACCAATGGAGAAGGTATGTCATTTCTCAATCTCTATCCCTTGGTTTCTCAGATCAAATATTATTTTACAAAGGGGGAGTAACTGAATTGATCAGTGACATAAAGAGAATGGAAGTGCCCCGAGGTCACTTATCCTGTCGATTGCACTTGAATGTTTTTGATCTATTTGCTGAAGTGAGTGCAGGAGTTTCAGGTTGATTATTATCTATCATAGTTGATCTTCTTCTACCTGGAATTAAAGTGGTAAACCCTTGAAGACAAGATAAATGAGTTATCATCTCATGTTGGTATCATGATATGTGGATAATGGACAGCCTTATTGACTTAATAAAATCCTCTTGTTTTCTACATCGAGCATTGCTCAAGTAGACTTAGAGTGAAATGATTAATGAAACTTTGCTTAAGTGAGGATTGATACCCTCCCTACCATGCGCTTTGTATTTCTTGTCAATAAGGGGGAGAGAAAGTGAAATGCAGAAGATTCTCATTTTGACATTGACGGATTCATTTCAGAAGATGTTTAAGGTATTGACAACAAAATACAAAGGGGGAGATTGTTGGAACCACTCTGTGTATAAGGTTGTATTTGTTGTCAATAGTTGTCAATGCAGATCAAAATGAAGGTGATCATGAAATACTCCGATGAAGTAGAGGAGTGGTGATTCAGATGATTGTTGTATTGTTCGTAAGTTCAAAGAACATGTGTCAAAGGTGATACATGGTTTACAACAATGAATATTGTGAGGAGTAATCCATCCAAGGATGATTAAGACAGGATGGTGTTTTTGGATGAAGACCATGCAATTCCTCTTTATTGCATAAGGACCATGGTCTTTGATGAAGACCATGCAATTCCTCATTATTGCATGAGAACAATGGGTTTTGATGAAGACCATGCCATTACTCATGATTGCGTGAGAACCATGCTAGAGACTTCTATGACGGTTGATGAAGGAGGCAATGTGCCAATGCGTTGACTTATGACATGGCCATGCACATCACACTGTCATAGAAGATGATGGTACTAAAGTTGTTCCTTCAAAGAATACATATCACAATGGTGGAGTTTGTGATAAAAGCAAAAGAGTTGCTGAAGGATACAGATCACCAAGAAGAAGTGTTGTTGAGGTGATCGTGCTTGTCGACAAAGCAAACAAACGACATTCAAATTTGTTGACAAAAGAGATTCCATGGTGACATGTCGATTTCAAGAGTTGTGGTCAACGACCTATGGTTTATTCAAGAACATCGACAGAGGAATGGATGATCTGGAGGTGGTACAAAAAGAGCAGATACAAGGTGGCGCCGTTTTCCAGTGTTTGCCAAATTTTTGGGCCTCAAAATCGAAAAATGAAGACATGGATTGTCTGCAAAAGGAGGTTCGCACAAAAAGGAAGTGGTGCGTGAAATATAAGAGGCTTGCGCGAAATACTGAAGTTAGGCGCGAAAAACAGCGGGATGCGCGAAATAGTGGATCAAGGTTCTTCGCGCAAATAGTGTTTCGAACTCAGATTGGTGAAAAATGGCAAAGGCATGGGCTGCGCGGAAAATAAGGGTTGTGCGCGAAATACTTGAGCTGGGCGAAATATTACGCGCCAGATGAGAGGTTTTCCGCGCCGAAGGGGATTTTGCGCGTGGGGTCGATTTTGCCTATAAATATGAAGTGACCCTCCTCCATTAGGGCGAGTTTAAGACATAGAAAATACCCGAGCTCTGGTGCGCGAAATTGAAGTTAGAAAGGGTGCTGCGCGTAAACTTAATGTTTGCGCGTAAAGTCAGATGTTGCGCGAAAAACTAAGGCTGCGCAGAAAGTTGGTGTTGGCGCGTAAAAGGAAGGTTGCGCGAAAAGTGGATATCGCGTAAAAGCAGTGAATTGCGCGCAAGGCAGTTTCTAGGCTGCGCGTAATATTTGGAGGTTGCGCGAAAAAGGAATTTCGCGCAAACCATAGAAATTGCGCGCAAGACACCGTAAGGGTTGCGCATAAAAACTGAGGTTGCCCGGTACATCCGGTGCAAAGTGAGATTCATCTACTGGTGAAAGTTGGACTTTAACAGAGCATCTACATACAGAGGAAGATGCATTCCTTCATGAAAATGAAGAGACCTACAGGTCTATAAACTGTGAGTGGATTCCTTCCAAGAGAAGTGAGCTTAGGAAGAGGAAGAAGGTGATCCTCTCCACCGGCAGTGAGCCAGAGAGAGAGAAACAGGGAGTGACCCTTGGGAAAGCAGTGAGCTGACCCTAAACATTGTATAGGCAGTGAGCCTGGGCATAGAAGTGATCTAGCCCGAACATTGTAATCCACAGCTAGTGAAGTCTAGTGGAATTTGGTACGACCGGCAACCTGTCGGCGTATGCTCCTTGGACGTAGCCCTTAGTGGTGAACCAAGTAAAAATAGCTGTGTCATCTCTCTGCATGTGAATGTTTAATTGCTGATCATATCCATCGTACAGGTTTAAGTAGTTCCTACCAACGTGGGAACAAGATCCACAACTTTAAGAAGAAAAATTTGCCACCCGGATTCACCCCTCCCCTCTCAGGGTGTCCTGGGGTCCTACATTAATAACATATTTTGTGGGTCGTTTAAGATTGGTGTTACATGTCGTGTATGTTATTTAAGACAATGTTGTTCTTTTATAATATTAGGGTGTTACACCTATCCTATATATTTTTAATTTATATCACTATTTTTGTGTTATTCAATAATTATTCTCTACTTTTTGGGGTTTTAAAAAAAATTAAACCTTTGATTGAAGATTAATTTTCTGGTTATTTTCTATAGAAAGATTTATGCTAGAATAAGGTTGGTTTTACCAGACATTTCCTAATGTTTTATGCGTGTTTCCATGATTAGTGTGATATTTTTCACCCCAACTATTTATTTTTAACCATAAATTTATTGAAATTTATATCCTTGATCACTTTGAGAGTGGATAAAATTAATTAGTTGTATGAATGGTTTCCTATGTGATCAATATTGGTTGCACATCCAATGAAATATATAAGCTTATTTGAAAATTTGTAATTATGGTATTTAGAACCACTATAGGTAAATCCTTAGTAAACCATAACTTATTGGAATTTCAATAGGTTCCATTAGCATCATTCAATGAATGGGGTGTGTGAATTAAGAAATGTTTTCTTAAATCTTAACCAATAGAGAAATTTTGGGTTTCTTTATAGAATTTTTGGATACTTTGATTGGTATAATCCTACCCATTATATTTTTTATGTATCACGGTGGTTTATACCTCTATTTTGGTGATGTATATAGAATGGGTGTGTGAGGATCAACTACTCTAAATCTTAAATCTATTTAGATGTAATACCAAACTCAATGTGAATTGATTATATTACATTCCACAATTTTTTTTATTATTCTAATATATGATAGTGATTATGTTATAGGATACCGTGCTCAATTGTGATTGAAAATTCTATAATGTTGAATAAATTTTTATATACCCAAGTAATTTCTCAAGTGATTGATGAAATTCCCATTCACTCAAAAATCATCATAGAACAGGAAG
Source organism: Viscum album (assembly GCA_963277665.1). NCBI lineage: Eukaryota > Viridiplantae > Streptophyta > Magnoliopsida > Santalales > Viscaceae > Viscum > Viscum album. Next base: position 482,221,824 of record OY728145.1, on the reverse strand, counting down.
AAATGATCATCTATATTGTTGAAAATTATAATGATGGATAACATTCCACTTGTAATATTAGAAATAGTGTGAGAAATAATGTACGGTTACCCTATGGTATAATTAATGAGGGATGTTTTCACATTCTTAACTAAGTGGGTTTCTCTACCCATTATGTGATACTTACATGGAATGGGACTAGATGCGCATATTTTTATGGTTTCTAATATTATGGGATGAGATACTCATTATTTTAATAAAGCCTAGGGCTAGGGATATATTTACCTCTTGTGATCATTTCCATTGATAGGGACACTATATTCACTTATAATGTTGTTACCAGGATGATGTGATTATTAGTGTGTTGATGCTCTAGGACACTATTCTCTTCTATTATTTTTTTGAGTAGGATGTTATAATTATTAATGTAAAATGGTTACTATGATGTATGACCTATTTTTTCTTATTATTTTATAATGGGATGACATTCCCTATAGTTATTGCTAGGTATGTGATTTATAGTTGATATATCATGTTGTGATTGGGTTAAAATTGTAGAAACCATAATATATATCTTATGATATATTCAAACACCCCCATTACAAGCCAATATAGGAATAGTCACACCTAAGTTGATTCTGTAGAACTCATGACTGTAAAAATTTTTGTTATTATTATTATTATTATTTAATTTGAGTATATTTATTCATACACTTGTATCTAAGGACGTGTTTTTCGGTGGCCTACTGAGTTATACTCACACCTTGCCTTGGTATCTTTATGCTCTATAGAATTTCATGATTTGTGACCCAACTAAGGGAAAGGACCCTGCAACTAGTGGTGTGGGAGAATGAGATGTAGGTTTGAAGATAGAATTTAGGTTAGAGAACGGTCTTTGGACCAATTTTTCAGATTCCTTCATTCTTCTATTTTATTTTCAGCCATATTTTATATAATCATCCCATAAGAAACCTTACTTAATTGTGTATAACGCATGTGAAATTGTAGTAGACCATTTTGATATAGCATACTAGTTGTTATTTATTTATGGTTTGAATGTGTATATATTATCTATATGAAAATTTTATTCAAGGATACCTATTTATTAATATTGATTATTCTATTATTTATAATGATCTGTACCAAAGGGTATAGTATCCCCATAACATCTTCCGACCCTCACCACTAGTTAATAGCCTCTAGTGTATAAGGATGTGTGCTTGAGGTATGAAGTGATCCATACAGATTATATTATAGTTGAATTAGTTGAAGAACATTACATAGTGGTTTCAATGATTTTTTACAACCTATTTAGGACATTTTATATGGAGTTAGGATTTTATCATTAGTTAAGGAATAACAATGGATCCTTTAAAAATTGAGGCAATTGAAGGATGGATCAAACCAACCACTATGATGGAAATCCATATTTGCATTGGATTATTTGGTTGTTCTCAATGATTTATGATAAAATTATAATGATTTTAAAGTGCAATAACCATGATAACTTGGAAGGGGTAATGTTTTTATGGAATGATGAACATGAATAAATATTTAAATAGTTGAATAAGTTGTTAATCACTACACCTATATTCACCTTACCCATCAGTGGGGGAGGATTTTTAATCTATATTGATTCATCCAAAAAAAGGATTGGGTTGTGTACTCCAGGAAGATGAAAAAGTGAGTGCCTATTAATACCTCCGATTTGAATATCCATGAGTATAAATACCCAACACATGATCTAGAATTGGTTATAGTGATAATCATGTTGAAGATTTGGAAATATTATCTCTAGGGGAGATTTGTGACATATATACAAATCAAAAAAGAAAAAGTATACATTCATGAAAAAAAGATATAAATATTCTCCAACTAAGGTGGTTAGATCTGATCTGGTATTATGATTTTTCAATCTATTACCATCTTGGGAAGGTGAAATAAGAGGTTGATTCTTTAAATAGAAAGGATCATGAAACCATATCCATGATAAGGATTGCAAGGTACCTAATCTTCATGGAAACTAAAAGTATGTATATCGGTATAATAAACGGATTTTGATACTAAATTACTCAAATAACTACTCAATTATCCATTATTTATAGGATCAAGGATGCCCATATAGAATATGGGGTGCTACATAAGAAGAAAGCGAATATTCCAGAGTTCAACATTGTAAAAGATGGAGTTATAAGGTTTTGAGCCTACATAAGTGTCGCATAAAAACCAAAATTAAAGAGATAAATTTTGGTTGATGTGCATAAATCATCCATATCTATTAATCCAGGAATCACTAAGATATGTATAGATTTGAAGGAAAACTTCTAGTGGGATAATTTGAAGAAGGGTATTTCAAAAAATTTATCTTGATGATTGGTATGCCAAAACCTCAAGGCAGAATAACAGAATTAAATGGTTATAATGAAACCATTTACTATAACAACATGTAAATGGGATAATAAAACCATGTATTTCATCTTAGGACTCCCCAATACCCCTAAAAGAAATAAATCCAACTAGGGGTAGTCGAGCATCATATAATGTCTACACATTTCATTGCTATCAAGTAATATTTATATCTTAAACAACACTCTATGACATGTATATGTAAATTGGTAGGACAACTTGGAGTGAGACTCTCCATTCTATCTGATCGTGATATGAGTTTTACCTCATAGTTCTAGAGAAGCCTATAGAAAGCATTGCATAAAAAACTAATCTTCATCACTACATATCACACTAAGATAGATGGTTAGTCTGAAAAATAAATTAAAAATCTATAAGTTATACCAAGATCATGTTCAATGGATTTTCAAGGTTTTTGGGATACAAACATTCCCATAATATAATTCTTATATAATATGTTCTTCAATTCTGGAATTCAATGGAAACTTATGAGGTTCTATATGGGAGCTGTGTTAGTCTCTAACATTTTGAAAGAATATGGGGATAATAACATGATGATACCTAATATTATAAAAAATATGGAATATAAGGATAAAATAATTAATTAGCCTATGAAAACATCCCAAAGTAAATATAAAATTTGACCAGAAAATTATCATTGAGATCAGAGTTTCAAGTTAGTGATAATGGGTTCCATCATATTTCACCATGGAAAAATGTAAATAGTTTTAAGAAGAAGGGAATGTTTAGTGCAAGATACATCGGCCCTTTTGAGATCCCTAATCTCATTAGAGTTATATCCTATTGACTAGAAATCCCAACTAACCTATCTCAAGTACATGATGTGTTCTATGTATCCATTTTAAGGAAGTATGTAGTAGACCCCTCACATGTACTAAATCTAAATGTGGAGCCATCATAGAATGATATTTAATATGGGAATCATCCAATTAAGATCGTAGATTGTAGAGGAAAATTTATACCAATAAAATCACTTGGTCATTGTGTTGTGGAAAAAAATGCGAGTTTAAGGAAGAAACATAGGAATAATAACAATCTAGGAAATAGACATTCCCTCATCTATTTTATTTTATAAACACAATAGTTAAAGGGAATATTTTCTAAAATGGGATAATGTATTGACCTAATCTTTTATAAATGAAATTCAATTTTTGAAGAAATAAATGCATTATTAAGTAATCTAATTATAGATAATGCATGCCCTAAATTTTTTTTACACTATTATAATTTATATACAATCATATTTAATAGTGAAATAATAATCATAATCATTGATATTATTTTCATTTTAATGTGATCATATGATTAGTATTTATTTTGGGTTATTATAAATCCTAATTTACAAGGAAGGAAGGAGTGGTGGCCTCAACCAATATGATTGTACACTATGAAGCCCATTTATTGGAGTTTGAGAGTGAGGTAGAGACAATGGGAGTTTCCCTTGACCATGACTGATATGATATTAAACAACTAATGGATGATAGAAATCATTTATTAGAGTAGTTCAAACTCTTCGAGATCATGGCTCAAACCTTTTTTATTGAACTGTCACACACATTAATCTTAGGGTATTAACTAGTGTAATAAAGAGTTTTGTATCTACACCATAAAAGTATGAATTTGTATTTTTAAATTTATAATAAAATAATGAATAAATTTATCAATTATTAATTTATAATGTTTAAAAAAAGTTTCATAATAATTAGATTTTGATACGATGAAATGCGAATTATATTTTTAGAAAATATATTTTCTCAATCAAGACACTCTTTTTGATGAATTAAATAATTGTTGAAATAGATTATATATTAGTAAAATATTATTACTAAATAATATTTACTAAATAAAAATTATAATATAATATTTATTAAGTAAAATGTAGTTTTTATAAGGGTTAGAAAAACGTTTACTGTAAAAAACAATTATTTTTTAAATAAAAGGGGATTTTGATTTAAAATTGTACATTTTGATATTAAGAAAATTATTTTGATAAAATAATAATTATCTAAATCAGTATGTGTAAATTAGGCAATTGTGAATTTTTCATAATTTTTTGAGACTGTTGAGTTTTTTGGTAAAAATTAAATACAATATAAATATATTATGTGTAAAATGAAATAAGTAAATCCTTAAAGTGGTGTAATAAATAATATTAAGTGTATCCAAGACCCAAATTATGTTTCCCCTTTAATATAATTTTTTTAAAGTTATTTTATTAATTTATAAACCATTAAAAATTATTTGAAAACCTATATTATATTTTAATGTTTTAAAATTTATTCATTCTGAACATGACTCACTTCCACATTATCAAGGGTATTATTTTTTGAATTTAAGTTATTTACCCAAAAAATTAATTAAAATCACTCGACATTGTAATAAACCATATATTAATTCCATTTTATGGTTTCTGTTTTGTACTAATATGAAATATAAATTCCAAAACCTAAGTTTAGAAGTTAATAAAGAATCCCCCTCTCTTTTTCTATAAAAACACACCCACCCTCTAATTCCTCTTTACTCAAAACCCTTATATTATGAATTTAATTTTCCCTTTCCACTCTAGATCCCTCCAAAGGTTCCCCAAATATCTGAATAATCAACACCCAAGATTTATGAATCTCCCTCTCAAGGCAATGAATCCTCTCCTTCTCCTCTTTATTCAATCACCTTCTTTATATTATGCGTTTTAATTTCTAATTGTTTGTGTTGGGATATTTTATTGCACATTCCTCTTGATATCCTGATAATTTATAATTTATTACAGACCCATTTCACCCTCATTAATCCATTCTATAAAGATTTATATATATTCATTATATTTTTGAAATTAACCTATGTTCTTTACATGCCAGATATTTGTATAGTGAATACTCATCCCCATTTCCACTCAAGGATGTTCACCTAGATGCAGCTATCCTTAATTTATTGGGGAATTCTCTGTATTAAACCCATATCCCTTGATATTGGGGTTAAAAATATAAAATATATTTTTATGTTGCAAGATCTATGTGTAACATGCATGCACGTACATGATATGAAATTGACATGTGGGATCTGAATTATATATCCGGCCAATTCATTGAATAATGTTTTTACCTCAGGAGATTCCATGTATGGTGCATGGAATGTTATACTAAAAAATTATATCATTTTATATTTATGGTTATCCTTGACTTATTCTTATGATGTCATGTTTTATGTTGTTTCCACATTCCCATGTTGCCTTTATTTTATCACCTTATATAATGCTTTGATGATCATGTTTTTTATTCTCATCCCTGTTATGCCACCTTGATATTACTATTGACTAAAATTTATCACTTTCATTATGTTATAATATTATTATTCTCTTTCTTGGATTTATAGCTCACTCCATTTGTATGAATGTACCCAGGTAATCCCATGCTGTTTTACAAGATCAATAGATTTTATGATCATATTAGAAGCTTTTAAATAATGTTGTTATATACATGTTTTAATTTGTTATATTATGTACATAATTAACTAAATAAACTATTCCTCATGGTCAAATATGGTTTCATTAAGTGTATATTTATGAAATAAAACATTAAATAAATAATATTAAATATATGGGTTACTGTAGTTAGTATCAAAGAAAAGTATAGTTATTTTGGTATTAGGATTAGAAAACTCTACTTAAAACTATAGGGATAAGACTAAGAATAAAAAACATACCTAAATTATGTAAAACTTTAGATTAAGTGGTTTCAATTAAAATAAATCCAAGAAAAGATAATAAAAATGGATGTGGCACTAGAAAAAATTTTCTTAGGGTAATAACCCCGAAAAGGGTGCATTGAGATAAACTCGATCATCGCCTAGTGCAAGACAATGGGCCTTACTACACACCTAGTTTAACACTACTTGGGGATACGATTTAGTTAATTAATAGGATATTTTTGAACTATTATGAAGGGAATAAATTTCCAAAGTATTTTATATTTCTAAATAGATCATAGATAAATCAGATTGAATTCTATAAATAGATAGGTTGATCGAAATATTCTATTTATTAGGTATCCCTTTAATGTTCATGGATTCACATTTATGTGATTAATAGTTTAAAAAATTTCATCCCTATACCTATGAAGTAAATGAACTGAACAAAATTCGAATAGTTAATGTTGGTTTTATCGTCAATTGTTCTACACATTTGTAATATTATGCAAGTTTAGTATAGTTATTAAAAACCATCTCAAAGTATGGGTTTTGAGTTATCAGTAAATATGGTAAATGGTTAAATTATTTCATCCCAAATGTATAACACATCCCATATCAAAATATGCGCTCATAATTTTCCAAAAAACCTTGTGGTACTCCATTTAGTACAATCTAATGTTATTATAGGTATGGATTGGATTTCCTTATATAGATCCAACATAAATTTCTGAGAGAAGGAAATCACTCCATATATCACTAAACATCCTTAGATCCTAGACAACTGAAAGGAGGAGGATGAATCTTATTTGATATAATAATCACAATCATTGATAATATGTCCTTGGGAGAAAGAATATCTAGATCAATTGATTTATACTAAGGAAAAGATCTTCATTGATGACATGCCCATTGTAAATGAATTTTCTAATGCGTTTCTTGAAGAATTTTCTAGTCTTACTCCTAAATATGAGGTCGAGTTATCAATAAAAATTATTCCCAGATATTTTCCAATATCCAAGAATCCATATAGAATGATCATTTTTTAACTTAAGGAGCTGAAGACGAAACTACAAGAGAGTATTGATAAATGGTTTATATTCCCAGGTACTTCACTGAGGGGTTTGTCGATCATATTTTTTACGAAGAAGTATTGGTCAATGAACCTCATCATTGATTATAATAAAATCAATAAGACCCTGATAAATAATAAGTATCTTTTTTAATGTAGTGATGGCATGTTCATCCAGAAATATGGATCTTAATACTTCTCCAAAGTGGACTATCAGTCTGGATATTACTAATTAAAGCTGGAGAAGGTATATATCCCTAAGATTAATTTGCATATAATTTACATGCATTATGGGTTCACAGTGATGTCATTTGGGCTCAGTAATTCTCCAGAAATCTTTATGTATTTTATGAATAGAGTCTTTAGGGTTTACCTTCATAATTTATTGATGGTATTTATAGATTATATTCTTATCTACTCTAAATAATGGTGGAAAATGAGGATCATTTTAATTCAATACTAAAGTCTTTGTGAAAAGAAAAGTTATTTGAAAAGTATAGTAAATGTGATTTATAGATGGATAAAGTAACATTCATGGGGAATGTTGTCACCAGCAAAGGGATATATGTTGATCCTTGAAAAATAGTGGCAATTTATGGATGGACCAAATTGACCTCTCTCTTCAAAATATTTAGTTTCCTTAGATTAAACAGGTGCTATCATTGATTTTGTTTAAAATTATTTTTACTTTTAATCCATGTAACCTAGATAACTCAGAAAGGGGTGAATTTAATCTTGAATGATGAATTTATATAATGGCTGAATGAGCTAAATGATTGGATAAACCCTACAATTATTCTCAACTAACTCAGCAGTGGGGAAGGGTTTGTGTATTAATTGATGTGTCACAAATTTTCTTGGGTTGTGTACTCATACAAGATAAAAATCATTATAGCCTATGACTCTTAGAAATTAAACATCAATGAGTTTAAGTACCCAACACATGATCTTTAATTTCACGTAGTGATATTAATGTTTAATATTTTGTGAAATTATCTCGACCGGGAGAAGAGTGACATATATACGGATCATAAAAGCCTCATGAATTTATTGACATAAAAAATATATCAATATGAGACAAAAAATGTTGTGAGATCTGGTAAATGATTATGATTTTTCAATCCATTACCATCCTTGGAAGCTGAATAACGTTCTAGATTCTCTTAGTAGAAAGGATCATGCAACCCTATCCATGATGAGGATTCCAAGGGACCTAATCTACATGGACATTTAAAGGATTGACATGGGAATAATAAAAGGATATTCGTCCTAAATTTCTCAAATAAAATCTCTAGAATATATTCTTTAGAGGATAAAGGAGGCCCAAAAAGATGATGATTCTCTATAGAAAAAGATATCATATAATTCAGTGTCTAACTTTTCTAAATATGGAGTTATAAGATTTATAAATCGGGTATATGTCCCATAAAAACCAGAACTGAATAGGAGTATTCTAGATGATTTACATATATCATACATTTCAATTAATCTAGGAAAAACTAATATTTATAGATATTAAAATAAAATCTTCTATTGGGATAAAATTAATAGGGATATTGAAGAATTTGTATCTCGATGCTTGGTATGCCAAAAGGTTAAGGAAAAATTTTAGAAGTCTAAGAGTATGATAAAACCATTGTCTATAAAAATATGTAAATCATAAAAAATAACCATCTATTTCATTATAGGACTCCCCATGACCCCTAATGGAAATAACACCATATGGTTGGTAGTCTATTTCCTTAAAAAGTCAACGCATGTCATTATTTTCAATGGATATTTCTCTCATGAACAACTAACCATGATATACATAAGGTATGTGGTAAGACGTTTTGTGTGAAACTCTCAATTGAATTTAATTGAGATTTTAGGTTTACCTTATGGTACTAGAGAAACCTTCCGTAAGTGTTGCATAAATAACTGAGCTTTAACACTGATTATCACCCTAAGGTAGATGGTTATCCTAAAAGAACCATTTAAAATCCATAGGATATGTTGAGATCATGTTTAGTGTAATTATAAGGATTTTGGGATCAAAAACTTCCCCTTATAGAGTTCTCATATAACAACTATTTTCATTCTATCATTAAAATGGAATGTTATTAGGTTCTATAAGTGAAGAGGTGTTGAACTCTGAAATTTTGGGATGAAGTAAGAAAGTGAAAGATAATGGGACCTGATCTTGTCTAAGATATGATGGATAAGATTTAAAATATTCAGTGACTTATGAAATGCACACAAATTTAACTAAGAATATATGAAAAAATTCCTTGATGAGACCTATAATTTTAGGTTTGAGATAAATGTTCCTTCATATATCACCATGGAATAAATTAATGTTGTTTGGGAAGAATGGATATCTTATTCCCAGATAAATCAACCTCTTTGAGATCCATGATTGCATTGAATCTTGGTTTTTATTGACTGTCACTCCCACCTAACCTATCTAAATTACATGATGTATTCTATGTATCCTATATAAATAAAGTATATACCATACCCCTCACATGTACTAAATCTAGAGGTAGAACCATTGAAGAATGATCTTTCATATAAGGAGAAGTCTATGAACATCTTAGATCATACAGATAAAGTACTATGAAACATGAGAACTCATATGGTCAATGTATTATGGGGGAACCGAAATTTTGTTGAAGAAAAATGGCAACTATAATAGGTGATGGGACAGAAGGACCCTCATCTCCTTCAGTATTGAAAATAAAAATTTTGAAGGGTTAATTTCTGAAGGGGGAATAATTTAATGTCCAAAACTTTTATAAATAAAATTCCCTTTTGAATGAATGAATTCATTATTATGTAATGAAATTATAGAAAACAAATACAATACTTTGATTATTTTAGAACATTATATCCTATAATATATAAAACATGGTTAACCATGAAAACCACTGATATTATAGCCATTATTGAATTGTTGTATAATTAGTATATATTAAGGGTATGATAAATTGCAATTGACATAGACGGAAGGAGAGATAGCCTCAACCAGTAGTATAGTGCCCTATAAAGCCCATTTATCTATGTTTTTTAGGGATATAAAATCATTGGTCTTTTCCATTTCCCATGACCAATCCATGTTTCAATAACGGAATCATGATCTAAACTATTTACAAGATAATTGTAATCTCTGCATGATCATTGACCAAACCATATTTGTTGAACCACCCAATGAAAATATCACCATCACATAGCTTACACATAGTGAATTTTATAATGTAATAAAGGTTTATGTATCAAGACCCTAAAATTTTGAATTTTTATATTTTTATTTTTAATTAAATAATGATTATATTTATATTTTATTAATTTATAAAGTAAAAATAATAAATTTTAATAAAAATTAAATTTTTATATGATGAAACATAAATTGTATTTTTTGGAATATATAGTTTCCAAAAAGATAGTTTTTTAAAAAAATAATTAATTTTTTTAAAAAAAAATTTATTAATAAAATTTTATTAATAAATATAATTTATAATATAATTTTTACAAAGTCAAATGTAATTTTCATAAGGGTCAAAAAATTGTTATTATCAAAAAAACTAATTTTTGAATAAATGGTAATTTTTCTGTAAAAGTGTAAATGTTCCTATTAAGATAATTATTTTTATAAAATAAATATTAATTTGGAAATCACAATGTTAAAATTCTCCAAAAGTTAATTTTTTATAATTTTTGGAGATAGTCAAATTTTTGGATAAAATTTCAATATAGTATAAATATATGATGTGTATTATGACATCATCAAATACAAAAAGTGATGTATAAAATACTATAAATATTATACATGGAAAAAATGGTGTTCTCATTTTAAAATAATATACTTTTGAAGTTATTTTATTTATTTTTTAAACCATTAATGAATCCACAAAAACCTATAATGTATTTTATGGTTTTATAATTATTTATTTATAGACATGACTCACTTCCTCTTCACCAAGAGTTTTATTTTAAAGAGTTTGGTTCATTTCCTTATAAAATAATTAAATACACTCCTTTTTTGAAAAAACATGTAAAAACCATTGTATGGTTTTTTGTTTGGATTAATTTAACATATAAAGTCCAAAACCTAAGTATATAAATCAATAAAATAAATCCCCTCTAACTATCAAATCCCACCAAAACTATCATTCCTCTTAACTAAAAACCATTTTAACATGAATTTAATCTTACATTACCTCTCTATATCTCTCATAAGGTTCCCAAAATCTCTTAATAACTTTTTTACAAGTTTTAAGAAGCACCATATCAAGGTAAGGGGTCTTCTCGTTCTCCTCTTTATTCAAGAACCTTTTTGTATTATACCTTTTAATTACAATTTTCATGTTGGGATATGTTCTTAAACATACCTGATAGTGTAATTAATATTAATAATTAATGAGATACATCATTCATCCCCATTAATCGCTTCAATGAATCTTAATGTTCCATCATTTGGACGACAAAAGTGTCATGTGATTTTCCCATTCCAAACATTTATATAGTGAATTCCCATCACCATTTCCACTCATGTTTATTCACCATGATGTAACTATCATTAATTTATTTTGGTATTCCATGTATGTAAACCACACTACATGATTACGGGGTTAAAATTTATGAAATACATCCTTATGTTTCATGTTTTATATAGAAAACCTATGCAGGTAAATGGTATTTAATTGATGGGTAAGACTAGAATTGTATTACCCTCCAATGCATTAGGTTATATTTTTATCTCATGTGATTCCATGTATGGTTCATGGGAGGTTATCCTAAGAACAATATGTTATGTTATCATGGTAGTTATCCTTGAAATATGTTTATGATGTCATGTTTTATGATGTCATATTTTATGTTGTTGTCTCAATATCATGTTACATTTATGTTATCACCTTATATCACGCTTCGATGATCATATTTATGAATCTCACCCTATTTATGTCACCTTGATATTCCAAATGACTAATATGTATCAATTTCATCATGTTATGATTTTATTCTTCCCTTACAGATATTTATAGCTTCTTTCTTTCTTATGAACATCCCTCGGTTATCCCATGGAGTATTAGAAGACGGTTGGATTTTAAGTTCATGTTAAGGAGATTTTAAATAATATCGGTGTACTCGTGTTTTAATATGTATTATTATATACCAAATTACCCAGATACACATGGCCTAATAATCTTCTATTTCAAATTTAACTCAAAGGTTTCAAATATGTTATTACTTTATAATTACTGATAATGATGGACCCATAGTCTATAAAGTTTTGTATTTAGTATATGTATAATATTTTTGACCATATTAATACACCCATTGAGATACAGGTGAAGATTTTTATATGTTTTATTCAAGGAAAATAAAAGTGCTCTTGAAATGTCCTGGTATAATTATATCTGAATGTGATTCTACACTCTATCATGCCCCATATATTTTACTATAAATAGTATCCAAGTCAGTTACCCACATGGCCTCAAGAATGCCTCCACATATAGTAGAGTTTGTTGACTAACAAGGAGGGAATATGATGTGTCTATGTGGAGGCTATTCCCTTATATTATAGTAATCAAAAAATAAAAAATAAAACATGATACTTCATAAATTAACTATAATAAGAAACATAATAATATAAACTGGCGATAATAAATGAAAAGTGGTAAAGTCCTGAACATCCATGCCATACATGCACTAAAAACTAATATAATGGAACATTTACTACTCAATATAATATGTTGTGTCTTATCCCAATATTAATATACATATATGAGATGACTCACTAAATCCATCATGAGCCTCATCCAAACATGTACCTATTACCAGGTCAATGTATACTCAAGTACTCATGTTCAATAGTAGATCAAGCAGGGTGTCAGTAAAAAACTAAATATGGTACCACCAATATATTCCTATAAATATCTAGTAAAATTATTGTATGGTTATGTGAAATACTTAGCTGAATAATAATAATAATAACATCTATCTTCTTAAAATAATCACAATATTCAATGCTGAATCTAGGGATTTATGGGAAATATTTTCTAACCATCCATGCTTTATCCATCTCCATATTATCATTAATAAAGATACATCACTACAGGGTGGATAAAAGTCCTAGCCCTATGATCACCCATACTCACCTTCACTAGATATAAGATATAATTCCATGTACTAGATAAACATTCAATAAATATGGAATCAATTTGGACCATTGGTGTTCTCATAATACCACTCAATACATAAGTAAGTGGTAACAAGATAGAATATTGATGTTCTCTGTTCTAGTCTAATGTTGGATTCATTGGTTTCGATCTATAGGAAACCAATAAATTGGAAAATGGAATGAGTTACTAAGGGGGAAACCTTATGAAATATAAAAGTTATACTCTCTTAATATGAGATGAAATTTTAAAATCTATCAATCATTTTCTCACCAACCTATTCCCTAGCAGCTTTAGGAAATTTAATCTTGTTTCATCAACCCAATCTAATGGAGTATCATATTCATCAATCAAGGTGATCATCATGAGCCTCAAGAATGTATCAAGAATATAGTGCTCAAGGAAAATACGATCATATAGTAACCTATGGTATAGTGACCCATGATTTATATATAAGGATATTAAATCATTTTAGACTAATATTCATCACATTAAAAAAGTACAATATCAATGACATTAATAGTTTAGTTTTTTCAGAAATATGGAACACATTAATATAATTTGATAAAAGATATTCAAAATATCCCATAATGATCTTCCAATTTATTAATCCTACTTAAAACCTTTCTTTATAATAAGGGAAAAGTAAAAATAAGAAAGGGGTGTGCTCAAATGTTAAGTAATGGTAAACATGTAAGATACATAATCATAACATGAACATAAGGGTATGATAACATGAGAATAACCTTTCAAGATCATACCTTTCATATCAAAGATCATATACATGTATCATTGAATAAATATTGGTAGTTCATAGGACATGAATTATAATATAATTTATAGAATAATCCAAAAAATTATAACATAGGAATACGATATAGAATTTTGGAATAAACATAAATATATAAACTTATATCGATATTAGCCAAGTCTTACTTCCAAATCTATATAAATGAAATGAGTTCATTCCCCAAACCATATTAGTAATAAACATTCACTCTCAATACCATCTTAGTGGAAAATTTAATATACTTAAAGCAGTTCACTCCCCATTACATCCATGTCTATCTTATTAGATGTAAATCATTACCCAATGCATTAGAGGCAAATATAGATCTCACCCATCTCATAATGAAATCATACATATGTGTTTCAAAATATCATAAAAAATAATCATATAATAACCCATAAAATGAAATGGTTATCATGAAAATGTCATAATATCATAACCAATGGAAACAAAATTTTTGTTTTATAATCATTTCATCATATAATAACCCATGAAAATAAGCAGGTTTCATAAGTGTGTATCGTGGTATCACCCATAGAATATAAACGGGTTTCATAAAAAATATGTCATAAAAATATTAATCATTAAAAGAAATAATAATAATGTTATCCTATGATAATTACCCAATTAATACATTCAAAAACATAAATTTATGTCATATTATTTGTAAAATAAATTTTAAGGATATTTTAAAAACATTTCTAGAATAAAATATCCAATTTTCTTTGAAAAATAATTTCTAATATATAAAACATTTTGAGAACCTTTTTCTTAGAAAATAGATTTGAAAATTTATAAATGAATATTTTAAAATCATTTAATTCATTTTTATTTGAAAATAATATTAAAATATCATTTAAAAACATTTTTTAGAAACTTTTTTAGAAAACATGGTTTTTAATGAATACAGATTTCTGGCCAAAGAGATAAATGAAGTTAGATTTTCTTACAATACATTCTTAAGAATATTAAGTACCAATGAGTGGAAAAACTGAAACATTAGTAGATGATATAATTAATAACCCTATGAGAATAAAATTCATGATAATTATGGATATATGTGTAACGCCCCGACCCTAGTTGCCTAGAGTCGGTGCATTATTACATAACATTGGCATGATCACAAGAAAGATCAAATCTCGAAAGACCGATTGGTTTAGTAGCCTTGGAAACACTAGATATATTCATAAGTTTTACATTACATCATAAAATGAAAAACTACTACAACAACATAATGTTTCCACAGTCCACACTATAATCCCCTCATAATATCACTGCAGGTCATTCATAATTTACTTCTTCATTTCCTGGGAAAAATAAAACATAGAAAAGGGGTGAGCTCAAATTCCCAGTAAGGATAACAATATAGCGGAAACTTTCATAAATAAGAATAAACATTTAAGGCAATGTATAACTAAAACAAAAGCCTTTTAAACTTGAACTTTCAACATGGTATGGCATAAATAAAATGAAATAATGCCATTTACTTATTCACATGGATATTCTTCTAATCGAATAATCACATGCAAAATCAATAACCACTTTCATAATGTTGGAATGCATAATGCTAAACTTTAATTACTTTTCAAGGCCTCGTCCCAAGACCTTGGGGCTAACTGTAACCGGAACCCAACCCGGAGTGCCTCTAATAACCGGACACCAACCCGGAGTGCCTCTAATAACCGTACACCAACCCGGAGTGCCTCTAATAACCGGACACCAACCCGGAGGGCTTACTTTTACCAGTCCCTAACCTGGAGGGCTTACTTTTACCAGTCCCCAACCTGGAGGGCTTCCTTTTACCAGTCCCCAACCTGGAGGGCTTACTTTAACCAGTCCCCAACCTGGAACATACTTGTCCAACACATTCATATGAAGTAAAGATTGAAATATAACATAAACATTCTTATTGGAACTAGCATACGAAATGTCAATACTTTCACCATAAACTATGAATGGTATAAAAATAGCACATCCACAGTCAAACATATCACAAAACCTTCAAAACAATATAGAAGTTTTGTATCATAATAAATCGACTTCAAATAATCTTAAAACCCATTAAAGGATGTTGACATAGATGAAATCAAAATTCTTTTTAAAGAAATATCTCCTTTTATTTTGAAATCATTTAAGATCCATATAAAATCAAACATTTTCTTTGAAAATAATCTTATAAGCTTTTAAGGGAAGCTTTGACGATTTTATAACGGCGGAAAATAACCGCACCCGCCGTATAAGTTAAAAAAACATTCCTATCTTAATTCTGTCGAAAAGGTTAAAAAGCACCTTGTTTGGAAAACGACGGAAAGATTCTATTATAAACCTCTTATAAAAAGTCAAACAAGGGTATAAATGACTTTAACCCATATTCTTTTAAATATTAAAAATGTTTTGAAATACATTTTGAAGAAACATGGATGTGGATGATAACGAGATCCCAGTAGATTATTACGTATAAACAACCTCGGATAATGAAGAGATTGTGAAATAACCCTTACCAGTTTGGTAACTTATGAAACATAAAACCCATGAAAGAGGTATCATACAATGAATATGTAAGTACACATAAATTAGAGTGTATTACACAAAGGATATAATTATGGGCAGTACATACACCACACAAAAGGTAATGGTGGCAATATGGCATGAATCTCACGGGAATAAGGAGTGAGATGAAAACCCCTTACCACGTTAATCAACTGAGTCGTATGGCAAAAAGTTAATAACCACCAAATTATTTACAGAATAACATGAATATGATAATATATATCAAATTCCAGTACACAATACACCACTTTCAATAATTTAGTGGCGAATAATGGAAATCTCACGGAATTGAATGTGAGATAAGAAAAATCCCTTACCTTGTACTTTTCCTTGGTTGGGGTAGGTTAACCTCCTATATAATGGTGAAATAATTGTTATTAAATTATACAAGAATCATATACATTAATATGATATCATATATGTTCTTTTAACATTGCTTTATTAATAATATCTTAGTATTATCGTCGTTTCGGGTGATAATCGATTCGTTCTTCTTAAATGTTTGGTTACGTAAGACATGTTTGTAATGGATAGATTATATCTTATTCATAATCAGAATGATATTAACATTATTTTTAACCCTAAAATGAGAATAAGACTTGAATGGATACGATGGAGGATGGATCTCACCGCGTTCGTGGAGACGGTAGTCCGTACGTACGCACGAACGCTACTTCCATTTAATTTTTATTTTAAAAGAATTGAATCCAAATGATACATAGGTATATTACTATTCCAGTATAATATAATATTTTATATATTTTACTTAATTTCATTAACACCATCCTTTATACGTTCCATGTGTGGTATGAACGAGTCATATCATTTTAAGGGGGCGGTAGTCCGCACTTCCTCAAATGAAATTATCGTATGTATATACAACATGAAACGAATAATGGTATGAAATAAAATGGAATTACAGAAGCTTATATATAAAATATATATCATTAATATCATATTTAATTATAGTTCCATCATAATGGCCACCATGAGAGGTGGTAAGATGTATTTGAACAATCATCGTTTCGTGAGGCATTAGTTTGCCATCCACAGAAACATTATGTTCATCATCCATTAGATGGAGTTGTGTGTATGTGTAGTTTTAATCCTTCTTATAACAACATCCTAGTATATTGAGGATACTGTTGTTGTTACAAAAGAAAGGAAATAAAAAGAGTTTGGGGGTTGGAGAAGCAAAATAAATGAAAATAATTTAAGAGAAATCGTTACCTTTAATTTAGGTAACTCACTTTGGTTGGAACCAAAGGACTTCTTGAAATGCTTTCTGCCTAAGGGTAAGCTTCAAGGAGGAGTAGAGGGATGTGGGGAGCTTAGTTGGGCAGAGTTTGGACGAGCCAAGTGGCTTGAGAGGTGTGAGGAATGAGTAGAAGTGGTCTCCTTTTATAAGGGAGAAGAGGGGCTCTTTAGGAAAGAGTGAAAGTATTACTTTATAATATAATTATATTCGGTTTATAATGGTCCAAAAATCATTGAGGTCGAAGATAAGATGACTCATATTCTAAATAACATCAACCAATAAGAATTGGACAGGTTTTAGATAATATTTTAATCATTATAATCTTATTTATTTAAATGATTTATTAATGAGGTAAACATTGCATCATTATTGTGTCATTAATAATTTAAATTATTTGATGTCTAAAAATTATAAATAAAATATCATTATGTAGGAAATAGTTTTAGATTTCTAATGAATATTTATAATCGAAAATCCAACATGTATAACCCTATGTAAAAATTGTTCTTCTAAAAGATGTAAGCTTATGCCATTTTTATTTTTATTTTAACTTTATTAATATAAAGTGTCCCTACCACATACAAGTGGATCCAAGGGGTCCCCAAATTGACCCAAGGATGCTCATGGTCGGGTATGTGTCCACCAATAAGGTTAGGACATGTTTTAGGTTAATTTTGTATTATTATAATATTATTTTTTAACCCTTATTTACCGGATTTACCCTTAACCATGCTAAATAAAATATTTACCACAATAATTATTCAAAATGTCTAAAAATAAAAGTTACCTATTTACACAATTTGGACATCCTGATTCCAAATATGGAATCCATTTTTCTAAATTCAAAACACAGAAGTGGCAGAAATTAATTTAAAATTAATTCCCGCTGTCAAAACAAAAAGCGTGTTTTTAAGAGGTAATAACTATCAAAAGATTGACACTTGTTTATGTTTGGTTTAATTGTAAAATTATGTACAATGACCAACATTATATTAAATGGTAAAAATATATTCTAAATATACTTTAAAACCACTCAAATTCATAATTTATCACTATTAATTATTTTGATTAAAAAAGTTGTTTTTAATTAAAATTTAGTAATTTTCACTATTCATCAAAATATGAAAGTTATCCGAAAAGTACCAAAATTTCACCTTAGGCTAAATTTGATATTCCGAATCCAGAAATGAAGTCCATTTTAAAATATAAAATATATATAATTTCAAAAAGTAGGTATTACTATTCATAACGGCTAGTTTGATTGGTTGTGGTGTGTGTTAAAACTCAAGGCTGCGTACAACACACGCTACTGTATTATTCAAAGAAAGCGTACCGTGGAAGCTTGGGATGTTTCATTTTAAATTTTTGATGTCCCCATTTAGTCAAAAAATTTAAAATATTGTATTTAAAAAGGGTTCACTATTAAAAGTTGATAAAAGTGCAATACTGAAAATGAATTTGTTCTTGCATTATATCTAAGAAACTCATAATATGGATTCTAAAATTATAATGATTATATAAAGTTTAAAATTTAGATAATACTATCCATAAGCTCTTTTGAATGGATTTTTTTTTTGTAAGTCATGGTGTGATTGAACTCGTTGTTGCGTGTAGTGCAAGTTATTGAATTATTTTGAAGAAATAACACACTATGAAATCTTGGGGTGTTACATTCTCCCCTCCTTCAATAAATTGCGTCCTCGCAATTTGAAATTGTTCTTTGAAAATAAAAGGTTGAAAATAGAAAATATCTTTGTGGGAAAACCCACATCGGAAATTAGGTTACTAAAATTTAGTCTTAATATGAGGAAAAGAGAAATGAAAGAGTCACCACCAAATTATGATCTCGATTAGGAGAACATTGGTGGCAATTAGAGACATATAATTGGAGGAAAAACGTAAATATTTATAGGTAGTGATTGAGATCATCAATCACAAACAAGTGTATAATTGAGGTCCTTAAATTCATCAATCTATGATGATTTGAAATACCATCGGTTCAACAAAACATAGGGTATTAGGATAACACATTTTTGACGTTTCAAAATATCTTAGTTGAAATCCCACATCGAAAAATGAATTAATGAGGCCTCTATTTAAAATAAAGAGTCGAACGTATGAAGATTACCGAAAATAACACATACTAGGGTTCCATGTAGGAAAATATGGATATGGAAGAAAAATCTGACCATCAATTATCTGATGGAGAGTGGTAGAGAACATGGCTATGAAAAGGCCAACAATCCCAAAGCCATTATTTAGTGATGATTTAAGGTATCATCTAGGAAAACATTTTTGTTATAAGTTTCTTTTCTTAATGTTGAGGAATTTATTTATGAGATTGGCTAAGATCATAAGGAGATATACTTACTTTATAATTAGTGTTTTATCCATTAATAAATTTCTACCACAAACTCATCTTTCACTCTAAAAGATAATACAATGTAAAAAAATTCTATTTACACTATTCGTATAGGGTTCCAAAATAAACGAATTTATAATTCATCTACATGATCTTTTAATAAAAACTACATTATTTAATCTAGGACATCTCATGGGCCAGTGGTAGGTGATACACCCTTGTCGCCCTTCGGTTGCGGGTTAAAGTCTCGCAGCCTTGCCGGACGCGACGGGTTGCCGCCCGACCTCCGGGTTGTCCTTTTATGGCAATCCAAAATAATCCAAACTAGAACTATCCAAAATACTTCTGTCCAAACTCACAGTCTAACATTTATAAGGAAGGTAAACATAATATAGATCCTTTTTACCCCGTAATAGCATATGAATACCTTCATCATGTATTACCATATTCCTTATTGATTACATTCATGCTCCCTTATTCCATATAGAATGCTGGATATACTTCATTAATCCAAAAATGTTTTAAACCCCAACAATGATGGAATATACAAATCATTAATCAGTTTCAGGGTAGTCAAGAATATCCAATATAATTTATTCAAAACAATCACATATTATTCCAAAATCACTACCTCAGTATCAGAACTATATTATGATTTATCATTCTCTCAACCATATATTTTCCAAAAATTTATCCTGCTATTGAGTCACTTTTCTTTGTTCCACACAATCTCAATTCCTTAATGAAATAGTACTGCAGTACAATCCTTATATACTCCATGATTATTGTAACAAGTACATTGTTGATACAACACTCAATTGACATAATCAACATAAGAACTCTAATCATTCTTCTTCATCTGTGGTAGTATCATAACTTGATTATTATCCAATAACATCATTTGCGGCATAGTCTGATGACTGGGACATAGGTTCGCGTAGTGTCCAAACTCCTTGCAAATGAAGCATTGTACATTTAAACCCATTTTCTTACCCTTGCAGTCACGTACTTTGTGCCCTTTTCCTCCACACTTATAACAAACTCCCATTCCTTTCAGGCAAGTTCTAGGGTGTTTCTTTCCACAGTTACCACATATGGGAAAATTCTTCTTTTCCCTCTTCCCTTTATCCATCTTTCTCTCTTCCATCCTTTTCTTCTCTTGCTTCCCTTCAAAGCCATAGGACTCAGTAAACTCTTTACATATCTTATCAACACATGATATTATTTCTTCATATGATGATAATACATGGGAGACTATTTCTCTTATAAATTCTAGCTTAAGACCATGAAAGATATGATCCTTCCTTCTCTTTGAATCATGTGTATTTCTGGAGTTCTCATTCCTTCTACTGGGCGCCATTTCTAAACAATGGCATAAACTAGATCAGTTTATGAATCAAAATACATAATCCCATACTTATAAAACACTTAACATAAATTGAACTATTTATGGATATAATCCATAATCATAAAAATGTTTTCTTTGAGGAAGTATATACTCATAAACCCTTCATAATGATTTGTAAAGAAAATGAGAGTTATCCTAAGCATATCCCCCGGGAGTGTCGTAACCAAGAGTGCAGCAAGGCCCGTTGTCGTGCACCAGTTCCCGTTCGAGTCTAGCTCAAAGCGGTGTTTTCGGGTTTTACCCCTAGGTACATCTGTGCCAGAGCCGCCTCTACCTGCTCGTATCCAGACAGGGATGTATTGCTCGGAAAACTCACAAAATCTCTACAATACCAAAATTCTAGGAAGTTCTTCTATACTAATCCTCAAAGTTCATCTTAGGTCTACGTGCTCTAATCAGAGTTTATCTAAATCTAGCTTCCAAGGTTTGTACTAAACTTCCTCTGATACCAACTGTAACGCCCCGACCCTAGTTGCCTAGAGTCGGTGCATTATTACATAACATTGGCATGATCACAAGAAAGATAAAATCTCGAAAGACCGATTGGTTTAGTAGCCTTGGAAACACTAGATATATTCATAAGTTTTACATTACATCATAAAATGAAAAACTACTACAACAACATAATGTTTCCAAAATCCACACTATAATCCCCTCATAATATCCCTGCAGGTCATTCATAATTTACTTCTTCACTTCCTGGGAAAAATAAAACATAGAAAAGGGGTGAGCTCAAATGCCCAGTAAGGATAACAATATAGCGGAAACTTTCATAAATAAGAATAAACATTTAAGGCAATGTATAACTAAAACAAAAGCCTTTTAAACATGAACTTTCAACATGGTATGGCATAAATAAAAAGAAATAATGCCATTTACTTATTCACATGGATATTCTACTAATCGAATAATCACATGCAAAATCAATAACCACTTTCATAATGTTGGAATGCATAATGCTAAACTTTAATTACTTTTCAAGGCCTCGTCCCAAGACCTTGGGGCTAACTGTAACCGGAACCCAACCCGGAGTGCCTCTAATAACCGGACACCAACTCGGAGTGCCTCTAATAACCGGACACCAACCCGGAGTGCCTCTAATAACCGGACACCAACCCGGAGTGCCTCTAATAACCGGACACCAACCCGGAGGGCTTACTTTTACCAGTCCCTAACCTGGAGGGCTTACTTTTACCAGTCCCCAACCTGGAGGGCTTACTTTTACTAGTCCCCAACCTGGAGGGCTTACTTTAACCAGTCCCCAACCTAGAACATACTTGTCCAACACATTCATATGAAGTAAAGATTGAAATATAACATAAACATTCTTATTGGAACTAGCATACGAAATGTCAATACTTTCACCATAAACTATGAATGGTATAAAAATAGCACATCCACAGTCAAACATATCACAAAACCTTCAAAACAATATAGAAGTTTTGTATCATAATAAATCGACTTCAAATAATCTTAAAACCCATCAAAGGATGTTGACATAGATGAAATCAAAATTCTTTTTAAAGAAATATCTCCTTTTATTTTGAAATCATTTAAGATCCATATAAAATCAAACATTTTCTTTGAAAATAATCTTATAAGCTTTTAAGGGAAGCTTTGACGATTTTATAACGGTGGAAAATAACCGCACCCGCCGTATAAGTTAAAAAAACATTCTTATCTTAATTCTGTCGAAAAGGTTAAAAAGCACCTTGTTTGGAAAACGACGGAAAGATTCCCTTATAAACCTCTTATAAAAAGTCAAACAAGGGTATAAATGACTTTAACCCATATTCTTTTAAATATTAAAAATGTTTTGAAATACATTTTGAAGAAACATGGATGTGGATGATAACGAGATCCCAGTAGATTATTACGTATAAACAACCTCGGATAATGAAGAGATTGTGAAATAACCCTTACCAGTTTGGTAACTTATGAAACATAAAACCCATGAAAGAGGTATCATACAATGAATATGTAAGTACACATAAATTAGAGTTTATTACACAATGGATATAATTATGGGCAGTACATACACCACACAAAAGGTAATGGTGGCAATATGGCATGAATCTCACGGGAATAAGGAGTGAGATGAAAACCCCTTACCACGTTAATCAACTGAGTCGTATGGCCAAAAGTTAATAACCAACAAATTATTTACAGAATAACATGAATATGATAATATATATCAAATGCCAGTACACAATACACCACTTTCAATAATTTAGTGGCGAATAATGGAAATCTCACGGAATTGAATGTGAGATAAGAAAAATCCCTTACCTTGTACTTTTCCTTGGTTGGGGTAGGTTAACCTCCTGTATAATGGTGAAATAATTGTTATTAAATAATACAAGAATCATATACATTAATATGATATCATATATGTTCTTTTAACATTGCTTTATTAATAATATCTTAGTATTATCGTCGTTTCGGGTGATAATCGATTCGTTCTTCTTAAATGTTTGGTTACGTAAGACATGTTTGTAATGGATAGATTATATATTATTCATAATAAGAATGATATTAACATTATTTTTAACCCTAAAATGAGAATAAGACTTGAATGGATATGATGGAGGATGGATCTCACCGCGTTCGTGGAGACGGTAGTCCGTACGTACGCACGAACGCTACTTCCATTTAATTTTTATTTTAAAAGAATTGAATCCAAATGATACATAGGTATATTACTATTCCAGTATAATATAATATTTTATATATGTTACTTAAGTTCATTAACACCATCCTTTATACGTTCCATGTGTGGTATGAACGAGTCATATCATTTTAAGGGGGCGGTAGTCCGCACTTCCTCAAATGAAATTATCGTATGTATATACAACATGAAACGAATAATGGTATGAAATAAAATGGAATTATAGAAGCTTATATATAAAATATATATATCATTAATATCATATTTAATTATAGTTCCATCATAATGGCCACCATGAGAGGCGGTAAGATGTATTTGAACAATCATCGTTTCGTGAGGCGTTAGTTTTCCATCCACAGAAACATTATGTTCATCATCCATTAGATGGAGTTGTGTGTATGTGTAGTTTGAATCCTTCTTATAACAACATCCTAGTATATTGAGGATACTGGTGTTGTTACAAAATAAAGGAAATAAAAAGAGTTTGGGGGTTGGAGAAGCAAAATAAATGAAAATAATTTAAGAGAAATCGTTACCTTTAATTTAGGTAACTCACTTTGGTTGGAACCAAAGGACTTCTTGAAATGATTTATGCCTAAGGGGAAGCTTCAAGGAGGAGGAGAGGGATGTGGGAAGCTTAGTTGGGCAGAGTTTGGACGAGCCAAGTGGCTTGAGAGGTGTGAGGAATGAGTAGAAGTGGTCTCCTTTTATAAGGGAGAAGAGGGGCTCTTTAGGAAAGAGTGAAAGTATTACTTTATAATATAATTATATTCGGTTTATAATGGTCCAAAAATCATTGAGGTCGAAGATAAGATGACTCATATTCTAAATAACATCAACCAATAAGAATTGGACAGGTTTTATATAATATTTTAATCATTATAATCTTATTTATTTAAATGATTTATTAATGAGGTAAACATTTCATCATTATTGTGTCATTAATAATTTAAATTATTTGATGTCTAAAAATTATAAATAAAATATCATTATGTAGGAAATCGTTTTATCTTTCTAATGAATATTCATAATCGAAAATACAACATGTATAACCCTATGTAAAAATTGTTCTTCTAAAAGATGTAAGCTTATGCCATTTTTATTTTTATTTTAACTTTATTAATATAAAGTGTCCCTACCACATACAAGTGGATCCAAGGGGTCCCCAAATTGACCCAAGGATGCTCATGGTCGGGTATGTGTCCACCAATAAGGTTAGGACACGTTTTAGGTTAATTTTGTATTATTATAATATTATTTGTTAACCCTTATTTACCGGATTTACCCTTAACCATGCTAAATAAAATATTTACCACAGTAATTATTCAAAATGTCTAAAAATAAAAGTTACCTATTTACACAATTTGGAAATCCTGATTCCAAATATGGAATCCATTTTTCTAAATTCAAAACACAGAAGTGGCAGAAATTAATTTAAAATTAATTCCCGCTGTCAAAACAAAAAGCGTGTTTTTAAGAGGTAATAACTATCAAAAGATTGACACTTGTTTATGTTTGGTTTAATTGTAAAATTATGTAAAATGACCAACATTATATTAAATGGTAAAAATATATTCTAAATATACTTTAAAACCACTCAAATTCATAATTTATCACTATTAATTATTTTGATTAAAAAAGTTGTTTTTAATTAAAATTTAGTAATTTTCACTATTCATCAAAATATGAAAGTTATCCGAAAAGTACCAAAATTTCACCTTAGGCTAAATTTGATATTCCGAATCCAGAAATGAAGTCCATTTTAAAATATAAAATATATATAATTTCAAAAAGTAGGTATTACTATTCATAACGGCTAGTTTGATTGGTTGTGGTGTGTGTTAAAACTCAAGGCTGCGTACAACACACGCTACTGTATTATTCAAAGAAAGCGTACCGTGGAAGCTTGGGATGTTTCATTTTAAATTTTTGATGTCCCCATTTAGTAAAAAAGTTTAAAATATTGTATTTAAAAAGGGTTCACTATTAAAAGTTGATAAAAGTGCAATACTGAAAATGAATTTATTCTTGCATTATATCTAAGAAACTCATAATATGGATTCTAAAATTATAATGATTATATAAAGTTTAAAATTTAGATAATACTATCCATAACCTCTTTTGAATGGCTTTTTTTTTGTAAGTCATGGTGTGATTGAACTCGTTGTTGCGTGTAGTGCAAGTTATTGAATTATTTTGAAGAAATAACACACTATGAAATCTTGGGGTGTTACATATGGATCATAATATTTCATCATTTAAAGTTTAACCATAAATAATCTGGATAAATGATGAGATTGTAGAAATAAAATCATACCACATTGGTACCTTTGAATCAAAATCCCCATTAAACAATAAAATTAAATGAAGATAATTATATTAATTATATTACATGAAATATTGAAGTATATATACCTCATAAAATAATATAGTCTCATTACATAATATGTGTCTCAAAGAAGATAATTTGAGACAAAATTACATTACCAATTTGGAAACTTTTGAAATGTAAAACCCTATATAATAGAAATAGAAAATTTGATGTGTAAATACACATAAATTTAAGTATAAGGATAATATAATTAATTCATGGTCATTATATACAACACAAAAATGAAATAATTGTTGAATAAGGCATAAGTCTCACAGAAATAAAAGTGATACTAGAAATCCCCATACTACTTGAGTAACATTTGAATCATGAGAAATATGAATAAATAAAATAAATTGGAACTTTTAATTTAATTAAATAAAGTAAATTAATGATATAAAATATCATATTTCAGTATATACACCACACAATAAGAATAAAGGGTGAATATAGCATATATCTCATAGAAATAAAAGTTAACTGAGAAAAATCCTTACCTTAAGTCTTGACTTTATTTGTACACGTTGAAAACTCATGTATAATAAATATAAGTTTATTATAAATCTAAAAAAGAATAATATTATTATATATCATACCATATATTATTTTTTTATGACTTTATATTGACCAATTATTAACAATTTCTTGTTAAAGTTATATTTTGGGTAATAACCACATTTTTCGTATATGTTTTCACTTGTTATTATTGATACTCTTACATGGATCGTGATTAAATTATTTAAATAATTTAAAATTATATATAAATATTATAAATACTTATTATTTAATTATTTATAATATTCTATAAATTATAGAAATATGAAATGAAATACATCATTCTTGAAGACGGTTGGTCATACGTATGCATGAACATTTATTTCAGTTTCCTGACGTATGTTAAGAGAATGAACTGTAAATGATGTCTATATATATATATTATAATTACAGTAGAATTATAATTTCAAAAATAATAAATTTTTATAATAAACATATCCTTAATACATTTCATGTAAAGTGTGAATGAATCACATCACTTTGAGAAGGTGGTAGTCAACATATCCACAAACTAAGTTATAGTATTCCCAAAAAATGGAATGAATGATGGTATGTGTTATATAATATTTAAATAATTACAAATATATCATAATTATAATATATATCAGATAAAATAGTAATTTTTTCATTATTATCAACCTTTATAGTTGGTAATGGAAGAATAAATAGAATTGGTCCGCGAGGCGATAGTCCGTTGTACACACGAATAATGATTGTGTATCCCATTTGATGGAAGTGTATGTAGGTTTAGGTATACAACATTTCATTCCAGACTATCAGTATATTTAGGATACTTTTTTATCATATAATAATTTAATAAGAATAATTTATTGGCTGGAGAAAGAAATAATACAGAATTTCTTGTTGAAAGATATTACCTCTTCTTTCAGTAATTCCTTTTGGTTTTCACCAGATAACCCACATGGATAGCTTAATTCCCAAATTTAGGATTATAGGGTGACGTGAAGAAAGTTTTTATCTTATTTTTTTATGATTTAGATGATAAAAAATTCTTCTTACGTGTGAAAAATTGTGGGGCTGAGTGCCCTTTTTGTAGTGGAGGAGGAGTGGCATTCTTGGAAATATAAAATGGTAAACACTATTAAGAGGTCTCCCTTACATAATGTGCATCTAATAATGTTCCAATTTAGATTCAAGGAATTATATGGTCTAAATATGGAAATAAAATTTCTTTTGGATATGTTTCTAGGTTATTTTTCCCCTTAAGAAAAATTTTAAGTACTAAGTAAACTCGTTTTTAACTTAATAATTGTAATTAACTTTAATTACTTTCACTAGTATTTATGGTAAATAAAATTTGACCTTATTAAGTATTATAAATTATTCTAAATATGAATATAGAATCCATTTTTCCAAATTAAAAACACAGAAGTGGAAGATATAAATTTAAAAATAATCTCACATATAGGATGAAACAAGAGGCTTTTAAAGTTAAAATGTTCAAAAGCTTGAACTTTTTTATATACATTTTGAATGTGGAATTGATTACAATGAAACAAATTGTATAAATAAATGTAAAATTCATCAAAATATACTTTAAAAAAAATTTAAATCACAATTAATTTATATAAATAAATTTTATGAAAAATACTTTTCAATAAAAAATCTTGGTTTCCACTATTCATCAAAAAAAGAATCTTTTCAGAAAATTCCAAAAATACACCCAAAATAAAATTTCATATTCCAATTAAAAAAATCAAGTTTATTTTTTCAAATAAAATTTATAAAAGTTCAAAAAATGAGATTTGAAATAGGTGTTCCATTAAAAGGTGGAAAATTACCTTTTAGAAAAAGAAATATTTTTTCATAAAATTGGATTTATTCTTATCTTATACCTATCAACTATATTGGTTGAGTTTCCAAAAAACAGATTGAATATATAATAAATAAATTTTATTAAAAACATTAAACAAAATTTTTTGGTTTAATTTATTTAGATAAAATTGTGTTTGTACATAGAGAAATAGCTTTCTTAGAAAATGAATTTCATTTTTTTCAAATAGTTCCTACTTTCATTTATAGCTAATTGATAACAAAAGGATTAATTTTATATACATGTGGAAATATTATTTTAAAAATTTAGTTAATATTAATCATAACTTCCATTAGAACAAATATGTCGTAGCTATAATAATATATTAATAACAATATTAACAGTATATTATAGCTAGATAAAACTCAGTCTTGTATTTGATACAAGCTATCGAAGGAACTCGGAATTTTGTGTAAAAAATAAAAAAACTTTTTTTATGTATCAAAAGATAATATAAGTTTTTTTATAGTTAAGTTTCATGAAATCCAATCCAAACAGAGTGCTTTCATATAACACAAGATATATTTAGTGTTGCGTGAAATGGAAAATATTGAAAAGATTAAATTGTTTCTAAAGAATATTGGGGTGTTACATTATACCCCCCTTAAAATTAATTTCACCCTAGATTATCAATGGTTTATTACTTAATATATCCTTTCATAAAAACCCATATCGTAAAAATTAATACTAAAAATTTCCTTAAAAATGGAAATTTGGAAACACGATGATTATCTAAAGTAACTCATAACATAGTTTCTATGTGGGAGACAATTAGTGGGAAGGGAAGACTAGAAATGATATAAAAGCTTATATAATCATAGAGTGTGATTTAGTTCATTGATCATAAGAATGTGAATGATTAATGGAATGTTAAGTGCCTCAAAACTATAAATCATTGATGATTTATAAGATAATCAGTTCAATATAAATGAAGGTATAGGGAAAAATATTTTTCAATGACATTTCTCTAGAGTTGAGTATTTAGTTTACTATGTAAAAACATAAGTAAATATAATTACAATATTTCATTCTTTTTTATATGCACAATCTCACCCTTTGGTTGTTCCTTGGTTTATTTCCACATCATCTCTTAATCCATGAAAATAAGTTGAATTTTTCATTCTTGAAGTACTGACAAATCATGTGATCCATACATAGAATGATATGTCCTTCCATCTATCTTCAGTTATCATCATAGAAAAGTGGTTAGCATAGGTTATCCAATATTCATAAATCCTTTTATGGAAAGGTAATTATTTAATATCTAAAACCATATCTAATGTTTTACATAAACCATTCCATAAATGGTTAGCCTTATAACCCCTTAAAAAGAATATAATCAAAATATTATAAATAATTTCACTAAATTTCTCAAAACCAACATCACATTGATCTACCATATATCGTAAAGTATATTGTGGTTATTACATGCCAAACATGTGAATACCATTATCAAGTATTCTATTGAAACATGGTAATAACCTAAATTACTATAAAACATTATTGAAAACATGAACTCTTTATTATTCCAAATTTTATTGTATATATTTCTTAAATAAAAAAAAAGTTTTAACTTCATCAATTATAACATAGAAATTTTTTTCAACAAATCAATAATTAGTTCCATGGAAATCAGTACTATCTAATTTACACTATTCAAATCAATCATATCTTTATCCAAGATAAACACAATTATCTCAACAGTAGGAACACATTAAGGGTCACCTTACCTTAAATAAAATATCACCTTTCAATTAAATATTTTTTCTAGTAAATCAATACCATTCAATATATTTTTGAAAATCATTAATGGAAAATTTATATTTCATGATTCATATAACATAATTCTTGAATTCCTATACATATACACTTCAATCATCCAACATTATTCTTAAACCATTACTTAGGCTTCATCAAATTATTCATAAAAACTGATTTCCTAGAATATGAAATATTAATCATCTCTTAAGGATCCTCAACCTAAATTTAATCATGATTCATATGTTTAATCATAATAATACTTTTTGAACTTCCTATACCTTTAACATGTCATTCAAAACCTCTTTATCTTCAACATTATAACCAATACTCATGCCACCTTCCTTATTTTCTTCATGATATTTCTACTTAGGACCACAATTTTCATAATTACCTTAATTTCTATATCAAAAACATTCAATGTTAACCCAGTTACATATAGTTCCATCTATGGACAAGGACCATAAAAATAGTGTGGCCAATACTTATCATAGCTGAAAACCACATAATCATGAAAAATTACTTATAAGATTCCTAAATCATGACATATTATTTAAAATCTATGACACCTTAGGATTCTTCCTAGTGAAATACCTTGAAATATCCTTATAAATATCTTAGGAACACTTCCCAAGTCCATAATATCTTGTCTAAGGAAGGCGCCACCCAAATTTTAGGTCTCACAAACAAAGTCCCCCTATATTAGTATAAAAATCAAAAAAAACATTGTGACATTTGATAAAAAAATTAACCTATTTTATTTCATGTGGTATAAGGGTCTTAAATATCATCAGGTGAGCTCTTCTTAATGAAACCCCAAGAAATATCCATCGAGAATCCCATATCATACACTCAACATGATTCCCAAAAAAAATCCCTAAGATACAAGAATGATTCAACATGAATTCTAGTTCAAAATAATTAAATAAACTAGAAACATATATTATTTCATCATTCGTTGGTGAATTAATGAATCATGGCTAATTGATGACATTATAAGATACTATAACCCTAATAAGCATGGATGTTCTAAAGAATTTGGGAAATTCAACCTTGATCCAACAAAATCGCTAATAATATCATAACTATGAAAAGAAGATATCTGAATAAGGTGAGTGGATAAGATAAGAAGGACGACATTGGTCATAACATACCTAGATTCATTTATTAAGGCTTATAAAAACACCACCTTCCAGAAACATGAATAAGAAAGGGATAGTTCAAGAGGGGAGGGGAATTGAAGATTAATAAATAATGAAGAAAGATACTTCCTTCTCTAATACTCCATGGGGGGAATGTTAAATGACCCTCTAAAAACCCAGTGGCACTACTACAACATTGCCTACAGAATCCACCCAACTCATCCTGACGCTCCTTCAAACCCCCAAGATAAATATTGAGCCTCTATTCATGTATAAAACACCTATCTTTAGGTGATTCAACCCTCGATAGTCAATTAAAAATCTTTTTACTAAAATTTACCTAACCACTTGTTCGAAAAATCTATATCTTCTTGGATTTCAGAGGCATGTCCAGACATAAGGTCTTACAGACTCCCCACATTAGTACTTCTCATCCTGAGAAGTATCAGTGGGAATAAAAATGAACATCCAAACTAACCCTAGCCATGTATTCCCATACAAATAGTAGTGTTCCATGTCTAAAAATTGAACACATTCCCAGGAACCACTTTGATCATACGGTGCTTAAACTTCCAAGATGTAATGAAAAGATCATAACCATTATCTAAACATAAATACATAACATATATAATATTATCTATATGAGGATATAATTATATTTTAAATATTTCTATAACCAGTCCCATTGTTCTCCCTATGACAACCCTGCTTTTTATTACCACTTAAACATGCTTTATTACATAAAACTTCACTTGATACAACAAAGAAGATTGAGAGGTTTAGTGTCTTTGGGGATTAGGATCATTACATAAAAATTTTAAACTTGAAATACAACATATTTATTGAAAACTTCCTTTACATGACCACTACATTCCTTCGTACTTAGCATTTCATGGGATAACCTGAGGACATGCATAAGAAAAGGGTGAGCTATAAAGCCCAGTAAGGGAGTACACAATGAATAACATGAGGAGTACAATACATGTTAGGCAATATTAACATCAATACAGCATAAGAGTATCATGAACATAAAGGCATGATAAAGCATGATAATCATAACATGGAAATGTGGCAACAACACTTAACATTGAATTAGCATGAGCCAAGGCTCATTGCACATGGAGCATGAGTAAACCCTCATTGCACTTGAAGCACGAGTAAACCCTCGTTGCACTTGAATTATCATGAGTCAACACTCATTGAAAATGACGTATCATGATACTATACTTTACCCAATGCATTGGAGTGCTATAAAGGGCGCACCCTTCCTAAACATTTCATTTCATGCATAAGTGTGTCACATGGATCATAAAACATGGATTCATAAAACATAATAATTTATTCCATGATAAAGGAATGTGTAATTCATACATGAAACTTTATAATCAATTAGTAAATGTGCATAAAGGTGAATACCCTTGATGGAGAAATGGGCATGGTATTCACTACACAATGATATTGGCTTAGAAAATCAGTGTGATTTCGGCAGCGTAACGGCGTGACATACGAATTCATAAAAATGGTTGATGAGAGAGAAAGGGGTTACTCATAATATTTACATGTAATGGACAGTAAGGAGCTCATATAGATACATTTCCCAACAATTGAAAAGGAATTTAGATTCATGATACAAAAGTATTGCTTGAATATAGAAGAGGAGAAAAAAGTTCCTTTCAGAATTTTGGCATAGTAACGGGTGTACATGGGAGGCATTTAATGAGAGAGAAAGGGGTATCCCATCATTAAAACAATAAGAGGGAAGTATGGGGGAGGTGAAAAACCATACCCCAACATTCATAATTGAAATTAAAAGGGCAATACAACTTAAATAAAATTGACAAGAAAGAGAAAGGAAGAAAAAACCCTTAGTTGGAAATGTGCTTCCAAAGGCTAGAGAGAGGCTTGTGAGAGGATTCTTGGGATCTTGGGGCACCTTTAGAGGATTCTAGAGATAGTAGGGAAGAGGTGGGACGAACTCCAAGGGCTTTGAGTGAGGAGGAAGTGGGGGCTTGGGTGGGTTTATATAGGAAAGGTGAGGGAATTCTTTATTATTTAGGTTTGGGACCCCTTATATTAAAATAATCCAAACCACAAACCATCCCATGGTATTTTCCCATGGTTTCTGGAAAAGGAAATAGGAAAAAAATATTTTACAATGCCAAGGTCCGAACATATTAAAAAAATAGGGTTGCTTATGTGGAGGTGAGTCACACTCCCATGGAAATTAATTTAAAAAGGCAAAGTGTTGAATAAGTCTTGAGGGCTCCATTAATGCTTTGAAAAGTAAGTCAAACAAACCCAAAACCTCATTATTTTAATTATAAAACATATATTGGCCGAACATGAGGATTATGGTATTTTATTACATCACCATTTGGTCATTATGATGTCATAAAACACATTATATATTTAAATGGTATTTAATTTTTACCCGAAAATTTGACTGTCTCAGAAAATTATGAAAAATTCACCGTTGGATAATTTCGATGTCCTGATTCCAAAAATAATATTTATTTTATCTAAATAATTTTCTAAATTTGTTAAATTTCACTTTTAAAATAAAAACCGACATTTATAAAAAAATTCACAGGTTTTGATAGAAATGGCTTTCAAACCTTAATAAAAATTTTAATTGCATTCATAAAATTATAAGATCATTTATATTTAATAAAAATTAATGTAATATTAATAATAATATTTTATTAAAATATTATTTAATTCAAAAATCCTTTAATTTAATAAAATATAGTTCTTAATTAAATAATAACTAATACACCATTTGTACTTTAAAAACAAATTACAATGTATCAAAAATGACTAGAAATTATATTCATTATTATATACAAAAAAAATAATGTACATGAACATGGTGCTACTTATTTGTTACATAACCCCTTAAAATAGCCGCATAAGACCTAAGGGTAAGGTGTGCGATGGTGACAGACTCTTGGGGTGGCTCGGATAACATCGCTCGAGTTGTAATTTCAATCAACTTCCACTTTTCCCGTAGACAATCACGTTCGAGCTTGACTTCATGAAGCTCAGCTTGGGCTTGTTCAAGGGAAAATCCCAAAGACACCACCTCTTTTCCGAGCTTCGGCAAATGGGCTTCGTAAGGGGAAATTCTACTGGATGAGGCCATCGCTTCCTTTGTCTGAGTAGAAATGGGTTCGTTAAAGCCTTATATTTATACTACTCAGATGATCACTGTTCAACGGCTATAAAAGTAACGGTCACAAATCTTAACGTAAAACTAAAGAAGTTGACATCTTATAAAAACATTTTTCATAAAGAAACATTTAACTGGATCAAGAGGGATTTTCCATTAATGAAACTTTGGGTTGTTACAATATTCCCCCCCTTAAGAAATTTCACCCTCGAAATTTTCCTTTTCCCACACTAAAACAAATGTGGGTAACTCGGCTTCATCATATCCTCCGACTCCCAAGTTGCTTCTTCAAATTTGTGGTTTCTCCACAATACCTTGACAAGGGGAATTGTCTTATTTCGTAGAAATGTTTCTCTACGATCTAAGATCTTCACTGGTTGCTCCTCATAAGAAAGATCATCTTCCAATTGTACCACCTCGTAAGAGAGTACATGTGAAGGGTCCGGTATGTACTTCCTTAAGAGGGATACATGAAAGACATCATGCACCTTGGCCATAGTAGGTGGAAGTGCTAGTCGATAGGCCACAGCCCCAACACGATCAAGAATCTCGAAGGGGCCGATGTAACTTGGACTTAACTTCCCTTTCTTTCCAAACCTCATGACCTTCTTCCATGGAGATATGTGTAAAAACACAATGTCTCTGACTTTAAACTCAAGGTCTCGTCGACGATTATTTGCATAACTCTTCTGTCGACTTTGGGATGCCTCGATATTCTGCTGAATGGTTTTCACCTTCTCCACCATTTCTTTGACCATTTCTGGTCCAAGCAGCTTACGTTCACCAACCTCATCCCAACATGTCGGTGTTCTACACCTTTTCCCATACAGGGATTCATATGGTGCCATTTGGATGCTCGAGTGGAAACTATTATTATAAGAGAACTCAACCAGAGGAAGATGTTGATCCCATCCTCCTTTAAAGTACATTGAGCACGCTCTCAACATATCCTCAAGTGTTTGGATAGTCCGCTCGGATTGGCCATCTGTTTGAGGATGATAGGCCGTACTAAAGTTCAGTTCAGTATTCAGAGCATGTTGAAGACTCTTCCAAAACATAGAGGTAGATCTTGGATCTCAGTCGGACATAATAGATAGTGGTACTCCATGAAACCGTACCACTTCCCTGATATATATCCGTGCCAGTTGATCCAAAGAGAAATCCTCTCGAATAGCAATGAAGTGTGCAGTCTTTGTAAGACGATCCACAACAACCCAGATTGCATTTTTTCCTTTGGATGTCCTTGGAAGTCCGGTGAAAAATTCCATGGTGATGTTCTCCCATTTCCATTCTGGTATGGGCAATGGTTGCATCATCCCCTTAGACTTCTACCTCTCTGCCTTCACTTGCTGACACACCAGGCACTTTGATGTATATTCAGTGATCTCCTTCTTCATATTATCCCACCAAAAGTTTTCTCGGAGATCTCGATACATCTTTGTGCTCCCTGGGTGAATAGAGAAATTTGAACTATGTGCATCATCCAAAAGTTCCTTCTTCAGCTCTGGACTTGATGGAACACATAGTCTTTTCCCAAACCGCACAATTCCTTCTTCATTAACATTAAACTCTGAGGATTTTCCCTTTCTGATAGCTTCCACTTTTTCTTGGATTCCTGTATCATCCTTTTGAGCATCCTTTATCCTTTCCAAAAGAGATGGTTGAGAAATCATTTGTGAAAGGATTGATGATGTTCCCTTCTTTATGATTCCCACATCCATCTTCATCAATTCTAAGAAGATTTGATCCTTCTCAATTCTCATCATTGATAGAATATCTGGATCCTTCCTACTTATGGCATCCGCCACCTTGTTCGCTTTCCCAGGGTGGTAATGTATTGAACAGTCCTAATCCTTGATGAGCTCTATCCATATTCTCTGGCGCATATTAAGCTCTTTCTGTGTGAATATATATTTAAGACTCTCGTGGTCGGTATATATCTCACATTTCTTTCCATAGAGATAATGCCGCCAAATTTTCAAGGCAAAGATCACCGCCGCCAACTCCAGATCATGCGTTGGATAGTTTCGCTCATGGATTTTCAAATGCCTTGAAGCATAGGATATCACTTTATCATTCTGAATTAGCACACATCCTAAGCCCTTCTTTGAGGCATCACTGAATACCACAAAAATTTCCCCACTTGCGGGTAAAGTGAGAACGGGTGCAGTGATAAGCCTCCTTTTCAACTCCGTGAATCTTTCTTCGCATTCATCACTCCAAGAAAACTTTACTCCCTTTCGAGTTAGCTTGGTAAGTGGGTTGGATAATCGTGAGAAAATTCTCACAAATCGTCGATAATATCCAGCTAACCCCAAGAAGCTACGGATATCCGTTACCGATGTTGGCATCGTCCATCCCTCAATTGCATCTGTTTTGGAGGGGTCCACAGATATCCCATTGCTTGTGATGATATGGCCCAAGAATGAGACTTACTTCAACCAGAACTCACACTTGTTGTACTTTGCATAGAGCTTCTCCTTGCGCAAAATCTCTAGTAGAGTTTTTAAATGCTCCTCATGGTCCTCCTTGGTTTTGGAGTATATTAGAATCTCATATATAAAGACTACAACAAATTTGTCTAGGTAATCTCTAAAGACTCTATTCATCAAGTCCATGAATATTTCTAGAGCATTGGTGAGTCCGAAAGGAATTAATATGAATTCATAGTGCTCGTACCTTGTACGAAAAGCAGTCTTGGGGATATCTTCCTTCTTCACCCTTACTTGATAATATCCCGACCGCAAGTCCACCTTGAAGAAGTATTGTGTCCACGCAGCTGATCAAACAAGTCATCGATTCTTGGGAGGGGATACCTGTTCTTTATCGTGATTTTTTTAAGATAATGATAATCGATGTAAAGCCGCATTGACCCATCCTTCTTCTTGACGAAGAGGACTGGTGCACCCCATGGTGAGGCACTTGGGCGTATAAACCCTTTATCCAGATTCTCCTGTAGTTGTTTCTTCAGCTCTTCAAGCTCAACAACAGCCATTCTATATGGAGTCTTGGATATTGGTAGTGCCCCAGGTATAAGTTCAATTGAGAACTCAACATCTCTTCTTGGAGGAAGACCAGGAAGTTACTCGGGAAATACTTCAGCGAATTCCCTCACAATAGGCATTTCTTCAAGAGTGGTTTCTTCCTTGGACTCAATCATCTGAGCCAGATATGCATGATCATAAGGCAGTAATATCCATGCTTGAGATGATGGAGCTAAAGGAGATTCATATTCCTCCTGACACTTGTAAAGAATCAGGGGTCGATTCTCCATATGGAGTGTGATTTCCCTCTCCCGACAATTTATGTTGGCTCTATATAAGGAAAGCCAATCCATGCCAAGAATTGCATCAAATTACACCAAAGGGAGTATGACGAGGTTTTCCGGGAAATTCAATCCACAGATTATAATAGGGGAGGACTTATATTCATGGGATGCAATGATTGCCCCATTTTCCGTACTCACCGACATATTTACTTCCAGGATTTGTGGTGGTGCTGGGATTGTTCTACTAAACATTCGAGATATAAGAGAATGTGTAGAACCTGAATCAAAAAGTATGTTCGCTATTCTTGAATGAATAACTAGCGTACCTGTCACCACTTCGTTGTCGGGGTTCACTTCGGCAGAAGTGATGGAAAAAGCTCTTCCTTTCTGTCTTGGAGGTTGTTGGTTGCCTCCGATAACCCTTGGATTAGGGCACTGATTTTCAAAATGACTCGGTTCTTTGAATTTGTAGAATTGAACAACACGTTGATGTTCGAACGGAGCGTTTCTATTCCATGTCGCAGCCGCGGGTCCTTCTTGCTGATAGTTAACAGCTAGGTTCCCTTCTCTTCCACACCTGAAGCATTTTCTTGTCCCCCTAAGGCAATTTCCAGGGTGCTTCTTTCCACACTTTTGGAAAGTGGGGTGCTGGAACTTCTTAGCGTCATTGGATTTATCCATCGGACCTCCATCATTGAAGTCCACCTTACGCTTCTTGTCCCCATGATACCCCTGTGATTCTCCAATCTTCATTTCAACCTTGAGGGCACATCAGAAAATTTCCTCATAGCTGTCGAAGTCACGGATCGCTAATGCTTTCCGCAAGCTAGGCTTCAGCCCACCAAAGAAGCGGTCAACCTTGCATTCGGGGGTAACGACAAAGCCAGAAGCATATCGTGCAAGCCTTGTGAAGTTTTCCTTGTACGCTCCCACAGATTCTTCATCTTTCTGCTTGAGGGAATGGAAGTCCCTTTCCATCTTAAGACGGAGGGTGCACGGAAAATATTTATCGAAAAACATCTTCCGGAATTCCTTCCATTCCAAAGCCTCGATCTCCTCCTCTGGCTTCGTATTTTTTATCAACGTCCACCATTGATCAGCTTCACCCTCCATACAATAAATCTCCAGGAGAACCTTCTCTTGTTCAGAACATTGAAGGATAGAGAAGATCTTTTCAATGGAGTTGATCCATTGCTCAGTGATCGTGGGATCAGATGATCCACTAAAAGTAGGAGGCCTTTGTCTCATGAAGCTCTCGATAGCGACTTGTTCTTTCTTAGGGGGGTTGAACGTTCCTCTTGACCCGTGTTTCTATTCGAAACTTGAGTTAGCTGAGAGAGAAGTGTGAAAAAGTTCGCGATTCCCGCTCCCATTGGATTGGGCATCTCATTAGTACAATCATCACACAGATCTTCACAACGGTTGTTAGCTCGAGTTCTCCTATTACCGGCCATTGGCTGGAATAAAAGGAAAGTTAGGGGTAACACATAAAGGGTAATCCAAAGACAAAAGTTTATGACTTATAAATAAACTTTAATCTCTTTGACTCATGAGTCTATAGGATTCAATCGAGGCTTTTCATGATCTTCCTTCAAACATATATTCTTAGGGGAATTTTTCCCTTAATAAGGGTTCATACTAAGATTGTGAATTTATAAAAACATATCCCCTGGGAGTTTCGTAACCAAGAGTGAATCAAGGTCCGTTGTCATGCACCAGTTCCCGTTCGAGTCTAGCTCAAAGCGGTGTTTTTGGGTTTTACCCCTAGGATACATCTGTGCTAGAGCCGCCTCTACCTGCTCGTATCCAGACAGGGATGTATTTGTTTGATAAACCACTTACATAGTATTTACCAAAAACTTAGGGATGTTTTTATTATACTTAGTCTTGTATCTAAGGCTTTACTAGGGTTTCCTAATCCCAAAAATAACTAAACCTCCCTCTGATACCAACTATGACAACCCAGCTTTTTATTACAACTTAAACATGCTTTATTACATAAAACTTCACTTGATACAACAAAGAAGATCGAGAGGTTTAGTGTATTTGGGGATTAGGATCATTACATAAAAACTTTAAACATGAAATACAACATCTTTATTGAAAACTTCCTTTACATGACCACTACATTCATTCGTACTTAGCATTGCATGGGATAACCTGAGGACATGCATAAGAAAAGGGTGAGCTATAAAGCCCAGTAAGGGAGTACACAATGAATAACATGAGGAGTACAATACATGTTAGGCAATAGTAACCTCAATAGATCATAATAGTATCATGAACATAAATGCATGATAAAGCATGATAATCATAACATGGAAATGTGGCAACAACCCTTAACATTGAATTAGCATGAGCCAAGGCTCATTGCACATGGAGCATGAGTAAACCCTCATTGCACTTGAAGCACGAGTAA
Source organism: Viscum album (assembly GCA_963277665.1). Lineage (NCBI taxonomy): Eukaryota > Viridiplantae > Streptophyta > Magnoliopsida > Santalales > Viscaceae > Viscum > Viscum album. Next base: position 482,180,952 of record OY728145.1, on the reverse strand, counting down.
ACCCTCGTTGCACTTGAATTAGCATGAGTCAACACTCATTGCACATGACGTATCATGATAATATACTTTACCCAATGCATTAGAGGGCTATAAAGGGTGCACCCTTCTTAAACATTTCATTTCATGCATAAGTGTGCCACATGGATCATAAAACATGGATTCATAAAACATAATCATTTATTCTATGATAAAGTAATGTGGAATTCATACATGAAACTTTATAATCAATTAGTAAATGTGCATAAAGGTGAATACCTTTGATGTAGAAATGGGCATGGTATTCACTACACAATGATATTGGCTTAGAAAATCGGTCTGATTTCGGCAATGTAACGGCGTGACATAAGAATTCATAAAAATGGTTGATGAGAGAGAAAGGGGTTCCTAATCATATTTACATGTAATGTACTGTAAGGAGGTCATATAGATAAATGTCCCAACAATTGAAAAGTTATTTAGATTCATGATACAAAAGTATTGCTTGAATATAGAAGAGGAGAAAAAAGTTCCTTTCGGAATTTCGGCATAGTAACTGGTGTACATGGGAGGCATTTAATGAGAGAGAAAGGGGTATCCAATCATTCAAACAATAAGAGAGAAGTATGGGGGAGGTTAAAAACCATACCCCAACATTCATAATTGAAATTAAAAGGGAAATACAACTTAAATAAAATTGACAAAAAAGAGAAAGGAAGAAAAAACCCTTACTTGGAAGTGTGCTTCCAAAGGCTAGAGAGAGGCTTGTGAGAGGCTTCTTGGGAGCTTGGGGCACCTTGAGAGGATTCTAGAGAGAGTAGGGAAGAGGTTGGACGAACTCCAAGGGCTTTGAGTGAGGAGGAAGTGGGAGCTTGGGTGGGTTTATATAAGAAAGGTGAGGGAATTCTTTATTATTTAGGTTTGGGACCCCTTATATTAAAATAATCCAAACCACAAACCATCCCATGGTATTTGCCCATGGTATCTGGAAAAGGATAGAGGAAAAAAATATTTTACAAGGCCAAGGTCCGAACTTATTAAAAAAATAGGGTTGCTTATGTGGAGGTGAGTCACACTCCCATGGAAATTAATTTTAAAAGGCAAAGTGTTGAATAAGTCTTGAGGGCTCCATTAATGCTTTGAAAAGTAAGTCAAACAAACCCAAAACCTCATTATTTTAATGATAAAACATATATTGGCCGAAAATAAGGATTATGGTATTTTATTACATCACCATTGGGTCATTATGATGTCATAAAACACATTATATATTTAAATGGTATTTAATTTTTACCCAAAAATTTGACTATCTCAGAAAATTATGAAAAATTCATCGTTGGATAATTTCGACGTCCTGATTCCAAAAATAATATTTATTTTATATAAATAATTTTATAAATATGTGAATTTTAACTTTTAAAATAAAAACTGACATTTATAAAAAAAATTACGGGTTTTGACAGAAATTGCTTTCAAACCTTAATAAAAATTTTAATTGCATTCATAAAATTATAAGATCATTTATATTTAATAAAAATTAATGTAATATTAATAATAATATTTTATTAAAATATTATTTAATTTAAAAATCCTTTAATTTAATAAAATATAATTCTTAATTAAATAATAACTAAAAACACCATTTGTACTTTAAAAACTAATTACAATGTATCAAAAATGACTAGAAATTATATTCATTATTATATACAAAAAAATAATGTACATGAACATGGTGCTACTTATTTGTTACATAACCCCTTAAAATAGCTGCATAAGACCTAAGGGTAAGGTGTGCGATGGTAACAGACTCTTGGGGTGGCTCGGATAACATCGCTCGAGTTGTAATTTCAATCAACTTCCACTTTTCCCGTAGACGATCACGTTCGAGCTTGACTTGATGAAGCTCAGCTTGGGCTTGGTCAAGGGCAAATCCCAAAGATGCCACCTCTTTTCCGAGCTCCGACAAATGGGATTATTAAGGGGAAATTCTACTGGATGAGTCCATCTCTTCCTTTGTCTGAGTAGAAATGGGTTCGTTAAAGCCTTATATTTATACTACTCAGATGATCACTGTTCAATGGCTATAAAAGTAACGGTCAAAAATCTTAACGTAGAACTAAAGAAGTTGACATCTTATAAAAACATGTTTCATAAAGAAACATTTAACTGAATCAAGAGGGATTTTCCATTAATGAAACTTTGGGTCGTTACACTCCCCTTCATAGGTCTATACATTAAACACCAATTTCAAGGCATAGTGCCTCCAACATCATAATTTCCAACCAAAATTCACACTATATTTTAACAATTTCCTGGTATAGTTTTCAAATTTCATATCTAGATCACACATGAGTACATAGTTCCTAGTTCTTGAATATAATCTGAAATGGTAAAACTACACTCAACCAAACTCAACATAGTCACGTTGGCTTCTCCATGAAAGACAGAGCCTACCTTTGTACTTTACTTGTCTCATACCAATAGTGTACTTGATGTGGTTCATCACCAATCACATCACATTTTTAGAGAGAACATGATCCAACCCCCACTAGTTGACTTACCTTAAAATAAATTGGATCCAAGAACCCACCTATCACCAAAACATGATCATAATGCCTCTATACCTAGAGAAATCCTGAGATCGTCCCAATACACCCACAAAATTATGGATTCAACTTCTGATGATATTTCCTATAAAACCCAGCAATAGTGTATTTCCACCATTAGCCCGCAACATAAGCACCAACTCATTCCCAATCCAATACCCTTGGATCTTCACATGCATCCAAGACAAACTCCCATGGCCAAACCCCACCCTAGTCTATAGCTGAACCTTTTCACAAAATTAACTAAGTAACCCAATAATAACCAGTTCCATTTATGTTCTATCATATGAATGTTTATATGACCATCCAATGACCAGTAACATAAACCTTCAACCCTTCTCACATTAGAGCCTTAGTTTCACAACTAATATCCTACACCCCACCTTAGGGGAATCCTTTATATCTCCCCTGTGAAAAATACCCTAGTCATTGTATCCAATGCCTTATCCATCATTATTTATAATTAAAAGCATTGATAGATACCTTTTTACTCCTAATAAAGAATGAAAAAGTCACTTATCACCCATTTCGGACTCATGGGAATGGAATCCACAACATTTTCCATATTTGAACTTATAATTGGGTCACCATCATCAAGCCACACCTCAAAGGCCTCTAAAATTAGACATGTGTCACCCCATCAGATCCACACTCACCTCAATCTAGTAGAAACTCTCCCTTCACCATCCCCAAATTCCACATCCCCTAACAATTCATGAAAAGGTCCACCCTCAGGTTGACCGGTCCACAACCCCCAATTCACTTCCAAAATCGCCCTTATCATGAGTTACTTCCTATATTTTACCAAAAATCCATTTCACTGAGCCCATAGTCATGTCATTTGAAACCATCAGACCAAAATATGAACTCGGCATCTCATTGAAAATCGATTTAAATAGTTACAATGTGCAATCGGTATGAACTAAACTCACCCTACACCATAGATATACAATCTTGTATTAGCTTATCCATTAACCTACTAACACACCAATGAGTCACACATATGTGAGGCCAACATAACATTTCTCCATAGAACATCGGTCTCGACATTCCAGGATCTCCCTAAGAACTATTTAAAAAGGGGAACTTTACTTAGGAAATGATTCCTCAAATGACCTCCTAGATCTTTGTAATATTATATATATTAAAGTCCAAATCCTTTGTCTAGATAATGTCAACATCATCGTCATGCATATCCACCACCCATAACTCTTCCATTCATGAACATCCACCCATGCTCTGTCCATGTTGCAAATACCACACCTCATGGCTAACAGATCTAGGAACACAAACTATCCCACCTGTCAAAGCTATCCTTAATACCCAAGCACCCAAAGTGCTTCCTCTAATACAAAAGGCATAATCATGCATATTACACAAACTCCTAGCATCTTTCATGCATTAGTTTCATATATTGAAGCAAATACATATGCTTTTACATAATCAAAAATACACAAACATGAGGTAACCCCTCTCACGTGTTTCCCTTAAAGATAAAAACCACCAATTCACTAGTTTATGAGTCATAGATAAGGTCCTCTAGGTATCCCTCAAATATCTACTAATCAAGCCTTACATAAGGGTCACTTGGTCTGACAGGGCCTCACATATGATAATTTTACACACTCAACACTAGCCATATTTAGGCCATCTATATATAGACCATATCCTATTTTTCTATAATGCATGGTAAATATACTCATTCCCACATCATGTATAACATGAAACATAATATGTCATACAAATCTCTCCATATGAGGTAAATAAAAAGGTTGGAAAATATAATATTATCTTAATCATTAAACCGTGCTTAAATTAGTTCGGTTATATAGCTTGTAAATCCCACGTTATAGGGGAAAACACATTATAAGTTATATTTGGAATCTCATTTAAGTGGAATTCATTAATAGTATATAAATTTAAAGAAGGATTTTAATTCCTTAATCATTTCTGGAATCACCTAACAAGCATCATCCTACTAGGAAATAATCCTCTCAGACCATCGTCATACATGACTAGTCCCTAGAGGGTCATGATTTCAATATAAAAAAGATTTTGAACTAAGTATTATCTACCCCTTGTTGGTTTTTGAACCCCAAGAAATGTTTAGGTACCTATCGACATCACAAAAGGTGATCTGACTAGATAACCATAAATGAAGTCCAGTTAAGTAAAATTCTATATCAAGATAAATAGAAAAACACCATTTTGGTTGTTATGAATTTTAAATTAACCACAACTAAAAGGATACACCCACAATGGTTCTAAAAGACCCACCACAACCTACATGGGTAAACACTAAGGAAATAATTTCCAATTATATCATACTAGGGTCAATGAAAGTTCACTAAGTGACTAAACATTTCTCTTAATGGTCCCTAACATAGATATCACATTCCCCCCATAACCCATAAAAGTTTATGATGAGGCACTAAGTACTTTTTCTGATTGACTAAGGGTCACTACACCTCATTTGTAGAAATAATTGTACTAGAATCACCATCTTATAGTCACATAATGGTATAGTCTACATGGAATTTCATAAATTAATTTAAACATGGTGGTCCAACTAAGAATAATTACACCAATATCCTATATTGGAAAACTCAATTTATGTTTTTTTGACACATTAAATGGTTATAATAACCATTATTAATATAAATCACACATTCTCAAGACTGTAACATTTGGTCCCGATGTGCTTGATATGATGCATAAGAAAACGCCACTGACCACTATAGGGAAAAATTCAAAATATAATCACTTGACTCTTTCCAATCGTACATGATAAATAAATCCATAACAAATCATAAAATACAATCCTCACTTTCATCACTCAATGAAAATATCTAACAAAAAAATAAAATTTCAAACTAAGGACATGAATCTCATATCCCTAGTAACCTGGAATACTTACTAAAACAAGTGTTTTTGATGAACTAGTATGATATCTATCATAGGAACCAAATAATTTCTGATAATTTAGTCTACCATGTCCCAAATAGTAAGACAATTAGAAGTTAACTACTCTGATAACACTTTCTCATTCCCCACTCGGGTTAATATAAATAATAATCGGGTCGTGTTTCCATAGAGAATCAAACACACCTCAGAATATTCTAGTGGCTACCAACAAGAAGAAAGGTCCTAGGGTGTGTCTTTGTGGAGAATATTTCCTTTTATTAGAGTAATAAAAATAGTAGAAATTTTTAAACATGATTCTTAATAACTAAAGAGTAATTTTAAGATAAAAAATGTACACAAATGATAATTAATGAAAAGTTTTAAATGATTAAATAGTCATTTTATACATGCATTGACCATCCACTAGGATTAATATAAATTCATAATAAAATAATAGAAAATAAAACACTAGCTCCTTGACATATCAATGATTACCTCATCCCAATCTCCATATAAATTTCTGAGCTAACTCACTCGATCTATCATGAGCATTACCCCAAATTGTACCTGCAACTAGGTGAATCTTTTCTCTGGATCCCAAGTACAATGGCAGACATAGTTGGTTATGAGTACAAAACATAATAGGGAACCACCAATTCAGTCATATACATAGACGGTAAAATTAGTGTATGTGTATCTGTACTACTCACCTGAATAATAATAAAAACATTTATCTATTAGAAATAATATAAATAGAAAATTTCATACCTAGGTCTTGATTTTCATCCAAGTCTGACCATACCAACTTTGGAAAGCACTATAATATCTCTGAGAAATCTTCGTCACCATAGTGGGATACAAGTCCAAGCCACGGGATCACCAGTACTGACCTTTCGTAAATATAACATATAATTATATGTACCAACTTTAACATCTATAAATAGTGAATCAAGTTGTATCCTGGGTTTCCTATTTATACAAATCAATCCATGAGTAATCAGTGGAACCTAGGAAATGTCTTAGTATTCCCTATTCTGATCCAATTTCATATTCCTAGCTCTCTCTTAGTTGTAAATCAAGACATTGGAAACTGGAATGAATTCATAATGGGTTGATCCATAGAAAATATAAAAAGAATACTCTTCTAAAATGATATGATAACTTGTAATCCATAAATAATTATCTCAAAAACATATTCCCAAATATAACTAGACAATAAAATCATGGAACATCCACTCTGTTTCCGACGCTTTTACGCTGGGGCACGCACACGTGTCCGTCACGCATGGGAGGACGCGTGGCTCGTTGCCCCCATTCCCACTTTCCAAAGGCGGGCGGCATTCGTTCCTTATTCAGGGATGTCTGCTCTTTGATTGAAACCGGGATGATGGGATGTTGGTTCTTCCTTCTGTGGATTCCTCCTCAGAGCTCGTCACCTAGTCTGGGTCTCCCTTATAGATTTAAGACGGGTTCATGAAGCTCCTTCTCGGTGCCATATCTGCATGGACGCCAGTTAATTATGCTGCTTCCGTCAAGACGCTCCAAGGGGTCTTGTCGGGGAAGCAACCTTCGGTGAGGAGAATGGTCACGTTGGGGTGTCTTTGGCATGTCTTGACGCTGGGGATTGGCATGTCTGTCTTTTGTCCCTTATTATAGGGCTTCTCGAGGGCACGGAAGCATGAGGCATACCACATAGAACGCGGGGGTTGTATACCATCTCAGGTTTTCCTCAGCTTCCCATGTTTAACATGGGGTATGTCGCGAGTTTAATGTCTTGCAGAGATGGATTAGACTAATCGAAACACTGAGAGTGGATCAGATTGAAAGACCCCCTAGGGGGAACACTGATGTTGGGGCTAGCACGTGGGCGGCTTCTCAGATACTGTGGAGTGGGGTGGGGTGGCATGATCTCACCGGGATGTGGTGGCCTAGGTAAGGATCAGGATGGGTGATGGAGTGATGGTATTGAACCTCGTAGAGGCTTCCTAAATATCCCCATGGCAGGGAATCAATGTCCGCGTAGTTCGGTGATACGATGGGACACCTGAAGAGGCGACCTGTGAGAATGGATGCATAGATTGGATCCCGGAGGAAGTAAGATCTCTGGGTTAGGGAATGAGCTTCCCAAGGCATGTGGTCTTGAGGGGGGAAGTCAGGATGAGACGTGGGTGTGAGGCATGGGGCTTATGCTCTGAGACGGCCCAAGAGGGGGAATACTGTTTAACGTCATGCAGGATGAGGGCATACAATTTAACATCATGCGAGACGAGATACAGTTTAACGCCATGCGGGATGAGGGCATACATTTTAACGTCATGTGGGACGAGGAATCTGGGGCTTACACTCTGAGGCGGCCAATGGTGGATATGGGGATTACACTCTGAGGTGGTCCATGGTGTTCGGGGAACCGACGTGGAGAGGTCGGAACGACCAGGTGGTGGGCTTGAACCTCGTGGAGGCTTCCTACGTACCATGCATTAGCACGGATCAAAGTCCAAGTAGTTCGCTGGTATGGGGCTTACGCTCTGAGGCATCCCATAAGATGATTTCATGGTCGATGTATGCTCTAAGCCCACGTGAGTCATGCTCGGTGTGAGAAACAAGAGGCAGTAGAGACCATATGATCATGTCGCAAAGGGTGCATCTGTGAGAAGCGGAAAGGGGCTTACCCGTTGAGCGTCCCGAAGAGGAAACAGGGGCTTACGCGTGGTTAGCGGCCCTCAGTGACGGGGCTTACTCCAGGGTGGAGGCCCGTGGTGCGACAAAGCGCAGTGGGAAAGGGAATCCACTGGCCTTGGCAGGGGGGGAGTATGGAGGTGCATGGTTGCATCCTTCCGTAAGAGAGGCTAGGGGCTTACGCTTTGAGGAAGACCTTCCCCCATGGACAAACGCCACTCCGACAAGGAGGATCTCATTCCATGCGAGGAATATTCCATTCTCATGGAGACGAGAGGAGTAAAAAATTTCTGAGAAGGGGGGACCCTACATGCGAAGCACGGGGTCAGACCACAATTTAACGCCGGGTGTTAAGGACGAGGTTCTTAGCAGTTTAACGTCCTGTAGCTTGGACGAGGTGGGTTCGCTCCACACCCCTGGGGCTTACATGCCCAACACCCTCTAACCATTGTGGGAAGGAAGGCATCGGCATGGCCATGGTGAAGGGGGGCCATAGGGAAAACCATTGAGGGGTCCACGTTAGTGTGGCTATGCGAAGAAGCAATAGTCGTTCTTGTGCCTATGCAGAGAAGCATAGGGCAAAGAAACGCAACGGGAAACACCACCCAAGAGACCTTGAGGTTACTTCATATGGGCCAGGGAGGCCGTACGGGAAAACAACGCATGGCACGCATGCCCGGCAGGGGAGACATCAGGTGCTGGTGCGGAAAGGCAGCCAAGGGGTGTCAAGGTAAAGGGGTCCTGGGTGTTGCGTGCAAAAATAAGGTTTGCGCGCAAAACACCGGAATGGCGTGCAATAGGGCCAGAGGATTTCGCAGATAGGTGATTGTGTGCAAGGTATTTCATGCGTAGAAGGGGATTGCACGCAAGGGGCAACGATTGCGTGCAAGGGAAGTACCCGGAAGAGTGGACAAATTCACTTAAGCCAGTGGAGTTGCACGCAAAGGAGAACCCCGGGGTAGGGTTACGCGAAAAGGGGAATTACCTGGAAGTCATATTGCGCGTGGCGGGGAGTCGAATTGCGCGCATGGGAGCTATTCCAAATTCCGCAACCCCAAACCGTTTGGGGTCGCCTTCTATTTATAGGCATCGGCCAGTGCGGAATCCAGGCAGTGCGTGAACTTTTCTATGATGGGAACCCTCGACGCGCAAAGCTTCTCCGCGTGGAACCGGGGCGCACAAAATTGTGCGCACCATCGGCTCGATTACGCGAATCCCGGGAATGCTTCGCGTGCACATCATTATTTCGCGCAAGTCCTCCTTTATTTCGCGCACCACTTCCCGGGCCTCTAGACCGGGCCTCTGATTCTGAATATGACTTTTCTTTTCCATTTCCAAACTTCCTCTATGAGTTACAGACTTTTTCGGCGTCAACAAATGCCCCCCCTCGGATTGGGATCTGCAAGAGGTCGCAACGATTGGATTCCGAGGGAAACGCCGAAGCAGGGCCCTTCCTGGATGCTTAGCGCGCAAACAACCCACGCGGCAGGAAAAATGAGGAATCGTCGCGGAATTTTCTTTTCGCGCGGCGTGGAACCTAGGCCTCGCCTATAAAAAGGGGCACTGGGTCCCAAATCCATACTCTATCTTTTCCGCGCGATAGGCTTATCGCTCTCATGCGCGAAATTGCTCCCGAGGCTGCGCGTAAAAACACTCGGGTAGCGCGGAATTCCTTCCTAATTTTGGTCATCCATGCGCGCCTACTCAGGATATTCTGCACTTAGTGCGCCGATTGCGCGGCCATCTCCTGGATTTCGCGCCGCCACTTCAGATTTCGCACAGCACTCTCTGATTTCGCGCACTACATCCTAGTTTTGTGCAACTCCCGAGATATTCTAGATGGCCTCAAACCGAGATGATGAGGGGGGAAGTTGCCACTCGTAGGACCGAAATGGCGGCGAACGAGGAGTTTTATGGCGCCAAGGTGATCGATTCCAACAACCTGGACTTGTTCAATCTACTGACTCCATCCCAGAAGACGTATCCCCTGTCTGACAACCTCCCGCTCTAGAATTTTGGCATTCTGGAGGAGGTTCCCTTGCCGGGTTTCGAGGTGGACACACCATGGTCATGGGTGACCCGGGAGGATGAGCTTCCTCGCTACAACATTACCAACAACGGTCATCCTACTAGGGAAACCAGGCCTATGGACGTATATGTCCTGAACCCGAGGACTAGGACCATTACCGGGGATGAGCCTGTCACAGATAATTCTCCGTCCCTCTACGCGAGAACGTTCCGTCAGAGCATCACAGATGACACAAAGGGATGGATGAAGGAGTGGGACCTATGGTCCGAGGGTAAGTTCACCTGCAAGTGGTCCTGGGCATTCTGGGTTCGCCATACCTGCGACCAGTTCGGGGATGAACTGCGGTATATTGGCATGTTCGAGGGGGTATGGACGTCGCAGTTCCACTTCCACCGTCAACCTGAGCTCGGTCCAAACCTATTCACCCGGTGGTCTCATGATACCAACACATTCCACCTTCACCATGTGGAAGTTGGAATCAGTCTCTGGGATGTTCACTACATCGGAGGTATCCCACCGAAGGGATACCAATACGTTGAGTTCATTCCTCCAAAGAACACTTGGGATGACAGGTCACGGACGCCCATGATGATGTGGCACCTGCTGGAGCTGGCCAAAGAGAGGCTGGGGGTCAAGGAATTCCTGAAGGACATTGCCTACAAGGGCTTGTTCAGCCAGTTCCTTAAGAACGATCTGGTCGTCAAGATGCCGGGACGGGGTAAACGGTGCCCAACTGTGGCTCAGAGGAGTAGGGATGGGTCATAATGGAGGACCCTACAGGCGGGGAAATACCAATCATGGGGCTATCGCATCATCGAGGCTCGGGACTCGAACGTCTGGTATGCCGGATTCCTTACCGCCTTCATGAGCGGGTGGCTCCTGCTGGTGCGGGACGCGAGGATGGGCGTCCGCCCAGCAACATTGGTGATGGCGGGCACCATGGCCACCAATAAACGGTTCAACTTGGGCGTCCCCGTACTGGCCAAGCTGTATGCCATCTTGGGACGCATCTCACGAGGGGGGTCACCTCGGAGAGTATGTGGCTCTTTCCAAATCATCCATGGTTGGGTGGCGGCTCACCTCGGCGGGTACACTTTCCCAAACACCATCCGTCCTCCGGGAAATGGCCTGTGACCATCCTTGATGAACATAACAGGGGTGGCGCTGATGACGCTCAATGAGGAGGGCGTGAGAATCCGCATTGGAAACCACATAAACTTCCACTTCATCCCGTTCCCCACCCCGGTCGGCCAGATGGTGGACAATGGGCGAGGATCTCTGGAACAACAGGAGTATTTCCAGAGCGTTCGAGGCGGGGTGATCGCGGCTCAGATCGATCGGAAGGTGATCTGCGAGCCTTATGTTCCATCCTGATTCACCAGGCAATTTGGGTGCCTCCAACGAATGCCGAAGAAGGTATTCATGGCTATCTGGTAGGAGAATAATCCCTGCATTCTGCACCAGATGTGGTTGTTGTTTACCACCCTTGGCTCTGGTGACGTCCTTACTCTTCCTCCCACCGGGGTTGATGTTGTTCTAGTAACCGAGTATGCTGAACACTGGACCATCGCATACCCTAAGGAGCATTTGTGGAAGCGGGTCCAGCAACTCAAGGTTACTCGTGCGGAAACCGGGCGAAGAGGGAGAAGGCAAGGTGCTTCTGGAAGGGGGGAACCAGGGGTGCGTCCGGTAGTGAGGCATGCGCAGGCCGGGACTTCAGCAGCGGGAACATCACACAGTGCCGCCGCGACCTCATTTCCCGTAGGGGGTCAAATGATGCATCCAGGGAGATGCTCGGGAAGCAGATAAGATACCTTCTCGAACCTTCCCAAGATGCAGTCCTCCCGACACTATGGTCGGCCAGGATGACCCTGTGGCAATTGCTGAGCGTTGAAGCCATCTGGTAGAAGATAATTCAAAATAGGATCCACCTGCCAGAGGTCGGTCTCATTCGAGTTACTGACTGGGTAAATTTCCATCAGCGGCATGCTTATCTGATGGCCATGGACACATACGCGCGCCAAAGGGGTCGGCGTGCGGAGCCACCATTCCTAGTGAAAGTGATGTTCGGCCAGGAGCATCATCCGGAAGTGATGCCGCCAGGAGAAGGCAAAAGTGACGAGGAGTCCGAGGGGGAGGGGACTGGAGCAGACGAAGGCGAAAGGTAAGATAAAGAAGAAGGAGAACCCAAAGGTGAGGGGTCGTAGGGGGTGACCGACCAAGGTAGTCTCCGAGAGAGTTGTGAGATTGTCGGATCTGATCTCGACATAACCGATATACTCGAGGTTTGTCTCTATCTTCATTCATTTTCCTTCTTCATCCATTCTCCTTTCCAATTTCCAAACCGTCTCTCTGCCTCACTCAGGAGCGGTTGAGTGTTGGATGGGCGTCCCCTCTAGAGGAGGGAGTAGAGGAACTGGTGGGACAGGATGGGGACCCAAAACCCATCGTTGAATTAACAAGCGCAGAGGGGTCTCCTATCATGGCGGATCCTGCTGTAGCCGGAAGAATAGAGACCGACGCTTTGGACTTCTGTAAGTCTCACGCTTCACTACTGGTGCTTGTTATCAAAAGATACCAACTAATCAGCATACGCCTTGTGCAGTGATCTCAACATTGGAGGCTCGTCAGGCTATGGAGCCCGGGCCATCTGTGAGCGGACCAGTGGAGGACATACCACCTCATTCAGAACATGCTCCCTACACCGAGTCGACCCTATAAATTTGTGAGCAGGGGGCAGCTGACACTAGCGGCACTGTTCTTGAGGCGAGTCCGGAAGCTGACAGAGGCATCGTCACTTCTGGGGCGAGAGACAAAGGTCACCCGGACATCGAGGATCATATTCCTCATGAAGACATCCCTGAGGTAGATCCTGCTGCCGATCTGCTGGCTTCCTTCCCTAAGTACCGACCCACTGACCCTGAGGAGGAAGATGATTCGGACTCAGAGGAAGCTGAGGAGAGCTGGATGACATGGAGCAAAGGGTGGAAGTGTATCCAGCGCTTTCTTAGGCATCCCCAGTCGGATGGGATCACTCCAGGCATGGTTGCACTTCTTGTGCACCAAAGTGGCTGATGCTCAGCGCCTTCATCTGACGGTCTGTGATTACATGGCCGAGAAGATACGTGAGAGCAGTCGGTGCACCGACATTGCCCAGTATTGGGAAATATTGGCGAGCGCCCGAGCGTTGCTGAGGGCGGAGCGGGAGGTCCGGCACCTCGAAGGGCAGGTGGCAGATAAGGAGGCCTTCATTGCAACATGCTCTGAGCTTGTGGAGCAACTGACAGCCCAGCTAGCTGACGCGCAGGAACAACTGATGGAGGCGAGTCACCAGATGATCGTACTTCGAACCAAGCGGGCGCAGGCACAAGCTAGGATTGGCGAGCTGCGCTCTGCGGCGGCTGATGAGGAGAGAGTCTTCGAGGAGAGAGAAGTGGTCCTGGAGGCTACCAGCCAAAGGGTAGCAGCACTGGAAAGATCGATTCAGCATGCTGATCCTTAAGGGCTTTGTTTTGGAAATCTCATGAACCTCTTGCTTGTACTGCTCATCATCTCAATCCAATACATGGCCAAATCCATTCATCTGTACCTTTGGTTTAATATGCTCAACCATAATTATGAAATGAATAACAAATCACCCCATAGATCTTGTGGGTCGCACCCAACACGAGAAGAAAAGGATACTCGTGCTATCATTTCGTCCAACTAGGGGGCATTGACCAAGCTTCAGGCATCCGAAATTGGGCCTGGACTTTTGAGGAGAAGACCTCAGACCGATTGATATATCACCTTCTCAATGTGCTCTGACACACAAGCGGGGCAATTTCGGGGGCATTTCAATCTATCCGAACATGGGGAGATGGAAAGGAAAGATGACTCACGCTACCCGAATTCGGAACACTGTGGGGCATGACGATGGAGGATAATTGCTAACCGTGCCAGAAACACAACATCCATATCGTGTTGGACTGGATTTGGGATAATAAATGGGGGTTGACCGCTGACCATGTTTGTAACATGGGGCCTAACTAAAATATCGTCTGTCAGTTTCCCAGAATGTTGGCCCAGGACAGCAGGCGAAAAATAGGTCTATCATCCATATTGCTATAATAGGCAGACCAAATGTCTATCATCCATATTGTGGCAGCAGGCGGACCAAAGTCTATCATCCATATTGTTAGGGGGTCCCGTCAAACATGACCAGTCCTCCGGAATGTTGGCCCAGGATAGTAGGCGGACCATAGGTCTATCATCCATACTGTTAGGGGGTCCCGTCATACATGAAAGAGAATGAGAATCCAAATAAATGGGCATGCAAAGCGTGGAAGGTGGAGTGGTGGTTTATTCGAACAGAGTCCAACACTCCTAAAATTGTGCCACCGTGGCGGAGGCGCATTAGGCGGACGTACCAACCTGATCACGGGTCATCCCAATTTTCAGGCAGGACCTCTCTAGCGAGAGAACTACCACTTCCCATTATTACTATGGGGCATCCCGAACTTATTCGGGGTAGATGTCACAATTACACCACTTCCCATGTTTTCAGGACGAGGGGCCGACAATAAGGAGGGACGGGGTTTGGTAATCCCTGGGGCTGGAACCAAGACGAAATGTTTGGGAATTCCTACATATCTCATTAGGATGAGAATCAAGCCGCACGTAGTTCTAGAAGCATAGTTTAACATTATGTTGGATGAAATACAGTTTAACATCATGTAGGATGGGGGACACATCTCATATGAGGATAGGCACAGCACAGCGAGTAACTTGACATGAATGAGGACATAATCCCACACCACACCATACAATCCCACAAGAGAGACCGATTCGTGGAAAGCCAAGCAAAGGATCTTAGTTTTAGGTCTTATAACTCGGACCAAAGGAGAAGGGGAATGGGATACACACGGTAAACCAGTTGCAAAACCCAACATGAATGGGGAAAATCCCTGCTTACTATGTGCTCTTGGGGACGCGTTTAAGCCGAGAGACCGAACACGAAAAGTTAGGCTGGGCCTGCGGGGAAGTTACCAGGCGCTCTTACGTACCTCATATGGATGAGAATCAATCCATACATAGTTCTAGAAAGGCAGTATGGCGTGATATGGCACCTGCGCAAAGGACGAAGGAGTCATGCGGGTCTAGCCCTCGCACCAAAAGAAGCGGCATTTGATATATCTTGTTTGTTCTTGAAGGTAAGTGGTTTTTCATTTGTGGGGTGACTATCCTAGGGTAGAAATTCCTGGTGTCTCCCCAATAATCAATCCATAATAGGCGTTGAAAAGCGGCATGGTAATCGACCAATACCTGGCGCGATGTCCCCCATGGGGAGGTCATCACAATGTGGTGCGATTTTTCATCGTGCGGCCAGGACGATATCATCACAGTTTAAGGTCACGTGGTAGGACCAACAGCACAGTTTAAGGTCTTATGGTTTGGACCAACAGCACAGTTTAAGGTCATATGCTTTGGACCTGGCAACACAGTTTAAGGTCGTAAGGCTTGGACCAACAGCACAGTTTAAGGTCGTAAGGCTTGGTCCAACAACACAGTTTAAGGTTGTATGGTTTGGACCAACAACACAGTTTAAGGTCGTATGGTTTGGACCTACAGGAACACGCATGATGCGATAAAGCATACCTGATGCGGGTGGGGGCGTAATCCCATACCATCACCACTCGCGATTTCGAGAGAGGAGCCTCAGGCCAAAGGGGCCTATGAGGGTTCAACAATCAGGGGGGCTGAAGATGCTGGATCCCAGCTACGCTGGGCCCGAAATGCAATGTCTGGGAAACTCCTCGTTCCCCATGGGGATGAGGGTCAAGATGCATGCAACCTGTAAAGAAGAAACCCAAGCACATACTCTAGCGCTCAGATCGCGGGAGCCCTGAGAGACACCATTACGCAGCTCGGTTTGTCTGACGTGTGGTGGTGTACTGAGGGTTAGTACAAGGAGTGTCGAGATTCCACCTTGACACGGTGGGGCAGAAAACAATGTGAATCATGCAACCAACATTCAAGGCCCAAGGAATCCAGCGTGACGACTGAGGATTACTGCTAACCACGTTCGCAACATAGTATCCTGTTGCGTTAGCCTAGAAGTAGGGGAAAACAAATGAGCATCAACCGCTGACCACATTCACAACACAGGATTTGTATCAATTGGTCACCCAAAACCCTTGGGGGCGTTGGCTCGTGACGGTAGGATAGCCCTTAGGCGTTGTATCCAGGCCGTTCTTGGGGGTCCCTCCAGGTGTGAAAGATGGTGGGGCCTGAATGAAAGGGAACACGAAGCTTGACAAGTGGAGGAAAACTTGTCTAAGTCGAATCTGACACTCCAGGTCCTATACCAGAGTACTCTGAACACATTATAAGACCACTAGATAGGGTCGAAGGGCTCAATCTGAGAGCGGCCAAAAGATGGCGGATTCCCGAGGGAAGGGCAGGCCAAAAGACCAAGGCAACTGGGAGATCGTGGGATCTCTTAAGAGACAGGGCTGGACCTGGAATCTAAGTGTTATGGCAGTCCTACGTATCCCATAAAGATGGGAATCAAGCCACCCATAGTTCTAGAAATGCAGTTTAACTTCATGTCAGACGAAATAAGGATCTTAGTTTTAGCTCTTAGAACTCGGCCCAAGGTGCAGTTTAATGTCATGCGGGACTGTACAGTTTAAGGTAATGCAGGACCACAGGATGAGAGAGAACTGGGGCTGGGGCCAAGAAGAAATGTCTGGGCGTTCTTACGTATCCCATTAGGATGAGAATCAATCCACACGTAGTTTTATAAGCATAGTTCAATGCCATGTTGGATGAAATACGGATCTTAGTTTTATGTCTTAGAACTCGGACCAAGGAGCCCAGATGTAGGGAAAAGTGTAGTTTAAGTTCATGTTGGACCGGGTGCAGCTTAGGGTCATGTGGGACCGTAGGAGGATCTTTGTTTTGGGTCTTAAAACTCAGACCCTGGTGTAGTTTAAGGTCGTGTGGGACTATACAATTTAATGTCATGTAGGACCACGTAGTTTAAGGTCATGTAAGACCATAGGAGGAGAGAGAACTGGGGATGGGCCCAAGACGAAATGTCTGGGCATTCCTACGTATCTCATTAGGATGGGAATCAATCCATACGTAGTTCTAGAGATGCATTTTAACGTCATGTTGGACGAAATACGGATCTTAGTTTTAGGTCTTAGAACTCGGACCAAGGTGCAGTTTAAGGTCGTGCAGGACCGTACAGTTTATGGTCATGCAGTACCACATAGTTTAAGGTCATTCAGGACCATAGGAGGAGAGAGAACTCGGGCTGGGCCCAAGATGAAATGTCTGGGCGTTCCTACTTATCTCATTAGGATGAGAATCAAGTCACACGTAGTTCTAGAGACGCAGTTTAACGTCATTTTGGATGAAATACGGATCTTATTTTTAGGTCTTAGAACTCGGACCAAGGTGCAGTTTAAGGTCGTGTGGGGCCGTACAATTTAAGGTCATGCAGGACCACATAGTTTAAGGTAATGCTGGACCGGGTGCAGTTTAAGGTCATGCGGGACCGTACAGTTTAAGGTGATGCAGGACCACAGAGTTTAAGGTCATGCAGGACCACACAGTTTAAGGTCATGCATGACCATAGAGTTTAAGGTCATGCAGGACCATACAGTTTAAGGTCATGCAGGACCATAGGAGGCTTAGGCAAAGTACTACTTGAGGAACCTGGCATTGGTGGGAGGAGTTACGCACTCAACATACATAGTCACCAGGGAATACGCGCCATTGGGATAGACCTTATGGACAATAAAAGGCCCCTCCCATTTGGGCTCCAACTTGGGTGGTTTCCTGCCGGGGATCATTGGTGCTTTGAGAGCCAGCACCAGGTCACCTTGCCGGAAGGAACGGAGGCAAACCTTATTATTGAAAGCTTGATCCATCCTGCTTTGATGCCTTTCCAAGTTATATAAAGTGCAAAGCCTACTTTCGTCCAGTGCATCCAATTCGGCTAGACGTATTTCCGCAACTCTATCTGGTGCTTGCTGGTCGTAGACCACCGTGTGTTATGAGGGAAACTGGATCTCGATGGGCAGCACGGCCTCATCTCCGTATACCAGGGAATACGGAGTCACCTGGGTGGAGTTATGAATCATCGTCCTATAAGCCCAGAGGGCGTTGGGGAGCTTGTCGGACCAAATTTTCTTTTTCTGACCAACCATCTTTTGTAGAATGATAGAGAGGGTTTTGTTAAACGCCTCAATCTATCCATTCGCCTGCGCATGGTAGCAGGAGGTGTCGTAAGAGCGAATGTTGTACTTAGCGTAAAATTTCTTCATCTCAGCTGCTCGAAAGTTGGTTCTGTTATCCGTGAGGATAGCGTGAGGTACTCCAAACCGATAGATGACATTGGATCTCACGAATTAAGCGATATAATAGGCCTTGACATTCCTGAGCAGGATTTCCTCTACCCACTTTGAGAAGAAATCCTTAGCGGTTAAGATGAACCGGCACTGGCGGGCCATCACCGGCGGGTAAGGCCCTACGACATCCAACCCCTAGACTGCAAAGGGACAAGAATAATTGGTAGTATGGAGAGTCTCTTGTGGCTGATGCACAAAGTTAGCCTGAATATGGAACGCATGACACCTATTGGCATACTCGATGCAGTCGTAGATCATGGAGGGCCATAAGTATCCCAGCCTTCGAATCTGGTGGGACCACTTCGACCCAGAATGGTGGGCGCCACAGGAACCAGCGTGCACTTCTTGCATGACCTATGAGATCTCGAATCCCTGAAGGCAATAGTGGATACCACCATCAAATCTGCGCTTGTAAAGGAGCTGCTCAAGGCTGGGACCGCTTTGAAGGGTGAACTGCAGCGCGCGGCGTCAGATTCGTTCTCACTCGACTCAGTCCGGCGGAAGATTTTCGTGTTGGAGATATTCAACCAAGGGCATCCTCCAGTCAAGAACTGTCTCGATTACCGCACCTAAATACCCTGTGGATCCTGACATAGGGGCACCAGCGGTGAGATGGTTCACTCGCATGCCACGATCGCCCTCCGGAATAACAGAAGCAATGACTCTCTGTTGCACCACGTGGATGATTAGGTCATCCTGTTCGGGCTCCACAAGTGATGCGGCCAGGCTGTCCAAAGCATCTTCTCGACTGTTCTATGACCGGGGAATGTGAACGACCTCTGGCCGGGAGGGGAACTTAGCCATTAGACGGAGGGTGCACTCCAGCAATGGCACAAGTTCTGGCTTTTTGATAGCATAGTCACCATTGACCTGCTTGATGACTAGCTTGGAGTCCCCTTTTACATACATATGGGGTACGTCAATCACGAGAGCCAAATCGAGGCTAGTAATGAGGGCATGATACTCTGCCTCATTATTGGTGTATCCCTCTGACAACGGGAATGAATACGGCAGAATAACTTGCTCTGGGGTGATGAAGATGATACCCAGGCCCACTCTGTTAAGCATAGGATCGTTGAGCCTTCTACCGGTGGGGCTCTGGGAGGCACCGTCAAAGTGAATCTTCCAGCATGGGTTAGCTTGATCGACTGAGAGGATTGCCTAATCAGGAAATCCTAGATCCAGTGGCTAGTCCGCGGAGGTTGGGTGGGCAGCTAAAAAGTCTGCCAATGCCTATCCTTTGACGGCCTTCTGAGGTACGAACCTGATGTCGAACTGCTGGAGGATCACCGCCCAGCGCACCAATCGGATGGTCAACATAGGTCGGTTCAAGATGTATTTCAACCGGTCTACCTGAGAGACCAGTTGTACCTCATGGTGCTGCAGGTAGTGCCGCAATTTCTGCATGGCAAATACGAGCACCAGGCAGCACTTCTCGATGGGAGAATATTTAATTTCCGCGTCGAGGAGCATGCGGCTAAGGTAGTAGAGGCTATTCTATGTTCCCTCGTTGTTCTTCTGGGCGAGAAGTGCATTGAGGGATCACTCCAGGGTGGTCACGTAAAGGACTAGCGTCTTTCCGGAAAATGGTGGCATCAAGACCGGAGGTTGAAGCAGATACTACTTGATTTCCTCAAAAGCGATCTGACACTCTTCGTCCCATTCATAGGAGGTGCCTTTCTTCATGAGCCGAGAAAAGGGCTTACACTTGTCGGCCAGATTCGCAATGAATCGGCGTATATAGGCTAAGTGGCCTTGAAGACCTCTTAGCTCCCGAATATTATTTGGGGGAGTCATCTGACTGATGGCCTTGATCTTCTCTGGGTCGATCTCAATGCCTCGATACCTAACAATGAATCCAAGAAACTTTCCGGAGGTGACCCCGAAGGCACACTTCAACGGGTTCATCTTCAAGTGGTAAGAAAGGAGGAATCCGAACACTTTCTCAAGGTCTTTGAGATGGTCCTGGTGCTAACGAGATTTAACCACCAGATCATCCACGTAACACTCCACCAGCGTCTCGAGAATCGGCTTGAATATGTGGTGCATGGCCAATTGATAGGTGGCACCTGCATTCTTTAGGCCGAAGGGCATAACCTGGTAACAGAAAGTACCCTGGGGGGCCCAGAAGGCAGTGAACTCTTCATCCTCGAGGGCCGTCCGGATCTGGTTGTACCCGAAGTACCCATCCATGAAGGAGATGGCTTGGAACCCGGTAGTGGCATCGATCAACAACTCTGTCACGGGAAGGGTAAAATCATCCTTCAGATAGTGGCGATTGAGATTGCGGAAGTTGATACAGACCCTGATCTGCCCATTCTTCTTCCTGACTGGCACAGTGTTGGTTAGCCACCTGGGGTACTGGACTTTCTTGAAGAAGTTGGCCTTGATGAGCTTATCAACTTTGACCTCAACCATGGCACCGTGAGAGGGGTGCATCTTTCTGAGAGGCTGCTTGAACCCGTGATGGTTTGCTGGAAGGCCAAGGTGGTGGACGGCTACCTGGGGATCTAGTCCTGGAATCTCGTCATAACTCTAGGCGAACATGTCACGGTGCTGTCTGAGGAAGTCTATGTATCGTTGTCATTCCTCGGGGGGCATAGCAGCACTGGCCAATTTGGGTCTCGGGTCCGCCTCGCTATTGAGGTTCACCTGCACTAACTCGTCGACCGTGGTGGGGACGCCCACCTCAAAGGAAGGAGGAGCATCTTCCATGTCCTCCTCTCTACTTGTGGAGGGATCATCCATGGGGGGAGCCATTTCGGGGCTTCCAGACCCTGATGGAAAGCTGGTGCTGGCTTGGGCGGCAGAGGTCATCACGTCCGGGGACTCATGCACTGCGGAGACCATGGCGACAAAACCGGTTGATCAAATCCCATCTGGCCTTTGGCCCAAGGGGCCACACTTTATGACATCAAAGCAGTATTGGTGCATTGGCTTGAGCTGATCGAATCCGGCCCGGCGAAACAGACATGTATGACGTACTGTCGTTTCCATGAGCCCAACTCCCCAGTATCGTACAGGGGTAGGAGGCTTGGGGATCACCTGAGCCTGGTTGGTGTAAGAGTACGAGGTGATTTCCGGTCGTCGCTTGGACCTAGAAATATGCCTTCCTCTAGTACCTGAAACAACAAAGAACTACCCCGTGTCGGGGGTCGTGGCCTCCAACTGATGGATTGGGAAGACATATGCGTCGTCCAAACCTGCCCAGGGATCACTCGCGACAGTGGCGGGCTCAACCTCACCTTCCAGGATCTACTTGTCCTTGATCTTGTAATAGTCAGCGTCCAGATAATGGGCTTCACAAGAGGCATAAGGAGACGCATCTCCTTGGAGCACACCCACTCGACCCTTAAGGGAGTATTTGAGGAACTGGTAATATGATGAGGGGACCGATGCATGAAGGTGGAGCCATGGCTAGCCCATCAATGCGTTGTAGGCGGTGTCCTGAGAGACAACCATGAATTCAGTATTGGAAATTAGGCCGCCGAACTGGGTCTTCAGAAAAATCTTTCCGAGTAGAGTTTGCTCGGTCCTGTCATACCCCTGGATCCTGAGGTCGGAGGGAGTTAAATCATCCTCAGACAACCCCAGTTTCCGCAGTGTCCGAGTTGGAATTAGGTTAATCCCGGAACCTGTGTCAACAAGACAGTGGCGGACTTCCATGCCATTGAACTGGCCGGTGATGTACAGTGGGTGAATGTGCCCTTGTATGCGAAGGTCTTCATCTTCACCTAAAAACGAGATAACCGCCTGACATTCGGTTTCCTCAATCGCCTCGGTGTGGAAGGCTTCTACGGACGCCACCTCTGTCTCAAACATGAGGGGGATCCTTAGAGCCTCTGCGAGACCCCTGCACATTTTAGACGACAGGTGAAGGGCCTCTAGGATATAAATCCATGCCGGAATGCCAGCCAGGTGCTTCAGAACATCATACTTTCGAGCCAAACGCGATCTTCTTCTTACAGGAGGCCGCTCTGCGATTGGAGGTATGACGGGACCTGCTGGCGGGACCGGTGACTGAATGGTACTAGGCATGTCTCGCTGTTCACTAGTCGAAGCCCGGGAGGTGGCTGCCACATTAGGACCGGAAGGCTGTAGTCAGCCAGTGGCAGGGCAGGGCTGGTTGCGACATGGACGAGGTGGTCCCGCCTGATCCAGCAACACAAACAGTGGTGGAGGTGAACCTGTCGACACCGAGTGAGGGGGCCGTGTCCACTGATCTTTGTATCGGGCCTGCTACCTGGTCTCAGTAGTGTGCACGACCTAACTGGAGGTGATGACTGACGTGCCCTGGCGATTCACGTAGCCACGGCTCCACCGACGTTGTCGATGGCTGGGGACATTGGGGAGGTCCACCTGGCGTTTCTCGTCGTCAGGAGTCAAAAAGGGATTTACCAACTCTACGGTGTTAACCGAAGTGTAACCCGGGCTTTCACTCGATGAGTCATCCACTACCGGAAAGAGTCTCGGAGGGATCCCCATCTCTGGGGGCATAAAATCTCCAAGCGTGCGGGAAGATGACGGCACTAGCAGGGCGCGTTCTTTCATCTTGCGCTGCCGCTTTCTCTTCTAGGAAGAGGTAGGATGGGACGACGATGCCAAAGCAGCGCTCGTAGATTTTGAGGGATCTGGCTGACTCAGGCGGGCACAAATGATGCCCTGGGAACGGGCGACTATCATGCGGGCCATCCAGTCATTATACTTCTGGGACCCGCGGTCGAAAACCTGTTCCCACTCGTCCTCGTTGTCACTGCTGCCATCTGATCTCACGAAGACACCTACCACCTGCGCTGGGGTTGGGCCCAGCCTGACTATGTTATTGTCAATCTGGTCTTGGATCCAGTCCATGAACACATAGCATCGCTGGATAGTGTGTCCCAGGATCCGGTGATAAGGGCAGTAGTTAGGGTGATCAGTGAGATGCACCTCTTCTGGCTTCCGGTACTTAGGCAGTCACATGATCCTCTGCTCCAAGGTGCTACGGAAATAACCGGGGACCTGGGCCTCGTCAAATGAGTAAGTCTGATTCCTTCTGTCTGGAAAGGGGGCTCATGGAGGCTGACCATGACCAGGGGCCGGAGGAGAATTCCAAGGAGGCGGATCCGGATTATCTTTCCTGGGTGGTGGCGGTGCGTTACGCGGAGGCGCCTACCAATTTTGAGGCAGTCACTACTGGGCCGGAGGCCGTGCCCGTGGGGGTGGACCCCTATGGGGCTGCTGAGCTGGCCTTACATGTAGAAAATCTAGATGTCTGGGGGCCTCTATCTGGGCTACAATAGCGGGCTCGGCTTTGGAGGCTCTCCTTGCATGGATTACAGGAGGCAGCAGGCGTGCCTGACTGGCCTGTTGCAGGGCTTCTTCGAGGCGCTGAGCCTTGTCTGGGAAATCCCGGAACCCTCCAGGGTAATTATGAGTGATCAGAGAAGGAACCAGCTCTACCTTGACGTTCCCTACACACATTGTCAGTAATTTCTCCTGAGTTAGTGGCATGTCAAGGGAGTACGTAAGCCCCTTCCACCAGGCGATGAAGTCCGCGACCCGATCATCGGGCCTTTGTTTGTACCTGAAGAGGTCTTCAATGTTCATCTTCCGGGTTGTGTAACTGAACTAGTAGAGGAATTTTTAGTGAAGGTCTTCCCAGCTAGTCATAGATCCAACAGGGAGCTGGCTGTACCAGACGAATGTTGGTCCTTCCAGTGTCTGATCGAAGCAACGGAGCTTGGCAGCCTCCTGCTGCACCGGAGTCCCTAAAATAGGCCTGCACCTCGAGTTGAAGTGGGTCAGGTGTTGTGGTGGGTCTCCAGTCCCATTAATGTGGGCGAAAGTGGGGTTCCCAAATCCGTGTGGGGCCGGCATATCATCCACCCATGCTGGGTATGGCTTGTCGTCCGGTGGGATTGCCATCTGTTGAGTTTCCAGGGCCTCCAAGCGGGCGATGAGTACTTCCATCAGATCGTCCGGATGCCGATTCCTATCCTGACAGGGATCTCTAACCACAAGCACATTGGCGGGCTCTTCAATCTGTTAGTCAAGCTCAGCAGCTCGCGGGGCGTCTGGCGGAGCGACTCTCGGGGTAGCGGGAGGAATCCGAGCAGGGTCCCGCGGGTGATTCCGCCACTTGGGAGGGTTCGACGAGATGTATCGTGCCCTCTTGCCATGGGCTACGGCCTCTCCCATATTGGAGAACACGACAGGGTCGCTGTTTCCTGGGGGAATCTCGGCAAGGGTTAGGTGCTTCTGCCCCTGCTGTCCTGGCCTAGGATTACCGTAGTCTGGTTGCCGCTCTGCAATGCGTTTGGCCAAGAGCTCATCAACCAGCCTCTTTTTCTCAGCAAGCTATTGGCGTAGCATGGACTTCTCGGAGTCTTCCACTTCCTTTTGCACCAAGGAAGATGGTTCGGTGATCTTGACATCCCCAACATGCTCTTTACCCTTGCCGATGTTTTGGCTCAGTGTTAGTGCCTCAGTGGGTGTGGGGAGACCTAGGAGGCTCCTCTGGTGGCGAGTAATCCTCCCAGACGGGTCCAGTAGCGGCTTTTCCTCAAGGGGTGAGTCCTCATCGAGGATCTCCACACAGTTTCCCTCATCTGAAAGGTCTCCCATGTTGACCTCCACTGCCTTTGGCGACATTCCCTCAGGGCCGCCCGGTGAGTTGGGCTGTCGGCGGATCGCACAGAAAAGAAGGGCATCGTACTGCCCCCATCCACGGATGTGCGCGTGGGGGGTGCCTTCCTTGATAACTTTGCGGAGTACTTGAAAACTCTGGACACATTGTTGCTGGAGGGCCCCGTGGTGGTCAAGTGACACGAGGTGCCGAACCGCAGGGAGCGCTGCCAGGTTGACCTGATAGCACTGCTCATCGATATCCTCAAGATGTGCTTGACTCCCGGGATAAGGCGCTTGCTGATGGAGAAGACGGGAGTGATTCACCCGAAGAGTCTAGTGGAAAAATTCAAACTCTCCTGGGGTGAGAGACTCTAGCATATCAAAATCTGATCCTGCGACCGGCCAAAACTTCTCGGGGAAGCGGCCCGTTGCGAGGATGGTCTAGAATCTCAATGGCTCCGGTTCGGGGTCCGGACCCTACTACCCCTGCTCATCAACTGAGAATGGTCGGGGAGCTGGAAATGGCGCCGAGGCAGGCCTCCGGGCCGGTGGGCTGGCTAGTGGGGAATACGGTGAACAGGCCGATTGGCTGCTGATCCCTGAGTCTTCCTCCAAGGGTTTCAGTACCCTGGCTGCCACGTCGCGATAGGATGGGCCAGCGAATGTGCCTCCTGTCACAACGTCGGTGCTTGTCGAGGGTGTTTCACCTTGCGACTCTTCCGTCGGTCCCCATAAAAGTTCTCCACCCTCCCTGACTGAGGTGGAAGGTGCTTCCGAGGAGGCCAGTGATAACTACGGGTTTGACCCCTGGGGGTACACCAAGTCCTTGTCCTCCTGGATATACCTTCGGAGGGAGGAGAGAATCATACGGATCTCACATTCGGGGAGTACGAGACTGACGCGCTGCGTCCCCATCCCTGTCCTCAACTCAAACGGTTGGGGGGGAGGTTCCATTGTCGAGTCATATTCCGCCTCAGATTCCGAGAAACGGACTGGTCTAATTTCCGTCCGGACTCCCCTGACATTCCTCCTATGGCGACGACGCCCCGCCTTCCTGCCCCTGGGTGGCTCCTCAGGGTAAGGATGATTTCTGTCAAGGATTCCTCTGGCTGCAATAGTGCTGGGGCAGAGTGGAATGAAGGCCGAGGTGCGAGGATCACCGGGACAGATGTCGAAAGGGACATGGGGAGGACCTCCATGTGAGTGAGCGACTGGATATGCAATGGCTCCATACTCGCGGCCAGCTGTAGGGGGAGTGACCTCATACCCAGTGTAGTGGGCGCTAGAAAGAGTCATACCCGGAGCGTAGCTGTCGCGAAGAAGCATTCGGCTTTCCATATCAGTGGCACGGAATGAGCCTTCGTGGTGGGTGGCACTACCGCGGATTGGTCCGCGGTGGCCATTGCATATGCCCGCGACCGGGAGAGTCGACCCAACCTGCCTGTAGAGCGGTTGGGGCCTTGATCCCAGTCGGGCATGTGACTACCCCTGCTCAACATGTGTGGGGGTCTGGTAGTAGGAGTCATTAGTGGATCGGGCCATAGTGGTTGCTGACTTTGGTGCCCCATGATGGACATTCTCTTCCGCTCACGCCCGACGCGGGCGTCGGGTCAGATGGGTTGGAGCCGGTGGTGCGGGCACAAAGATTTTCTGGTCCTCGGCCCGGGGAGTCGGGCGATGACATCGACGCAGCCTGGCAGGGGTTCTTTCCGTTAACCCCTGGGACGGGTCTCCGATCAGGCGGACCCGGACATTCCCCACCTCATTGGCGTAGGGGATGGATGTGTCAAGGCACTCTGGGGATAGGCTCCAGAAGAGTTTGAACATTGGAGTGGGGAGCGGCGGCTCCCTGCGCGGCCCTTGGGGGCGGCGACGATGGTGAGGCTCAACCACCTCTAGATCCAAACGGGCCATGCCCCTGGTGGGGATGATCCCTTCCTTGTCGTACCTACGAACCAGGTCGTTGATCACCCTTCAATGGATGATTTCTGATGGTGAAAGGGGGCATAAGCGCCCGGTAGTCATAGAAATCGGAGCTAAAGTGACTGCAGAAAAGGCGAGACCATGTAGGGTAGCCACGTCGGTACTTCCCCTACCCCTGCGCCAGTGGTCAGGTGGCGATCGAGCTCCGGATGTAGTGATTTGATTCCTGGAAGTAGGGAGATGAACCCATTATTACTAACAGGAAAAGAAATCGACAACCAATAGCCCAGCGTCATTCCGTATTCCGTGTTCGGTGAGAGGGATCCACACTGATGATGCTGCAGAACGGAGTTCTCAACATCCTGACTGCCTCAACCCCTGGTGGGTTTCACATCCCGGTGATAGGTACCCGGACCTGGTGACATGCTAATCTTCTGATACCCTGAACGCTACCCGTCTCCGTTTTGAGAAGAAGAGCATCACGTCGGGTTCACCATTTTCTGTTTCCGATTCTTTTACGTCGGGGTGCACGTGCATGTCCGTCACGCATGGGAGGACGCGCGGCTCGTTGCCCCGCATTCCCGCTTTCCAAAGGCGGGCGGCATCCATTCCTTATTCAGGAACTTCTGCTCCTTGATCGAAACCAGGATTATGGGATGTTGGTTCTTCCTTCCGTGGATTCCTCCTCAGAGCTCATCACCTATTTCGGGTCTCCCTTATAGATTTAAGATGGGTTCTTGAAGCTCGTTCCCGACGCCATTTCTGCATGGACGCCAGTTAATTACGCTGCTTCCGTCGAGACGCTCCAAGGGGTCTTGTCAGGGTAGCAACCTTAGATGAGGAGAATGGTCACGTTGGGGTGTCGTTGGAATGTCTTGATGCTGGGGATTGGCATGTCTGTCTTTTGTCCCTTATTATAATGCTTCTCGAGGGCGCGGAATCCCAAGGCATCCCACATCGAACGTGGGGATTGTATACCATCGGAAGTCTTCATCATCTTCCCATGTTTAACACGGGGTATGTCGTGAGTTTAACGTCTTGCGGAGACGGATCGGACTGATCGAAACATTGAGAGTGGATCAGATTGAAGGACCCCCTAGGGGGAACACTGATGCTGGGGCCAGCACGTGGGCGGCTTCCCGGATACTGTAGAGTGGGATAGGGTGGAATGATCTCACTGGGATGTGGCAGCTCAGGTAAGGATCGGGATGGGTGATGGAGTGATGGACTTGAACCTCGTGGAGGCTTCCTACGTATCCCCATGGAAGGAAATCAGAGTCCGCATAGCTTGGTGATACGGTGGGACACCTGAAGAGGCGACCTGTGAGAATGGACTCATGGATTGGAGCCTGGAGGAAGTAAGATCTTCGGGCTAGGGCATGAGCTTCCCAAGGCACGTGGGCTTGAGGGGGGAAGTTAGGATGAGACGTGGGTGTGAGGCATGGGGCTTATGCTCTGAGACGGGCCAAGAGGGGGAATACAGTTTAACGTCGTGTGGGATGAGGGCATACAGTTTAATGTCATGCGGGACGAGATACAGTTTAACGTCATGTGGGACGAGGGCATACAGTTTAACGTCATGCGAGACAAGGAATCTGGGGCTTACTCTCTGAGGCGGCCCATGGTGGATATTGGGCTTACACTCTGAGGCAGCCCATGGTGGTCGGGGAACCAACGTGGAGAGGTTGGAACGACCGGGTGGTGTGCTTGAACCTCGTGGAGGCTTCCTACGTACCATGCGTTAGCACGGATCAAAGTCCACGTAGTTCGCTGGTATGGGGCTTATTCTCTAAGGCATCCCATAGGAGGATTTCATGGTCGATATGCTCTCTAAGCCCACATGAGTCATGCTCGGTGTGAGAAACAAGAGGCAGCAGGGACCAGATGATCACGTCGCAAAGGGTGCATCTGTGAGAGGCGAAAAGGGGCTTACGCGTTGAGCGGACCGAAGAGGAAACAGGGGCTTACGCGTGGTTAGAGGACCTAGGTGTCAGGGATTACTCCAGGGTGGAGGCCCATGGTGAGACAAAGCGTAGTGGGAAAGGGACTCCACTGGCCTTGGCAGGGGGGAAGTACGGAGGTTCATGGGTGTAACCTTCCATAAGAGAGGCTAGGGGCTTATGCTCTGAGGCAGCCCTTCCCCCGTGGACAAACGCCACTCCGACAAGGAGGATCTCATTCCATGTGAGGAAGATTTCATTCCCGTTGAGACGAGATGCGTAAAAAATGTCCGAGACGGGGGGACCCTGCGTGCGAAGCACGGGGTTGGACCACAATTTAACGTCATGTGTTAAAGACAAGGTGGTTAGTAGTTTAACATCTTGCATCTTGGACGAGGTGGGTTCGCTCCACACCCCTAGGGCTTACATGCCCAACACCCTCTACCCCTTGTGCGAGGGAAGGAATCGGCAAGGCCATGGTGAAGGGGGCCGCAGGGAGAACCATTGAGGGCTCCACGTTAGCGTGGCTATGCGAAGAAGCAATAGTTGTTAGTGTGCCTATGCGGAGAAGCATAAGGCAAAGCAACGCAACAGGAAACACCGCCCAAGGGACCTTGAGGTTACTTCGTACGAGCCTGGGAGGCCGTACGGGAAAACAACGCATGGCGCGCATGCCTGGCAGGGGAGACATCATGTGCCGGCACGGAAAGGCAGCCAAGGGGTGTCAAGGTAAAGGGGTCCTGGGTGTTGCGTGCAAAAAGAAGGTTTGCGCACATCATTATTTTGCGCAATTCCTCCTTTATTTCACGCACCACTTCCCGGGCCTCTGGACCGGGCCTCTAATTCCGAATATGACTTCGTTTTTCCATTTCAAAACATCCTCTAGGAGTTACAGACTTTTTTCGGCATCTACACACTCTTTCATAGGGAGTATTCTAGGAATCAATCAAGGTGATCATCATCATACTCAAGGATGTCTCATGAATCTAATGTTCAAGGGAAATTTGGGAACCCAACAACCTCTAGTATCATCTAAATCCTAAGGATTTAGGAATCCTATGTGATATTCTAACTAAAAGGGTTTTTGATATATACTCAGTAACCTCCTTTATTTTTCTTTGTATGGAGGAATCCAAGAAATACTAGGCATTTCAGTAATCATAACATCAAAGATTGGATCCTAAAATCACTATAAATCTAAATTATTATAATCATTAATTACTTTTAATTAAATCATTGGGTTACAATTAGTCATTTAACTTAGTCAATTAAGTGTTATATACAAATCAGTTGGGAATCCAACTTGATATATTCATATATATTTATGTATTCTAATACACATGTATAAATCTCTATTTAGATATAATCATATATGTATATATATATATATCATTACAACTTAGAATAAAACATATCTATCTTCCACTGTAATTAGTAAATTCAGGTCTAAGGAGTTCAAGGTCACCCAATTGTGAAAGGTGTTGAGGCATACCATTCCTCAATTCATCTAGTTATTAGTATTTTATTTAACCAGTTTAACTTAAATTAATTTAACATTTCATCAATATTTAATTTAAATTTTGGTTGGTGGATGGACTCCAAATCTTACTCCACTACCCGACCTTAGTTTCATTAGTAGTTAATATATGTTACTTGGTGAAACATAATCCCATCATATCTTGATTCCCAAGTTCTCCTTTCCCATGGTTACACTATTTTTGGGGAACTAAACCTTGTGTCCCTTAAAATATATGTCTTGGTTCGAATCTCACCTTACATTGCATTATCAAATAAGTTCCTAGAGTCACCTAGGTCTTGGTTCTCTTGGTTTTTCCTTTACCATTCCCATTTATGGGGATCCCTGTTAGGGTCTATTTTAACAAAAGTACAAGTTCTAGGATACATTCCTAGCTTAAAATGACTGAGGGGTTGAGCCTACGCCCAAGGGACATAAGTGGCCCTTGGAAATTCTCCTAAAATCATGGTTAAAGCACTATATTTATTTTGAAATTCTTAATAAAATTAAATAATAATTTTAATTAATTAACTTGGTAAATACATTAATTTATGTTACTCTTTCAATCAGTGGAAAAACATAAGAACATCCCACAACACTTAAAAATAAGAAATTTACATGAAGGGAAATTATGATAGACCGCCCACCTCATTCAAAGCCTTGACTAAAGTATTTTATTTCTCAATGGCTCTTCCTAAGTCCTTACTAACCTGTCCAAGAATAGAACCACCCAAATTTTAGGTCGCAGAGTGATTATCTCAAGATAAATATAATAAATTAAACCATTTAGAAATTTAAAAAAAAATTAAAAACATTCTATTTCAAATGGAATAATGATTAAAAACATCACTGGGTGATTTCTACTCAATGAAACCCCAGGAAGCAGTCCTCAAGAATCCATATCAGACCCCCAACATGATTCCATAACAAATACATAAGAGAAACCCCAATTCAATATAAATTCCAATTGAAAATAAATAAATAACCTAGAAAAATTTATTGCATCTACATACCTTGATTAATCAACCAAAAATGAATAACTGATGGTGTTATAGGGAATTATTTCCCTAAGAATCATGGAAGTTTAGAATGATTCGGGTGATTCCACCATGCTCTAGTGGAATCGATAATAATACCCCAAATCTAAAAATATTATATTCAAATGATAAGAGGGGAGAAGACAAGCTAGTGAATGGTGGTCAGAACATACCATGATTTGGCGTTTAAAGGATCCAAAAACACCACCATGAAGAATCCTGAATAGGAGAGGGAGACTATTAGAGAGTAGAGACATGAAAGAAGAATATATATTGGAGTAACGGGTTACCCAACTTGAAATACCCTAGGGGTAATGGAAAGTTCCCTCTCTAAATATCCCACCAACTAGCTAGTTGAGGACACTGGCTACCTGGTGGCTATAGGTAGTGGTAGTTACCACCGGTAAACACCACTGTCTTACATATGGAACTACTTTAGTATTTTCCACATTATCCTCTCAGATCCTCTTGGGTACCTTTCTAAAACTCTGTTTCACTCTCATGAATACATTCATGTGTAAAACACCTCTCTTGAGGCATTATAAGCCTTATAACATAGTTGTGAATCATAGTTCTCAAATTGACCTGGCCAATTGTCTAAAAATTCAAAATAATTATAGATTTAAATGGACCATCTGAACATGGGATCTTATACCCTAATTGTATTTTTAGGATAATTTCATCAAAAAATAATTTTTTGATATGTTTCGACATTATTGGGCTTAATAGTTTATGCATTTTGGTTTAAGGAATCATGTTAATGATGGAATATGCATCATATTTTCATGATATTCATTGGTTTCCACCCATGTTGGTAGGTGATGAAAACTATAAAGTTTCCTAATTTCAGAATGTATTGAGACATTTGATTTGGCCTCATGTGAAATTTTTTTGGCTTATAAATTTGTTAGAGACAATGAAACAGGCCCTCATTATAGAGATGAAACTAGTCAAGGATAAACCTTATTGTCAGTATGATTCTCATATCAGGTTAAGGACTATATCTTCAAGAAATTATAAGTGGTGTTTTAGTGTGTCTTACTAGAGTGGTAATAGATAGGCTACTCAATTTCAAGGATATTATTCTTATTAGTGTGGGATTACTCCTCTAGTGTGTTATCTGTGTGGTGGGTTGGGTCTTAATCAATTGTAGTGCCACCGACTACCTATGGAATTTCATTTATATTGGAACATGGGAAATATGTAATTATTTTTTATAAATTTATTCTTATCTAGATAGTGACTATTGAGATGGTTAGGATTTGGGATCAGTAATTGGATAAATATTTTTTTATATGGTAGTAGTTGGAGTTTATTAAAAATGTTATGGAGTGAAGGCGGTCATGGTTCTCGAGGTTTGAAAAGGTAGTAGGGTAATCCTCATTATGATATTTTTGATTCTAGATGTCAAGGAAAATACTCAAGGTCAGGGTAGTATAATGTTGTTGTTCTAACTCTTGATCATCATAGCAAGGAGACATTAACCATTCAAGGTATGATCTTAGTAGAAACATCCATCAAATATATTTTATTTAATATTGATGTGTTGTATTCATTCATATATACTTAGTGTTTTCTTGTTATGGGAGTCCTTATAGAGTATCTAAATCGGGTTATTTCTATTGATATTCACTTATAATTGATATCTAAGGGTATCCAAATATCACTATAGTTCACTACTATGATTAGTGATTATAAGAACCTCTAGTACTTATTTATGTTAGAGATGTAGAATTTTAATGCGATCCTAGGTATGGATTAGTTGAATTGGTGTTGAGAACAAATCGATTGTTACCATCTATGGGTATTATTCACATCTGATAAGGTTGATTGATATACTTATTTTAGTGAGTCAGATTTATAAGAAATATGATTAGTACCTCAACATAGAGAGTTATAAAAAATTTCAACCTAGTATTCTAAAATTTTTATAGTATTTGTGGACATATTTCAGATGTAATTTTCTTTTATTGTTGACTAAATGAATGAATTATTTCATTATTAATTGTTTGGGTTTCCACCTAATATAGAGGTCGAGTTTATTATTGATTTAATTCCATCTATATATCCCATATCCATTACTCTATATGGGATGGCTCATGAAAATCATTTACAATTAAAGGAATATATAGAGAAACATTTTCTGAAGTCATTCAGATCCCCAAGCATATTCCATTTGAGTTCTCCATTATTATTTAACAAGAAGGTAGATGTATCATTACATTTATGTGTGAATTATTAAAACCCGAACTATGTAATGATCAATAACTAGTATCATCTTCATTTTATCAATGAATTGTGTGACCAACTAAGGGGAGGTAAGTGGTTCGTTAAGATTTACTTCACGTCATATTATCATTATTTAAGGGTGAAGAATTATGAAAAATTTAAAACTACTTTCTAAAGTATCTATGTCCTATTTGAGTATATCCTGATTTCATTCAATTTATAAACATTACTACAATATTAGTGGAATTAATTAATTGAGTCTTTCATACTTATCTAGATTCATTTATGGTCATATTTATTAATAAAATATATTTATATTCCTACAATATGTAGAATTATACTCATCCTCTAAAGATAGTTTTAAGAAAAATATAAGAGAGTAAGATATATGTTAGGCTCTCAAAGTGGAAGCCATGTATCAATGAGGTTCTCTTCATTAGGAACATGATATCCTAGGATACAATATTATTAAACCCTAATACGGTTGAGGTCATGGTTTCTTTGGAGATATACAAGAATTTTTTTGAGATCTATATACTTCTTTATTTTGTAGGATACTATTTGAGATTAATTTCATATTTCCTTTAATTGGTATCACTGATGATAATATTGACTAAGAAGGAAATTGATTTCAAGTTGTTTGATCATTATGAGAGGGACTATCATAAT
Source organism: Viscum album (assembly GCA_963277665.1). Taxonomy (NCBI): domain Eukaryota; kingdom Viridiplantae; phylum Streptophyta; class Magnoliopsida; order Santalales; family Viscaceae; genus Viscum; species Viscum album. The sequence goes on along the minus strand of OY728145.1, from coordinate 482,146,436 downwards.
TTTAACTTAACTGACTGGGTAAAAAGTATACCAAGTATTTTAATGTGTTATGGGTTAGTCTTATAAAAGTATTTATGTACAAAATTCCATTTTTCACCTTTAGATCTAGGAAGTTGATGCCACATGACTAGAATTGTTTGACTTGTGATTTAGTGATATAAATAGTAGTGAACATGATAATATTTCACCATCACTAATTATTGGGTGATAGATTTTGGTGTATATAGACCATTAGAGCATCAAGTATATCTTTTAACAACATTATATGGTCCTTATAATGACAAGGAAGGTTGAGTAACTAAAAAAATTTGAAATTAATATGGGGTATCTCCAAATAAAATAAAACATCATGGTTGAAACTCTAAGTAGGAAGACTCATGTATATATTGAATGTGAGGCTAGTAGTGAGTGAAATTTGATTATAATTTTCACTAAGATGCATCTTCATGTCTTGGATTTTTAGGGTTTATATATACGTATGGATTTTTCTATTACATTTTCACTCCTCGAGAAGGTGGAAAATATTATATTATCTAACTCTGATTATAGAGTATTGAGGTATAGTATATATGATGAGATGGTTCCACTAGATTTTTCTTTGATTGTTGATGGTATCTTATATATCTAAGGAATTCTAGTTGTCATGAAGAGTATACATAAGAAGATGATATGGGATTCACAATCCTCAAGATGGATTGTCTAATTAGGTCTTACCAAGATGTTCTATGAAATGTGTAGGTAGTACTGGTGTCCTAGGATTAAGAAGGAAAAAAATGGGATTCTTCAAATGATGATCCATTTATCAATGGGTAATTTTAGATCATCAGAGACACATAGGTCCTCTTCAAACGTTACCCATCCATGAGTGCAAATGGGTTGGTGTGAAAGTGGATTTCATGGTGGGTTTTTTAAGATCGCAATAAGGTAGGAATATGGTATTTGTTATTATAGACTTCTTAAAAAATTTTATAAATTTATTACTAATTATGGAGAACTAATCTATTGAAATAATGGGTAGGTTATAAATCCATGAGATAGTATAGTTACATGGTGTTCCTCAGAGTATCATTTTTGGATCATGATTCTTGATTCATTTCATGCTTATAAAAGGGTTTGTAGAAGGTTTTTGACAATCTGGTGAATTTGACCACAACATAATATCCTCAAACTAATAGGAGGTCTAAGAAAACATTCTATATCTTAAAGGACATGATTTGATCATGTGTCATGGATTTCAGTGGTTTTTGAGAGATTAAACATTCCTTATCTAAGTCCATATATAAAAATGGTTATAACACATCTATTAAGATGAAACATTTTGATTCCCTATATGGAATTCGGTGATGGTTACATCTATTCTAGTTAAATTCTAAGATATATAAGATATATCTTTTGGTGTGGTTTTTTATTAATGTTGTAATTCATGGTGGTTTCACCATGAATTCGTGAAAGTAAAAAAAATCACCATAAATTGGGAAGTCACATAATTAATTGATCATAGGCTTAGGTGGTTCGTATTTCATGGGGGGTTGTACTATTCCATAACCTTAAGGACTATACAACAATGTTAGCTTGGGAAATGACATTGTATAGAGAAATATGTGGTGGTATAAAAATGGTTATCCTTGGTAGTTTTTTAACAAAAATTAAATTTTATGGTTTGAAATGTTAAAACCTTATTGAGGGATCCTAATTTCCATAGAAGTAGTTGTGTTACTCCTTGGGATCTCCACTTCTTCTCTTCCTCTCCAAGTAATTATTTCCTCATTTGTTCATGGATTAAAGAACCATTTATCATGTTGGATCACTAAAGGTATATTTTTCTAACTTATCATATCTATTTTTTTATATCATCATTATTTTAGTTTTTATTACAAGTTATTCCCTAATTTAGGGTTTCTATCAAAATTTTTGGGCAACCATGCTGGAAAATAAATCACCCCAAGATTTTCTATTGTAAGTCTTATGTTGGACTAAAGTAAGTGGTCTCTAACCCTTCCTAATGGTTTATGCTTTTTTTCATGATTCCTGTGATATATTTCCTCACAAATCATGTGTGATTAACAAGAAATTAATTGAAATGGATCTTTTTTATCACCTTGAGAGAGAGTACACTTTATTAGGTTCATGTATTCTTTTCCATCCAGTGTGTCTAGATTTCATTACCATCTATGTCAATGAGTTTTATTTAATGTATTGTAACATATGGTATTTAAAACCAAGATGGATGTCTCCCTGGTAAACCATAACTTAATGGGACTTTAAAATGTTCCCTTATCCACCTTAGAATAAGGGAAAGCATGTAATTAATAATGTTCAGCTTGAGGCTTGACCCGTAAAAACTTTTCAGTTTCTTTATTGTAACACCCCAAGCTTCTACGGTATGCTTCCCTTTGAATAATGCAATAGCGTGTGTTGTACGCAACATCGAGTTCTAACACACACCACAACTGATCAAACTAGCCGTTATGAATAGTAATACCTACTTTTTTGAAATTTTATCTCTCAAAATGGACTTCATTTTGGTATTCGGAGTATCGAATTTAGCCTAAGGTGAAATTTTCGTACTTTTCGGATAACTTTAATATTTTGATGAATAGTTAAAATTACTAAATTTTAATTAAAAACAACTTTTTTAATCAAAATAATTAATAGTGATAAATTATGAGTATGAGTGGTTTTAAAGTATATTTAGAATATATTTTTCCCATTTAATACAATGTTGTTCATTGGACATAATTTCACAATTAAACCGAACATAAACAAGTATCAATCTTTTGATAGTTATTATATCTTAAAAACACGCTTTTTGTTTTGACAGCGGGAATTAATTTTAAATTAATTTCTGTCACTTCTGTGTTTTGAATTTGGAAAATGGATTCCATATTTGGAATCAGGATGTTCAAATTTTGTAAATAGGTAACTTTTATTTTTAGACATTTTGAATAATTACTTCGGTAAATATTTTATTTACCACGGTTAAAGGGAAAATCCGGTAAATAAGGGTTAAAAATAATATTATAATAATAAAAAATTATCCTAAAACGTGTCCTGACCTTATTGGTTGATACATGTTCGACCATGGGAATCTTTGGGTCGATTTTGGGACACCATGGTGCCACTTGTAAGTGATAGGGACACTTTATTTTAATTAAGTTAAAATGAATACAAAAATGACACAAGCATATATCTTTTAGAAAAACGATTTTTACATAGGGTTATATATGTTGGATTTCTGACTATAAATATTCATTAGAAACATAAAAATATTTCATACATAATTATAGTTTATTTATAATTTTTATACATTAAATAATTTAATTTATTTATGACACAATGATGATGTAGTAATTACCATAATAGTGAAAAATTAAAATAATTGATATTATAAATACCCAAATAAATAAAATTTGAGGATTTTAATGAATTACACTAATTATATAGGTTAATATGACATTTTAGGATTGACTTAATTAACTTTTTTCGAATTAATGATTCTGTTATGAGTTTTACAAAAATCAATTATTGAATAGTGTCAAAATTGACAAAAAATAGTTTTTAGAACAAATAGTATATTATTAATTGATATTAAATTCCTAAAAATCTAAGGTTCGGCAAAGGGAATTATATCATGATAGTTTTATCATTAATGGACCACTTGGGGGTTGTTTGGATTTATATACTATGTTTATTAACCATATAATATAAAAATACAAAGAGACATTGTAAAAGTGAAACTAAGTAACTAAGAGTTAATACTTAAAAGGTTAGTATAATGACCCAAACCTATCTAAATTATATTGGTTGGGTGGTTTTCGAAATATCCTCACATTAACATTTAAATAATCCACTTTGGATCCATTAGAAACCGAATATTAAATTATTATAAAATAATATTTCTAGCTTTTCCAAAGGCACCCCTCACCCCTCTTATAAAAGGGCACTCTCCCTTCTGATTAACTCACACCTTCAAAGCCTTTTGGTTCGGCCAACCTCTGCCCAAATACTCTCTCAAATTCCCTCACTTCATCCTATAGTCCTTACTTTAGTCATAAATCCAACTTAAGGATCCCTTTTGATCAAATCAAAAGGAAGAACCCGAAGAAGAGGTAATGATTTCACCACCCTTTTTCAAGTTCCTTTCTTCTTCCACTTATTCTTTATTTGTTATTACCATTATAAAATAATAACTCAAGTATATTATATATACTGTGATGTTATTATAAATATGTTACAATCATATTCAGTATTCTATCCATCCATTGAATAACATGTCACCATACGTGCGTACGTACGGCTTACCGTCTCCATGTCGTGGTGTAATTGTTATTCAATAAATTATTATTTGGATGGGTATAATAATGATGTGTGATTCCTGTAAATAATAACTGTAACATGATAATGATTCTGTATATATGATATACCATCCAATTATATATTACTTTAATATCAAAAGAATGATATTGTCGCTCGTGCGTACGTACGGACTACCGTCTCCACGAACGCGATGAGATTCATTCTCCATCGTATCCATTAAAGTCTAATTATCATTTGATGATTAATAATAGTATCTAAGGACTTTATATCATTCTGTATATGATTAAGATACAAACTATCCATGAAAAACACGACTTACGTAACAAAACATATAAATGAAAACGAGTAAGTTAACACCCGAAACAACGATAATAATAAGATATTATTAACAAATAAATGTTAAAAGATCATATATGATATCATATTAATGTATATGATTCTTGTATAATTTAATAACAATTATTTCACCATTATACAGGTGGTTAACCTACCCCCAACCAAGGAAAAGTACAAGGTAAGGGTTTATTTCGCAATCTCTTCATTATCCGAGGTTGTTTATACGTAATAATCTATTGGGATCTCTTTATCATCAACATCCATGTTTCTTAAAAATGTATTTCAAAACATTTTTACTATTTACAAGAATATGGGTTAAAGTCATTTATACCCTTGTTTGACTTTTTATAAGCGGTTTATAAATGAATCTTTTCGTCATTTTCCAAACAATGTCCTTTTTAACCTTTTCGACAGAATTAAAGTAAGAATGATTTTTTTTAACTTATACAGCGGGTGCAGATATTTTTCACCGTTATAAAATCATCGAAGCTTACCTTACAATATTACAAGAATATTTTCAAATAAAATGTTTTATTTTATAAATATATGACTCTTAAATGATTTCACAATAGAAAGAGATATTTCTCTAAAAAGAGTTTTGATTTCATCTATGTCAACATCCTTTGATGGATTTTATGCTTATTTGAAGTTGATTTATTATGATACCAAACTTCTATATTGTATTGAAGTTTTTTTGATATGTTTGACTGTGGATGTGCTATTTTTATACCATTCATGGTTTATGGGGAAAGTATTGACATTTCGTATGCTAGTTTTAATACGAATTTTTATGTTATGTTTAAACCTTTTCATATGGGAATGCATTGGACTTAATATGTGACGGGTGGAGCCCTCTATAGCTCTTCGATGCATCGGTAGGTCTCATGAGACAAACTAGTGTCTTGGAACAAGGCCTTGACAAAATATTATTTGTAGTCTTGGCACGAGGCCTTGGCTATGTGGTTATGATAGTCTGGCATTATGCATTCCATCATTATGAAAGTGGTTATTGATATTGCATGTGATTATTAGATTAGTAGAATATCCATGTGAATAAGTAAATGGCATTATTTCATTTTATTTTTCCATACTATGTTGAAGTTCAAGTTTAAAAGGCTTTTGTTTTAGTTATACACTGCCTTAAATGTTTATTCTTATTTATGAAAGTTTCTGCTATATTGTTATCCTTACTGGGAATTTGAGCTCACCCCTTTTCTATGTTTTATTTTATCCAGGATGTGAAGAAGTAAATTATGAATGAACTGTAGGGATATTATGAGGGGATAATAGTGTGGAATATGGAGACAATATGTTGTTGTTGTAGTTTTTCACTTTATGATATAATGTAAAACTTTTTGAATATATCTAGTGTTTCCAAGGCTACTAAACCAATCGGTCATTAGAGATTTGATCTTTCTTTTGATCATGCAAATGTTATTTAATAATGCACCAACTCTAGGTAACTAGGGTCGGGGCGTTACAGTTGGTATCAGAAGAAGTTTAGTACAAACCTTGGAAGCTATATTTAGATAAACTCTGATTAGAGCACGTAGACCTAAGATGAACATTGAGGATTAGTATAGAAGAATTTCCTAGAATTTTGGTATTGCAGATATTTTGTGAGTTTTCCGAGCAATACATCCCTGTCTGGATACGAGCAGGTAGAGGCGGCTCTGGCACAGATGTACCTAGGGGTAAAACTCGAAAACACCTCTTTGAACTAGACTCCAACGGAAACTGGTGCATGACAACAGGCCTTGCTACACTCTTGGTTACGACTCTCCCGGGGGATATGCTCAGGATAACTCTCATTTTATTTACAAATAATTATGAAGGGTTTATGAGTATATAATTCCTTAAAGAAAACATTTTTATGATTATGGATTATATCCATAAATATTTCAATTTATGTTAAGTGTTTTATAATTATGGAATTATGTATTTTGATTCATAAACTGATCTAGATTATGCCATTGTTTAGAAATGGCGCCTAGTGGAAGAAATGGAAACTGTATCAATACACGCAATCCTTGTAGGGATTTCCCTCTTGCTCAAGATAATTATAGTGGAGCCAGTCATGCAACTGGTGGCGATCAGCTAATCACCATACTGGGACAACTCACTCAGGTTATGAATAATAACCTTACCCGTATAGAGCACCCTGATCCGTAGCGTGGAGGATCAATGTTATATTGATTCATGAGGCAACAACCACCAACGTTCAATGGGAGTACAAATCCCTTAGTAGCTGAGCAATGGATAAATTCCCTAGAGAAAATATTTCAGGCTTTGGGGAGTAGTGAAAGGGAAAAAGTTATCATGGCAGTTTACCGCCTCACTGGAGATATTGATCAATGGTGGTCATTGATTCAAAACACGAAGGATGATAATGAAGTATCAAATATGGAATGGAGGGAGTTCAAAGATCTGTTTTTAGAAAAATACTTTCCTCGTGACCATCGAGCAGATATGGAAAGGAAATTTCTGAGTCTGAGACAAAAGGAGGATGAGAATGTCACAAAGTATGAGGATAACTTTACAAGGTTAGCAAGGTATTCTAGAGATTATATACATAAAACAAGAAGTAAGATTGATCATTTCTTTGATGGGTTAAAACCATTTCTCCATCGAGCATTAGTCTCACAATCTTTCTCGTCGTACGAAGACATTGTCTCATGTGCTATTAAAACAGAAAAGGAATTCTCTAAGTCTTATGACTTTAAAGCAAATCAAGAGAAGAAGAGATCTGCAGATCAATCTGGGAATGGAAATAAGGGGAAGAAGGGAATGGTTGAATATCCATCCTGTGGTAAATGTGGGAAGAAACACCTCGGTACTTTCTTGAAGGGAATGGGTGTCTGTTACAAGTGTGGTGAGAAAGGCCACCAAGCTCGTGAATGCAAAGGGAAGAAGGAAGCTACCAATGTTCAATGCTATAATTGCAGGGAGATGGGAGATTATGCAAATGAATGTCCTAATATTTAGGGGAACTTACCTCAGAAAAGGCCAAGGGACCAAGGACAAGATTTTGATATCACTACTACTGAGGTAGAATCTCCAAAAGACGTGGTGGCAGGTAATTTAATGGTTTCCTCAAGTTTAGCAAATGCATTATTTGATTCTGGGTCATCGCATTGTTTCATATCTTCCCAGTTTTCTAAGAAAATTAGATATTTCCAATTTGATTTAACAAGGGAGTTGTCAGTTAAAACTCCTAAGGGAAGTATCATTGCAACAATGTTTTGTGAATCAGTCCCCAATAGAGCACATAAATGTTCTTTATCTGCTGATATCATCGTCATACCTATGATTGAGTTTGATATAATCCTCGGTATGGATTGGCTTTCGGATTATGATGCGAAGATTTATTGTAAGAAGAAGGAGGTTACGATTTTTAATGATGATGATAAGAAACACCTTATCTTTAGAGCAGAATCATCACCACCTAATTCTTATCTAGATCCACCACCAGTAGCTCAACTAAATTCAATTATTGGGGAGGAAGAGAAAGAAATGATTGTGGGTGAGGAAAGGAATGTTCAAATAGAGGATGTACCTGTTGTGAAAGAATATGTAGTTGTATTTCTGGAAGATTTACCTGGACATCCTCCAGAACGAGAAGTTGAGTTTTCCATTGATTTAATTCCTGGATCAAGGCCTATATCAAAGACTCATTATAGAACGGCCACTGTAGAATTAGTTGAACTAAAGAAACAACTAGATTAATTAAGTAATAATGGATTTATTCACCCTAGTGTTTCTCCATGGGGAGCCCCTGTTCTTTTTGTTAAAAAGAAAGATGGATCGATGAGGTTATGAATCAACTATATGGAGATGTATGCTATAATAATAAAGAACAAGTATCCCCTACCTCGCATTGATGATTTATTTGACAAACTACATAGATCTCAATACTTTTCAAAGATTGACCTTTGATCTAGATACCATCAGTTGTGTGTAAAGAAGGAAGACATTCTGAAGACAGCATTTCGAACCAGGTACAGGAATTACGAGTTTACTGTAATGCCTTTTGGATTGACTAATGCACCCTCTGTATTCATGGATATGATGAATAGAGTTTTCAAGGAATATCTCGATGAATTTGTGGTGGTATTTATTGATGATATCTTGGTATACTCTAAAAGCTACGAAGATCAAGAAGGTCACTTGCGCATTATCCTAAAGACTCTAAGAAGACATGAATTATATGGTAAGTTTAGCAAGTGTGAATTCTAGCTTCATGAGATTTCATTTCTTGGCCATATTGTCTCTAAATATGGAATCTTTGTTGGTTATTCTAAGACCAAGGCAATCCAAGAATGGCCAGCACCTACGAGTATAACTGACGTATGCAGTTTTATTGGTTTGGCAGGTTATTATCGACGTTTCGTCCAGAATTTTGCCCGATTGGCTAACCCATTAACAAAGATCACACGTAAAGGGGTTAAATATGTTTGGACAAAAGAGTGTGAAGAATGTTTCGAAGAACTTAAGAGAATATTAGTCAATGCTCTATATTGACTCTACCATCGGGGAATGATGGGTTCGTTATTTATAGTGATGCATCGAAGAAAGGACTTGGTTGTGTCCTTATGCAGAATGATAGGGTTGTTGCCTATGCATCACAAAAGTTGAAAATTCATGAGAAAAACTATCCTACACATGATCTCGAGTTAGAAGTTGTGATCTTTGCTTTGAAGATATGGAGGAACTACCTCTATGGTGAAAAATGTGAGATTTATACTGATCACAAGAGTGTGAAGTATATTTTCTCACAAAAAGAACTCAACATAAGGCAAAGGAGATGGCTTGAATTACTCAAGGATTGTGATTGCATGATACACTACCACCCGAGGAAGGAAAACAATGTGGCAGATGCTTTGAGTAGAAAAGATCGTGGAGTTTTGAACAATATGAGAATTGAAAGGGATCCAATTTTCATGGATCTAGTGAAGATGGACATGGGAATAACCAGGGAAGGTGAAACGTCGATGCTTTTTCAAATGGTTGCCAAACCATCATTACTAGAAAGAATTAAGAGTTCTCAGACAGATGGTGAAGAATTTCAAAAGAAGATTAAAGCTGTGAATGATGATAGATTGAGAGACTTTGTGTATGAAGAAGGAATTTTGAAATTCGGGAATAGGCTTTGTGTTCCCGATATACCTGATCTAAAAAGGGAATTGTTTGAAGATGCTCATAGTTCTAATTTCTCTATACACCCTGGGAGCACCAAAATGTATAGAGATTTGAAGGAACATTTTTGGTGGGACAACATGAAGAGGGAGATTTCTGATTTTGTGTCAAGATGTATGGTTTTTCAACAAGTGAAAGCTAGAAGGCAACAACCTGGAGGAGTCATGCAACCTCTTCCCATACCAGAGTGGAAATGGGACAATATTACGATGGACTTTGTCATGGGGCTACCAAAGACTCCTATAAGGAATGATGCAATATGGGTCATTGTTGATCATCTTACCAAGTCATCACATTTTCTTGTTATAAGAGAAGATCTACCACTGGAACATCTAGCAAGACTATATATTTATGAAGTTGTGAGACTTCATGGAGTACCCCTATCGATTTTTTCTAATCGTGATCCCCGTTTTACTTCAAGATTCTGGAAAAGTCTTCAGAAGTCCTTGGATACTGAACTTTATTTGAGCACGTCCTACCACCCTCAAACAGATGGACAATCAGAATGAACTATTCAAACCTTAGAATACATGTTGAGATCCTGCTCACTTGACTTTCATGGTATGTGGGATCAATATTTACCTCTGGTAGAATTTTCTTATAACAATAGCCTCAATTCGAGTATTCAGATGGCACCATATGAAGCGTTATATGGAAAGAGATGTCGTACACCAACCTGTTGGGATGACATTGGTGAAAGAAAATTTGTAGGCCTAGAACTGGTAGAGGAAACAATGGAAAAGGTGAAGGTAATCCAAAATCACATCAAAGCAGCTCAAAGTAGGCAGAAGAGCTATGCTGATAATCGAATGAAGGATTTGGAATTTCAAGTCAGTGATCATGTTTTCCTGAAGGAATCTCCATGGAAGGGAGTCATACATTTTGGTAAGAAATGATAATTGAGTCCCAGGTACATCGGACCTTTCTAAATTCTAGAACGAATTGGGGTTGTATCTTACCGATTGGAAATGCCGCCAAGTCTCTCCAAAGTTCATGATGTGTTCCACGTATCTTTGTTGAGGAAATACATGCCTGACCCAACGCATGTACTAACTTATGAGGAATTAGAACTGGAACCCGATCTGTCTTATTGCAAAGAGTCTGTCATGATTCTTGATACAAGAGAAAAAGTACTGAGAAACCGGATGACGCGTCTGGTAAAAGTTTTGTGGAGAAAACATAAGATGGAAGAGGCAACATGGGAACCCGAAGAACTTATGATGAAGAACCACCCAAGTAATTTCATGCGGTAGTATTCTAGAAATTTCGAGGACGAAATTATTTGAAGGAGGGGAGAATGCAACACCCCAAGCTTCTACAGTACGCTTCCCTTTGAATAATGCAATAGCGTGTGTTGTACGCAACATCGAGTTCTAACACACACCACAACCGATCAAACTAGCTGTTATGAATAGTAATACCTACTTTTTGAAATTTTATCTCTCAAAATAGACTTCATTTTTGAATTCGGAGTATCAAATTTATCCTAAGGTGAAATTTTGGTACTTTTCGGATAACTTTAATATTTTGATGAATAGTGAAAATTACTAAATTTTAATTAAAAACAACTTTTTTAATCAAAATAATTAATAGTGATAAATTATGAGTTTGAGTGGTTTTAAAGTATATTTAGAATATATTTTTACCATTTAATACAATGTTGGTCATTGGACATAATTTCACAATTAAACCAAACATAAACAAGTATCAATCTTTTGATAGTTATTATATCTTAAAAACATGCTTTTTGTTTTGACAGCGGGAATTAATTTTAAATTAATTTCTGCCACTTCTGTTTTTTGAATTTGGAAAAATGGATTCCATATTTGGAATCAGGGTGTTCAAATTGTTTAAATAGGTAACTTTTATTTTTAGACATTTTGAATAATTACTTCGGTAAATATTTTATTTGTCATGGTTAAAGGGTAAATCCGGTAAATAAGGGTTAAAAAATAATATTATAATAATAAACAATTACCCTAAAACGTGTCCGAACCTTATTGGTTGATACATGTTCGACCATGGGAATCTTTGGGTCGATTGTGGGGCCCCATGGTGCCACTTGTAAGTGATAGGGACACTTTATTTTAATTAAGTTAAAATGAATACAAAAATGACACAAGCATATATCTTTTAGAAAAACAATTTTTACATAGTGTTATACATGTTGGATTTTTGACTATAAATATTCATTAGAAATATAAAAATCTTTCCTACATAATTATATTTTATTTATAATTTTTATACATTAAATAATTTAATTTATTTTTGACACAATGATGATGCAGTAATTACCATAATAGTGAAAAATTAAAATAATTGATATTATAAATACCCAAATAAATACAATTTTAGGCTTTTAATCAATTAAACTAATTTTATAGGATAATATTACATGTTATTATTAACTTAATTAACTTTGTTCGAAGTAATCCTTCAGTTATGAGTTTTACAAAAATCAATTATTCAATAGTGTCAAAATTGACATAAAAGATTTTTTAAAACAAATAGTATATTACTAGTTGATATTAAATTCCTAAAAATCTAAGGATCAGCCAAGGGACTTATATCATGATATGTGTATCATTAATGTAACACTTGGGGGTCGTTTGGATGTATATAGTAAGTTTATTAACCATATAATATAAAAATACAAAGAGACATTGTAAAAGTGAAACTAATTAACTAAGAGTTAATACTTAAAGATAAGGTTAGTATAATGACCCAAACCTGTCTAAATTCTATTGGTTGGGTGGTTTCCGACCTATCCCCACCTTAAAATTTAAATAATCCAATTTTGAGCCATTAGAAACCGAATATGAATTTATTATAAAATATTATTTCTAGCTTTTCCAAAGGTGCCCCTCACCCCTCTTATAAAAGGGAACTCTCCCTTCTCATTAACTGACACCTTCAAAGCATTTTGGTTCAGAAAAACTCTTCAAAAATACTCTCTAAACTTCTCTCACTTCATCCTAGATGCATTCCTTTAGTCAGAAAGCCAACTTATGGAGCCCTTTTGATCAAATCAAAAGGAAGAACTCGAAGAAGAGGTAATGATTTCACCACCCTTTTTTAAGTTCCTTTCTTCTTCCACTTCTTCTTTCTTTGTTATTACCATTCTAAAATAATAACTCCAGTATCTTATATATACTGTGATGTTATTATAAATATGGTACAATCATATTCAGTATTCTATCCATCCTTGGAATAAAATTTCACCATACGTGTGTACGTACGGCTTACCGTCTCCACGTCGTGGTGTAATTGTTATTCAATAAATTATTATTTGGATGGGTATAATAATGATGTTTGATTCATGTAAATAATAAATTTAACATGATAATGATTATGTATATATTATATACCATCCAATTATATATTATTTTAATATCAAAAGAATGATATTGTCGCTCATGCGTACGTACGGACTACCGTCTCCACGAACGCGATGAGATTCATTCTCCATCATATCCATTCAAGTCTAATTCTCATTTGATGATTAATAATAGTATATAAGGACTTGATATTATTCTAGATATGATTAAGATAAAACCTATCCATGACAAACACGACTTAAGTAACAAAACATATAAAATAAAACGAGTAAGTTAACACCCGAAACAACGATAATACTAAGATATTATTAACAAATAAATGTTAAAAGATAATATATGATATCATATTAATGTATATGATTATTTTATAATTTAATAAAAATTATTTCACCATTATAAATGAGTTTAACCTACCCCCAACAAAGGAAAAGTACAAGGTAAGGGTTGATTTCGCAATCTCTTCATTATCCGAGGTTGTTTATACGTAATAATCTACTGGGATCTCTTTATCATCCACATCCATGTTTCTTAAAAATGTATTTCCAAACATTTTTACTATTTACAAGAATATCGGTTAAAGTCATTTATACCCTTGTTTGACTTTTTATAAGCGGTTTATAAAAGAATCTTTCCGTCATTTTCCAAAAAATGCCCTTTTTAACCTTTTCGACAGAATTAAAGTAAGAATGTTTTTTTAACTTATACGGTGGGTGCGGCTATTTTTCGCCGTTATAAAATCATCGAAGCTTCCCTTACAATATTACAAGAACATTTTCGAAGAAACTGTTTTATTTTATAAATATATGACTCTTAAATGATTTCAAAATTGAAAGAGATGTTTCTCTAAAAAGAGTTTTGATTTCATCTATGTCAACATCCTTTGATGGATTTTACGCTTATTTGAAGTTGATTTATTATGATACAAAACTTCTATATTGTATTGAAGGTTTTGTGATATGTTTGACTGTGGATGTGCTATTTTTATACCATTCATGGTTTATGGTGAAAGTATTGACATTTCGTATGCTAGTTTTAATACGAATGTTTATGTTATGTTTAAACCTTTTCATATGGGAATGCATTGGACTTAATATGTGACGGGTGGAGCCCGCTATATCTTCTCGATGCATCGGTAGGTCTCATGAGACAAACTAGTGTCTTGGAACAAGGCCTTGAAAAAATATTATTTGTAGTCTTGGCACGAGGCCTTGGCTGTGTGGTTATGATAGTCTGGCATTATTCATTACATCATTATGAAAGTGGTTATTGATATTGCATGTGATTATTATATTAGTAGAATATCCATGTGAATAAGTAATTGACATTATTTCATTTTATTTTTCCATACTATGTTGAAGTTCAAGTTTAAAAGGCTTTTGTTTTAGTTATACACTGCCTTAAATGTTTATTCTTATTTATGAAAGTTTCTGTTATATTGTTATACTTACTGGGCATTTGAGCTCACCCCTTTTCTATGTTTTATTTTTCCAAGGATGTGAAGAAGTAAATTATGAATGACCTCTAGGGATATTATGAAGGGATAATAGTGTGGACTATGGAGACAATATGTTTTTGTAGTAGTTTTTCACTTTATGATGTAATGTAAAACTTTATGAATATATCTAGTATTTCCAAGGCTACTAAACCAATCGGTCTTTCGAGATTTTATCTTTCTTTTGATCATGCCAATGTTATGTAATAATGCACCGAATCTAGGTATCTGGGGTTGGGGCGTTACATTTAGAACATTTTTTCTTATTTGACTATTATATGTAATGAGTACCCCCCCCCCCTTCTGATTTGTATGTATCTTTTCATTATATAATAGTTTTGAAGATTTATATATGTTACAAGTGTGAGTAGAAACCTATCTCACACTTAATGTGAGTTGGAAGTTATTCAAACCTCAATTTTAATTGATTATATTACATTACATAATCTATTTAAAGCGTAATTATATTAATATTTCTTTGTTGGAGGATACCATGTCAAATTTTTCTAAAAAAATTATGAGGTGGAACAATGTTCCATATTCTGATGTAATTTCTCAAGTGACAGATGCCTTACCCATTCACTCAGAAGTCACCTCTGGAATAGAATGACATTACCATCTATATTGAGGATGCCTATGGAATAGGAAAAAATTTCTATTGTGTTGTTTGATATAGTATGGGACATAATTCTTATTTACCCATTGATATGCTTATGGAGTGCCCTGATCAAACTCCCGTTAAAGATACCACAATGAGGGGAGAGGGATAATGACCCCCGAATCCCACATCCAGTATACCCTAGGCTAGTGAATAGTATTGAGGATATAATAATATCCGGAAATGAAGGGTAATTACACTCTATTATAATATATGACTGGGAGATAGGATAAATCATCCACAAGAGACTTCATGACATAATATAAAAATAAACCAAAACCATCCCACAATGCATGTATAAATTAAACTAATATAGATATGTATCCCAAAAGTAAAATTCCCAAAAGTAAAGATAAAGTAACGATGAAAAAACTATCCAATGTTATGAGGTATTAATTTATAGTAGGGTCCACATAGATCTCCTAAAAACCTGAAAATCAGTTTATATACATAGGGTGAACATACAAGAATACTCCGTAGGAAAACCAAAGTCTCTCATGCACATGTGAAAGAAGAATACTAATAAACCAATGAGAAAATAGTAAAACTAGCAGCACTAAAAATTTGAACTATCCATCTCAAGAACACTAAGGCATGATCACAAAACAACACATTCCAAGTACAACAACATTTTAAGAAGCATATCGATAAAGAGTACCTCACACCACTTTCCAACTGATTTTTCACTCTCAAACCCCAATGTCGTATGTCTTTGTGCTCTCATCTCTCCCAAATATCATTTACCCACATCCCACAAAAACAAGCACATTGCATCATGCTAGTAGAAAACTAGACCACTGGCCCATAGCATGTTCATATCAAATCTCACCCGCATACACCTGGTCTATCAAAACACAACCACTTCCATACCTAGAGTTGTTGCATATTGTAAACATGAAGGAAATAAATATTTTTCCCCCTCATACAATCCATAACCCCAAAAATAATCTTCACTACAACATGGTCATATGACATCTCACACAAAAATACCTGGGCCCCCACCCCACGGCCTGGTCATCAAATCTCTCCCGAAAAAACCTAGGCCACCACCCCACATCACGTAATCATATCTCACCCAAAAAAACATGGATAATAACCTACTGCACTAAAAAACCTCCATACATCATTGCCAGTGTATATCTACTTTCCAAGAAAAGATAGTGGAAAGAGTGGGTATCCATATATCCATCCTTTTCACTGTGATGTTTTGGAAAACACCCTCTGCTTGACTTTGTGGGTGTTGGCACATAGTGATTGATGAGGGTGGGGTTCATAAAGAAATCAAAAGACATATAGAATTATATATATATATATATATATCCACTCACAATAAAAGCCTATGGGTTCACAACCAAACACTAACCAACTCATGACATCTCTACCTTAGCTTCCACCATTAAATGAAAAATACCACACATGAGACAAGCAACAACTCACACCACCAACCAATTCCATTAACTAACCCATTCATTTCAATATTAAGAACCAACAAAATTTAACCATATTTCCCATCATTTATTTATTTGTTAGTCATTTCCATACTATTAACCATACCAAAACCAAATCATTTCAATCCTTTATAAATATTTATTTATTCTATCACTACCAGTCCATTTGGCATAATGAAACCACACATCAGAAGCAGCTCATCATCCCCATCATACCACCACATCACCGCCCCGAAATCATGTCCCAACAACCATCACCTCACTTCCCCAAAAGAAATACCAAATAACCAAAACCTCACTATAAAAAAATATTGACAAATAACCACCACCTCTCTGAACCAAAAGTACATCCAAAAAACTACCACATCGCCGCCCCAAAAGCATAGCCAATCAACCACCACCTCGCCTCCCCAAAAGCATGGGAAAAATAATCCATCATCCCCACATCACATCACAAAAAGATATAACCACCACCAAAAACATGGAATCCAATAAAAAATATCAAAAACCATTTTACATATTTAAAAGGTTGGATTTTGTCACATTTCTCTTTATTTTAGGGGGATTATCTCACAAGACATAATCCAGGGGAAACCATTTCATTTTCAAAATATAAGAGGTCATCTATTTTTCTTTTTAATGTGATATCACAACAACATGAAATAATGTTTCCACATCATAGAAATATCACAATAAAATACTGAAACTACCCATGATTTTTAGTAGGGAATTAAGACCATATAGTCCATTATATCGCAATAATATTAATAATATAAAATTATGAAAATTATTCCCCTTTTACACATTTAATTTAAATTAGTCAATTATTTGGCATTGATTAATCTATAACAACCATATCTCATAGATAAAAAAAGATAAAATAACTCCTTCATGATACACAATAAATACAAATGAGGAACTTCATATCATAAAGACGCTTTTCTAACTCGATGTACACCGTAGGGTGAAGAATAAATTACTGAAAACCACAACTGTTCATGGGAAAACATAGATCAACCAAAACCACACCAAAATATCATCACAAATTATCACACACATTCTCTCAAACCGAAGAAACATCGCCATAGATAATTCCCAAAATAAGAATGAAAGAAAAACATGGGGAAATGAGGAAGCACTCATCGTAGATCCCAAACGAACAACCACTGGAACAAATGCATCAAAGTGAGGAGAATAGGTTTGGAAATAATCCTCAGGGTTCTTGGGGTTCTTTTAGAATTAGAGAGTGAGAATATAGAGATGAATGAGAAAAAAGTTCTGCGAAAAAAAATTAAAAACTGCAAACCTTTTTGTTTGAAGTCATGTAACCATTAAACAGTGTGTAATCCTAGGTTTTCCAAAAATTTCTAACTTCCATAAAAAAATCAGTAACCTCGTCATTTATTTATTACAAATTTTTAATTGTATATACAAGTTGTTTATTAGTTTTATGGACTTACATTAATTGATTTACAGGCCGTGAATTCATTGGCTATAAAATCCATGAATTCATTAGTTGTGCAAGCTGTGAACCACCATTACACATCATATAAACATTACATGATGTGGATTCCTTACTACAGTGCCCATATAGCCCCATACTCAATAGATCCTCCATATGAATCCTCTAAAACAACTCCAACAACCAAAACTATTAAAGAAATAGACTGAGAAGTCACAGACTATTACATCATAAACCTCCCAAATGATTCTCATCATTGAGAATCCAAAACCAAGCCCAGATGGAAAGTGGTCCAAAAAACCACCCCATGATATACCTCTCTTAGATCTCTCATACATCAAACACCACCACAAGCCAATCAATCCAAACAAAATGGAGATAAAACATCTTACACAACCTCATCACCACAACCATCCAAATTCCATACACCCCAAACCAACAACTACCGCATCCAATGACTGATGCAACCAATAAACAACACTAACCCAAACATATGAATTATATAATTCCATTATCCGTGTCATGATACTATATTCTCTAGTTGGAACTAAATCACTCGCATGGTTTTAATCTCATCATAGATAATGTTTCTTAATTTGGAATCTGGTCCTCCCTTTTCAAATGTCATAACTTTATCAAACATCATACATAAAGGAAAGCATCACATTTCATAAAATATAGGGATCCAAACATCACATCAGAAAGAAAAATAAACCATGGAAAAAACTGAAAACAACTCTAGATATTAATAATGCATCTATGTATCTTACTCCAAAGTAATCTCTTCAAGTCCATCAGGCCTCGACAACACACAAAACAAAGAAATGGTCTTCCACAAAGTGCATTCTCTTTGAAAATATGTATTTCTAATGGATTCTCTAGGAATATTTTTTCACTGTCGATATGCATCTCTCCCTAGTAAATGACATGTGAGTAATTTGGAAGATATATATAATTATTAGAGACATGGAATACATTTTGGATCCTCTCCACCCACGGTGACAATGCCAACCGATATGCCACCTCACCAACTCTCCCTAAAACCAAATAGGGACCAAAAAACCTAGGATAAATATTACTCCCCCTACCAAACAACCACTAAACACATCATGTTTAAACCATAAAGGACATGTGGTCCCAAAACAATAAATCCAAGGGAATTCTATAGCGATTGGAATAATACTTATGCCAGTCATGCATGTATTTCATTCTCTCACAAACAAGATGAATCTTCTGTGTTGTGCTCTAAACCAAATTAGGATATGGAACTATTGCATCCCCAACCTCCATCCAACAGAATGGAGAATGATATGGTCTCCCATAAAACTCATAAAATGGATCTATATCGATGGATGAGTTATAGATATTATTATAAGAAAAAACATCCAAGGGAAAGGTCCATGCCCACAATCCACCAAAGTCCAAGATACATGTCCATAATATATCCTCCAATGTATGGATAGTCTTCTTCATTTTCCCATCTATTTGAGGGTGGAATGAAGTGATGAGGTGTAATTATGTTCCCAAATCATTTTGTAATCACCTTCAGAATCTCAAGGTAATACATGAATCTTTATCTAAAAAAATGGACCTTATAAATCCATAAAACCACACCACCTCATCCACATACCTCTTTGAACCTCTTCTCCTATGATTCTTGACATCTCAGTGCTCCCCGAATCTCGAAGGACATGAACAAAGTTCAAATTGAACAACAGTTGTGTGGTCTCTCTTCCTCAGGATTTCCTTCTGGCTATTTTGTCTTCCCGGAAAATTTCATTGCACAACATATCGTTAGAAAGGGTTACACGGTGCATGTGTCTTATTCGGATGAAATGATATTGCAAAGGTTAAAACTCTGCAAAAACTCTTTCATTACTCAAATCTTTCTATCCAATGGTATGAAACCCTGGAAAATTTCTAAGCTTATTGCCCAAATGTCTAAGATTTGGGGATTCAGTGATTTTAAATGTGTCTCGTTGGGGAGGGGGTTCTTCCACTTTCTATTCCCCTCTGTTGAACTGAAAGGTCAAGCATGGGGTTTTGGGTCAGTAAACTTAAAACAAGGAACTCTTAGGATTTATGAATGGAATCCGAATTTTAGTCTTCATGATTTTAAGGACACTTTTTCTCAAGTCTGAATCAAGATTTATGGACTAAATTGGGTCTTATGGAACTCTGAGATTCTATTTGGCATTGCCTCCGCAATAGGTATTCCAATCCGAATTGACCTAGCCATTAAGAATGCTTACTTTGGCCATTTTTCTAGAATATTAGTTGAAATTGATTTAGGATCTACTTTGGTTGATAAGGTGATTATCTCCATGCCATAAGACTAACTCTACTTGAGAATTGTTTATGAAAAATTGCCTCCATATTTTGAAGTGTGCTGCATGATAGGACACTCCAGGTCCAACTGTCGCTCTAGCATTAAATGTGCCAATTACATGCTTAAAGGGAACAACTAGTCTCAATGTATAAGAAAAGAGAGCCTCAAACCCTCCGAAGGGAATCATGCGCATTCGAAAAAATACCCAGGTGAACCTCGGGTTCTTAATGGCCGGAATTCTCCTTCTGAAAATGCTCCGGTTAGGGTGATTCAGTCTGAGTTACAGAATCTTGGACATATGGAAACTGAAATTTTGATATAAGATGAAGGACTTCCTTCCACCCATAAATTGGCTGGATCAAGAAAGGTTAGGTGGGATGATATTTCTTAAGGGAAGAATCAATATGAAAGAGGTCTTTCATTCAAAGATGCTCTGGTCCAAGGCATGTAATGCGAAGGAATAGAATCAGACTCAGAGGATAGCCAAATGGAGAGGGAGCTCTCAGCGCAAGTAGTGGTCGATGATAAAGTTAGGCAGGATATGCTTGCTCTAAAATGGAGAAAGGGGGAGATAGTGCTTGATGTTGCGACATCAGAGAAGGTTAAGTTCAAATATTACTGCCATTCCAAAGCACATGAATCAGCTACTTCTAAGGTCCCTGTTGTTACTGAGGACACATTTAGCAATTCTAACCTTGAGCTCTGGAAAACCCTCCCTTAAATGCAGATTGAATATCTATTGTCTACTCCCCCTACGAGAATACCTGATGAATGCGGTTTGATAAAAGAGGAGGAACATAAGAATTTGGACAAGCTTGAAGCCTCCCTGCCAAAGGAAGGACCGATTCCCATGAAGAAATTCCCATCTCCTCTTGAAAATGTACGTTGTAATGTTAGAATTTCTAACCAATTTGATATGATCACTGACAATACTAAAGAAATTGGATCAAATGATGATCCTTCTGCATCTATCATGACTCCCATTGATGCGAAAGAACCTGCAGTTGATGAAGGTGGTGAGTCTGGAAGAAGAGGTCGACACCCCCATGGCCAAGGTGGGCGCCTTCCTTACAATTTCATGAGCACCCGCTCTAGAACATGGTAACCTTTCTTGTTCTGTCTTTCCGATGTACCACTTGGTTCTGTTTTTTTCCTTTCACTGGATGTTTTTTGTTTTCAATAAAGAGGTCATAGAACCTCAATATTTTAAAAAAACCCATATAGCATCAAAACCTCCATGATATCATGGTAACCTTGTGAAAACATCCATTAATATTCCATCCCATTTTAACTCATAAATATTTAAAGGCATCAAAAAATCACCAAGAACACAATGATCTGCCTCTATCTGCTAGAAAACCAAACACCTCACCATGGACTCTGCCACTTCCCATTCATCTCAGCACACCATAACATTATCCTCAAGCCATGGTACATCTTGGATACTCCTGGGTGTATCACCAAATTTGAGTTATAAAACTCATGAAGGATATCATCGTGCATCATCAATTGAAAAAATTGTCTCCCCTAAAACATCATCTGGTTCCTACCATCCCTTTAGACCATCGCCATGGATAACATGATTGTGAATTACCACAACCTATAAGTCTCCCTATTGACACTCCTCTACCTACCATATAATATAATACTAGAAAAGTATTTGAAATTAGTATTCTCAACCAAATCTACCCCAACATATAAGTGCCAATCTTCCAACTCTTTCATGGATCTCCAAGAATCCCCATACTCTTGAATAACATCCTTCCATAACTTCCTA
The DNA here is from genome assembly GCA_963277665.1 of Viscum album. Classification (NCBI taxonomy): domain Eukaryota; kingdom Viridiplantae; phylum Streptophyta; class Magnoliopsida; order Santalales; family Viscaceae; genus Viscum; species Viscum album. Next base: position 482,124,083 of record OY728145.1, on the reverse strand, counting down.
TTCAAAGAATCAGACATAAAATTCCATTTTCCTTATGACTAAGAGATATCAAAATCATAATCCAGAGAAAAAACCATCCATATCATTAGCTAAAAATTCAGAACACATTGAGAAAATATATACCTCAAACTCTTATGATATGGGAATAACACAAAGCTTTATTTAGTGAGGTTATTCCATCACAACTATAGCACAAAAAACCACCACTTAGAACTCAATATAATGGGTGGAATAGTTATTCTCATGGGGAAAAATGTCTTGATCCATAATAGATAATTGACCTATATTGAATCAACATGTATCCCAAGACTAGATGGGAAGTGTCACAAAACACTTCAAACATCACACCCTCTGTAGGAAACTAAATCACTGGAGTACTAAAAAATATTCCCTTAAAGTAACCAAGTACTACCTAGAACTGATCATTCCACATTAAAACTTATTCATTCCTGTTCAATGTTATCAATGGGGCTGCTACTCAATATAAATTTGGTAAAAACCTCTAATAATAGACTACAATGCCAAGAAAAATTCAAACCTCCACCATATTATTGGGTTCTACACAAGAATAATGTTATCTGACCTTCGATGGGCCTACTTCTGGACCTTGATGAGACACCAAATGCCCAAGCAACCACGCCTATCATTTCTAAAGCTTAAAATTGGAAAACATTCTATAGATTTGGTGGAGTCAAAGAACCTAAAAACATAGTTCTATGATGGTCATCATGATCCTCATATGACGTCAAGTATATCAATATATCATCTATGAATATGCTGATGAACCAGTCTAGGAACTCATGGAACACAGAGTTCATAATTCTCTTAAACATGACTGGTGTGTTCGTAACATCTATTGTCATGACTGCGAACTCAAAGTTCCCATACTTGTATCTAAAGACACTTTGGGATATCTCCCTCCTTCACCCTCAACTGGTGAAATCCTGACCACAGATCAATATTAGAAAAATAACTCTCCCTTATCATTTATTATAAAAGATCATATATCCTAGAGATAAGGTAAACTTTCTCAACAGTCACTTGATTAAACATTTGGTAGTCTATGAAAAACCTTATACTATCATCTTCTATCTTAGAAAACAATATTGGTGCGGACCATGGGGACACACCGGGCGAGATAAAACCCTTATGTATCAGATCACCTAGCTGAATCCTAAAATATGAATGCTTAGAAGGTTCTATTAGATTACGATCCATAGAAATTATGGAATCGCTATGATGCAATTCTATCCCAAACTCAACATCACATCAAGGGGGTAGTGTCACAACCTCATCAGAAAAAAATATACTAAAACTCTCCAACAACCATCGGGACCTCCATTGTCCCATAATCCACTAATTCCACTAAAACCTCATCCATAAAATAAAAAGGGGATATACAAACAAACTTCCCACATGATGACACTCGCTAATAAAAACCACTTGATGGTAATCCACATCCGAGAACAAAACTCTCCTCTAGAAGTAATTGATAATAGTATGCATAGAATAAAACCAATTGACACCTAATATAAAATTTTATAGCTTCATATTTATATAAAATATATACCCACATGATTGATGTGGCCCCATAATTAATCTACACCCCGGGAACACATCAAACAAAATGGTATGGACACAAATTAGCATTGTCAATACTAGTTTCATGGGAAAGCTCTCTACTTCTAGTCAAAGAGAATGGACTAGAGTTCGTGAAAAAAATGAGTGAGAATATCCTAAATCAAACAAGGCACAAATAAGGGTACTAAAAAATGGATCATACCTATGATGATCTCTAGACCCTATGAAACTGCTTCATACACTACAAACAACTGACTACCCCCAGATCCTCTACATCTATGCTGATGACCACCTCTATGAACACACTGAGGTAGAGGTCCTTGAATATGAAGAACATCCTGAGGTTGGCCTCTACCCACTCCATCTCCCCTCGATGGAGGTTAAGAATTTTGATCCTGCTACTGAAATGGTCTCACTGGAAACTGTTGTTGATACACATGTTAAACCAATCCACCTCCACCAAACTAATCTTGAGAAACCAATGGGAACTAGTTCGGGATATGGCCACAAACCCCACAACCAAAACATAATTTCCTGATATATTTATGAAAATCATAGAAAGCACTTGGTCCAAAAGGAATAAATAGAAACTATTGAGGTAAAATCTCTTTTGGTCGAAGCCTCAAAGGGCTTGGAACCAATGAACATACATTGAAAGCTCTCCTCATTGAGGAACCATGTTGGTTCCCCTATCATAGTAAACCTCCTTACAAGTGAATCTGATTGATCACCTTTACCTTTTTTGAACCTCTATATACATTAGTAATGTAAAAAGAGTTATTGTATACTAGATAGAAGGATGAGGTGCCTCCTCATGATGTCTCTCTAGAGACTCCTATTCTAGAAAAATATCTGGGAAAACATGTATAACATTCTTGAACTTGATTCCTAACTCCTACACTGAAATACTCCCATGAGAAATGGAAATAAACTCATTCCTATTTACTACCTTCATGGCTGATGTTAGGATTTATGCCCATAACTATTTCTCGAAGTCAACCCATGAAACATATGCCTCCTTTTTCTCACCTAGATATAGCATCTGTAATTAACACATAGTTCCTAGAATCTGACTAACTTCCAAAGAAACCCATTATCCCACCAGGGAACATATAAACCCAAAATAAATCTTGAGGTCCTCCATCCAGCTCTTTGTCACCACATCTAAAACAATAAACTAATACTTCACTAAAGATGGATGCTTAAAAGAATGAAAATTTGTATTTCAAGACTCATCCTCCTCTATCAGATCAACTCTACGATAATCAACATGATCATCCTACTAATCCCCAACTACCTCATCTACAAGCTGGCATTGATCAAGATCCATTTATGAAAACAAGGAGAATATCCTAATTCCAGTAAGATGGAAATTTATTTAGATTAATTTTAATCCATTTTATTAATTTTAAATGTAATAACCCAAATCAATTTGTAACACTAGTTATTATGATGCATGCACTTCTTCTAGGTATCTACCTACTAATAGATTCACCTCACTTGGTTTTTCAATAAGCTCAAAGTCCATGCACAAGATTTTGGGGGCCCTAAAATATTATTTCATAGTCGGTATCCCTATACTAGGTCCAATACCAAGATCAATTGGAACTTTTTTCATACAAACCCATGTAATAATCACTATTCCTAAAACCAAACTCAATACTATATCTCAACAACCTCCCTCTAATTCCACTATATCGTGACCCCAATCCCTCCAAAGATACTGTAATGAGGTGAGGGAGATAATAACCCCTAGTCCTACCTCTAGTAGGCCCTAGTTTGAGTATAAAAATTTCATGAAATTTAAGGAATTATCATTTGTAATAATGTGGGATTGGGAGATAAGATTAATCATCCACAAGCAACTTCAGGACATAATATAAAAAAAAACCATAACTATCCCATTATGAATGTATAAACAAAAGTAATAGATATAAGTCTCCCAAAAGTAAATCTAACTCAATGGTGCAAAAATTGTCTAATGGTACAGGATATCAATGTCCAACATGGTCTACATAGTCCTCCTAGAATCTTGATAAATAAGTTTATATACATAGTGATAACATACAAGAATACTCTCTTGGAAAACCAAAGTGTCTCATGAACATGTTATAGAATCATACTAATGAACATCTGAGCAATCAAAAACACCAACACCAACTAAATAGGTTAACTATACATCCCAACCCCACTATGAAATGCTCACCAAATAACACAAGCCATGTATAGTAAAATAATTAGATGAATATCGATAAAGGGTACCATGTACTGCAATCCCACTAATTTTCAACTCACACAACCCAATGTAATATGTCCTAGAACTCCTATATCTTCCCAATAACATATACCACCTCCCCGCAAGCACAATCACATCACATAATGCCCTCAGGCACTTGGGCCACCGACCCATAGAACAACCACATCTCATCTCACCCCCAAACACCTGGACCCTTAGATCAAAACCACTATCATAACTAGAGTGATTGGATATCATGAAAATCAAGGAAATAAACCTTGACCCCTCCTCCCAATATAAATAACCCCTCCATAATATTTCTTATGGTACGGTCATACCACATCTAACCCAAAAACACATGGGCCAATCCCCACATCACAATCATCACATCTCACCCAAAAAAACTAGGGTCACCCCCCCCCCCACACACACACACACAACACGGTCATCACCTCTCACCTGAAAATAAATGGGACATCACATTGTGGTCTAACATACCTCCATCCATACCATCCTATTCATATCTACTTTACTAGAATAGGGAGTATGAAATATTAGGTTTCCATCCATCCATCCTCATCGCTATAATGTTGGGAGAAACAAACCTCAAGTGAAAATATGGGCTTCATAACATAATGCTCGATGTGGGTTGGATGCATATAGAAATCCCAAGGAATATACAAGTATATACATATATCCACACACAGGACAAAGCTTGGGTTTCATACCCAAACCCTAATAAACTCACAACATCGCCACTTTCGCTTCCACCTCTAAATTAATAGCATCACACAATCCACAAGCCACGAAGCACACCACCAACCAATTCCATTAACTAGCACATTCATTTCATTATTAATCACCAAACAAATTTAACCACAAGTCCCATCAATTATTTTTTCATTAATCATTTAGATCCCATTAACCAAACCAAAACCCATTCATTTCAATCGTTATTAAACAATTATTAATTCCATCACTGCCCAGGAATCTATCATAATGCAACCAAACATCACAAATATATCATCATCCTCACAGTATCACCACCTCACCGCCCTAAAAATTACATCCAAATAAACACCAACACACTACCCCAGAATCATGTCCAAATAACAACTACATCACTGGCCTACAATAACATCCAAACAACCACTACCACGATGCACCAAAATCATTGCCAAAACAACCCATCAATCCCAAATTGCATAAACAATACACATTACCACACCAAAAGTATGGACACACATCCCAACACATCAAAAACCTTTTTAAATATTTAACAAAAGGGGGTTTATCACATTTCACTTAATTTAGGGGTATTAGCACACAAGAAATAACCCTATGGAAACCATTTCATTATTTAAATATAAGTGGATAGACAATTTCAATTTTATAGTGATATCATAACAACATGAAACAAGGTTTCCGCATCACAAAAATAGTGCAAGAAAAGGCTCCCAATATCCATGATTTTTAGTAGGTCTACAAGCCCATACAATCCATCATGTCACAATAATATCAAAGCTGTAAAAGCGTGTGAAGAATTCTCCTTTTCCCACTTAAACTAAAATTATCCCATTATATATCATTGATTAATCCAAAAAACCATCTAACAAAGATAAAAAAGAGTAAAACCCTCCCGCATGATACACAATAAAAAGAAACGAGGGATTTCCAACTTCAAATAAGATTTTCCAACATCCTCCACACCGTAAGGTGAAGAAGAAATGCCTTCAAACCAAAGTCGCACATGGTATACCACATATGAACATAAAGCACATCCAGATATCATAAAAACATATCTCATAACTTTTCTCAATCAAAAGAGACATCGCTGAAGAGAATTACCAAGATAAGAACAAAAGAAAGCTTGGGGAAAGGATAAAGCACTCACCACATCTCTCCAACCAACAACCATGAGAACCATTCAATAAAATGAGAAAAATATAGCTATAAATCCTCCTCGTGGATCCTATGGTTTATATAGAATGGTAGGGTGATATTCCATGTCTTAATCAGAAAAATAGTCTTAGAAAAGAACGTAAAGGATGGAAACCTAGTGGTTTTATGTCATATATCTATTACATGGCGTGTCATCCTTAGGTTCATGAAAATTTCAATCATTCCCCATAATTAAATCACCTCATCATTTATTTATTTTTAATTTTTAATTTCATTTACATGATGTTTATTTGTTTCATGTCTCAAAAGTTTCTAAACTACAAGTTGTGAATTCACTTGTTGTACAAGCTGTGAACCACCTTTACATGTCATGTAAACATTACATGATGTGAATTCCCAACTGAAACTCCCATACTACTGCAGCCTCCATAGATCCTCCTTAGGCCTCCTCTAAAACACCACCAACACCCAAATATATAATAGTAACATATTGAGAAGTCACAAACCATTACATTGAGGTGTGTTATTCCCATTGTTACCCATAGAAGTGAGATAAACTTCCTATTATGTGATACTTATATAGGAGGGTAAAAATTCACATAGGTTCATGGTTTCTTATGATATGGGATAATATTCCCACTCTTTTATTAAGTGTTAGGTGAAGGTATTCTTTTCCCTCTTGTGATCATGTTCATGGATTGGGATATTATACCTTCTTATGATAGTAATAAATGGATGTTATGCCCATTCTTGTATTGATTATTTAGGATGTTATTCTTGATAATTGAATGATTCTAGTGGGATAACATACCAATTAATGTCACTTAGTTATCAATACTTACTACTTATGTTTTCCATGTTATGTCACAATGGTATGATATTCCCATTTTTTATGACATGGGATGCAATGGTTAGTTGAAATCTCATGTTGTGACTATGAAGACATTAGGTCAACCCAGTTATATTCATTTTGATAAATTTAAACACCTCCCAAAACCATACAATGTAAATAGGGTTACTCTTATGTGTCTTTTTTATTAATCATGATTGTGTGGTCGTTGTTTTTCTATCATTTGTTTTACTTCTGATCATATCACACTACGCATGAACTTGTATTTAGTATATATTATTAAAGACTCCATTAGTGGGGGATAATATAGTTATACTCACACTATTATTTGGTATATTTATTCCTAAGAATGTTTCAAGATTCATAACCTAGGTAAGTTAAAGGGCCCTTCGGCTGGTCATATGTGAGTTAGAGATACTGAGTTATAGTTATGTGGTGGTATTGGGTGAGGACTCAAGTCTAATTTTATAGATGAATTAATTCATCTATTTATTTTATGATCATATTGTACATGATCAATGATGCATGGGTATTTATTTTTGATCACCAATCAATAAATTTCTTATTACCTAAGCATGTAATATATTTCAAGACCAAGCTTTAATCTCTCGATGAGACCACCCACATGCACTAAATTTATACTATCACTATTTATTATCTAACTAATAAAATACTAAATGATATAATAATATATAGGGGGTTATAAAATGTATTATATTAAAATATAAATATATATTAATACATGAAAAACAAAAATATTTTTGTGACAAATGGAAGTTGTCTAAGTGAGTTCACAGTGATGCTATCATTGTTCTTTAAATTTTAATTCTTAATATCCTATTCAATGTAGAAATCAATACTGACCACAATACACCCTTCTTATTTTAATTTTTAGTACCTCACATAGATACATCTGAATATAAGGAAATACTCTTCATAAATTTGTCTGGGAGAGCCCTTCACTGACCAACCCTATCTAAGCAAAAATCCACTGTATGAATGACCTGAATAGAAAAAGGAAGGGTTATTGATAAATAAAAAATAAATAGCATAATAGTATAGAAAAATGGGTAACTAATTACTATAATAGTTTTAAACATTATTTAAATTATTATAATAGAATAAATGGTGAAGTTAAAATGTAATAACTCAAGAATCCACTACTACATTCCTCCGAAGAAACATAAAAGTTTTTTATCCACTTTCATGGAGATAAAAAGGTACATTAGGGGAAAATATAAAAAAGAATAAAAATATAGAAAGAGTTGAAGTGAGAAGTAAAATCATATATCATGAAAATATAAAATACTATTACAATAGAAAATTCCAACAAAGAATGGATTACTCCTTTTAAATGAAACGATGTTGTAAATTTATAAATAAATGGTGGGGAATATTTTCCTCTAACTAAATATTTGGAATTTTGGTGCATGGTTAGCATACTTAATTACTAAATATTGAAATTTGGCCATATAAAACATTATTACACCAAGTATTAAAAAACTTTACACAAAATATTAGCATCATTTGCCACATTTTTCCAATGTTAGGATAGAATTTATTAAAAACCAATTTATGGCCTAACATACTCTTCAAATTTCAATCCTTGGTTTCCCATGTATATATGTATTAGAAAAAAAATGAATATACAATTTCCAAATTAAAATAAAATTTTCATAGGACTCATCTATATCTTAATTTAAAATTTCATCTCATTTGGATTGTTACTATTTTATATATGGGTCCAAAATCAAAATTAGTCAAACTTAGACATATATTTTTAGGCTCAACATGAATTCTTCATTCGGACCATCTATAATAAGATTCATATATTTCTCCTATTGAATTAAAGGTATCAAAAAACAACTTTTAATCCTATCAAGAATTAATTTATTAATTTTTATTAGTGTATAATATCATACAAAAAAATACCATGCTAATTATTTGTTATGGAATTAGAAAAAATAATCCATATACAAAATTAAATCCAAAATATTCCAAAATCCTAAAAATGTGACAATTACACTTAAAACAACAAAATTTTGTTATTACAATTTTGACTTAAAAAATAAAATGCATGAAAATATGAGCTTTATAAATTCTCAACACTTAACCAATACACTCTCGTGAAATCTTCTATACTAACATTAAAAAAATATTCTCAATGAATAAATGGAAACACCACCCAATTATCACATAAAAAGTAAAAACATGCCTTTTACATGGATTTAAATTCCCTAACCAAAATAAATGATCAAAAAATTCAATTCAATCACATGTTATTCTCTATGTGCATGTCATACTTAGCTCCCTGAAAGTAAATTTTTCTCTTTACTCATGGATTTTTAAATGTATATATTTTACCATTCTTGAGCTCATGATTGATATCTATAGTCTTGGGAAAATTTTCATCTCTCCGCACTATAACACATAAACAAATTATATCACAATATATTTTCATCGTTATTTAGTGGTTATGGGTTACTATGTAAAAAGATTTAAAAATTTAAAGTTTAAAATATGAGGATAAACTCATAAGTATAATGCACGAATATTCAAGTGAAACATTTAAATGTCCTAAATAAATTACATTTACTTGATGTAAACCACATACAATTTCTTTGGCATGGTATATGTGTCAAATATGAATGTAATGACGGATGCATCTGAATTATACTTTTTTTATTTTTTACCTTTTTTATATTTTTCATTTTTTGCATGGAGGATAAGATGATAATATAATACATCTAATGAATGAAATATCTCGTCAATGATTTTTAATTGGGGTATGAGTCATAAAAATAATTACAATAAATAATTCAATATCATCTATATTTTTTATTTTCAATTTATTCTCTTTTTATTGTTTTTTTAGAAAATTATGATATGGATGAACAAAAAATAATGATATTGAATCATTCTCAATTATATCTATAAACTACATAGAATAGTGTAAAACATCTCACACCACCCTATAGTGAGTTTTTTTATAATAGAACACATATGAAGGGCCCTTCCCCAACACTCAAACATTAAACATTTAGGAAAAAATATTAAGAGTGAAGGTAGGTAAGGAATAATAATTTTATAATGTGCCTTAAACCTATAAGTAAATTTTTTACATTTAAGGGCTAAAAAGTGTAGATAAAGATATTTTTCGATATGATTATTACAAATGAGACTCAAAATCAGTAAAACATTCTTAAATGAGAGATTAGATATTAGGTAAAAAATAATTTAGTAATTATTTAAATATTTAAATGTTCAAATATATTAGTGTTACATAAATATAATGATGGTTAAAATTTTCCAAAGTATTCAATTAATCTCAAGATCCTAAATACACTCAAAAAACAAAAAATAAAAACAAGACATGTAAAATTTTAGATTTTAAAATGATTAAATGCAAAACAAATTCATAAAAATAGGTTAACACATCCCCCACACTTAGGATCACACTACTCCTATATTTAATCCCAAATAGATTTACAATTTTAAAAGAAGAAACACAAAAAATAAGAAAATATTCAACCTTAGTTTTTATAGATTTTTGGTAGGCTTCTATTTAGATCATAGTTTCTTCCACTTTAAACATAAAATAAAGGAAGAATAAAACACATCAATTTTATATAATTTAAAATAAATAAAAAAAAAGAGAAATGAAAATTAGAAAAGGAATATAAAATTGTTTGAACCCCCAATTGGGAACTATATTTTTACTACCCCTAGTCTAGAAGTTTTTACACTTTATTCCTAATCAGAAGGTGGATGGGTTTTTGATGGTTGAACTGCCGCATTTTATTTCTCCTAATATCCATAAGTGAATTCTCATATTTGAAACCCCTATTAAAAATAGGAAATATCTAAACTCCCAAGAGAAAAGAAAGAGAGGAATATAAGTGAGAAGGGTGAGGTAAGAAAATATAGTATGGATCTCTCTCAAATTTCTTGGTGTCCTCCTCCATGTGATATAAATGTTTTTTTAGAAATGGCAGTCGCATCGTCATAGTATCCTTGAGCTCTTCTTCCTCTTCTTCTTCAAATTAGTGCACCAATTTATCCTTAATGGTGGTCAATTAATTTTCATCATCCCTCATGGCCTACATAATTATAGCCTAACCTAAAAAATCATTATAATATAGATCATTTTTCAATTTTTTAATTAATTAAATTAGAATAAAATGAATTCCAAAAAAATTAATCTCCCTAAAAGTTCCATCTTTGAACACTATATCCTCAATCATAGCCACCAAAAATTGATTTCTTAGATAAGGAAAATGAACATCTAAGAATTTTTTATCAATTTCATTATTTTATTCAACTGAAAAGTTATTGAAATGAGTTTCATATTGTTCTTTGACATTTGTTTAATATTCCAACTATAAATATTTGATCTCTTCGATATAAGTAGAAAGTATCTCAATTTTATTTCTCACTTCTTCAAGTATTATAAAATATTTAACTTGTTTAATATATATAAATTATTCCCTAGAATACTGATCTAAGTATTTAATGTGGTAATAATATGATAAATCAATTTAAAATCCCAAATTTACCAAAGTGAATAAAGATATAAAGAAAGTTATTTTTTAATTTCGGTAATTTATTATTTTATTCTGTTTTTATGAATAACAATGTGTTCAAGCTCTTAGAAACGTCAAAGAAGGATCCAAATTCATTTGTGTGGATTTTTCATGTATCACTAGACAATAAAATCATTATCACCTAAGTATGAAATATATTTCAAGACCTAGGTTTTATCTCACTAGGTGGATGCACGTACATACAGAATTTCTATTATCCTTATTTATTATCAAATTAATAAACAACAAAATTATATTCTAATATAATGGGGTGAGTTCTGAAATTTATGATATTAATATACATAAATATATATATTTGTGTGTGTATGATTGGACATACAAAGAAGAAATCTAAAAAACAAATATCTCACTAAGAAGTGGAGGTTTCTATTGGAAGTTAACAATGATTTTGTCATTGTTCTTCAAGTTGTAATTTGATATATCCTATTAAATTTAGTGATCAAGACCTATCATGTTACACCCTTCTTATTTGAATATTTAGTACCCCATAAAGATACCTCTACATGTGTGGAAATAATCTTTTAAAATTCTACTGGGTGACCTCTTCATTGAATATCACAATCTAATCCAAACTTTACAATATCAATGAAATAAATATTAAAGGGAATGGATATTTATAAAAAATTAAGAATAAAAAAATATTATATAAAACAATGAGACCACATAAAATAATTTATTTGACCACTCTTAAAATTATTAAAATATAATAAAGACTCATATTTAAGAACAATAACTCAAGAATCCATCGTTACATTCCTTTGAACAAACACCAAAGTTAGTTCTCTATTAGCATGGACATAGAAAATCATGGTGGGGGAAAAAGAGAAAAAAAATCAAGAAAAAAATAAACTCTTATAAATTAAAAATATAAAAGGCTCTTATAATATATAAACCCCTATTAATGAAATAGAAAATGATAAATCATTTGAAATAAAGTAAATGTAAAATTTTATAAGAAAATGGTGGGGAAGATCTCCCTCAAATTCTATAATCCAATTTTTTTCATTTTTTAGAGAATTTAATGATCTAATATTAGAATGTTTTCTTCTACAATTTTTTCCTCTAATTATTATTTGTTTTTATACAAAATTTTAGCTTTCATGGTGTTATGTTCCAAATGGTATAACTAATTTAATAGAAAATGGATTTCTAGTTCTAAGGTCTCTTTAAATTCCCATATTTCAGTTTCCCCATGAAATTAGGAACATTTGAAATAGTTAAATATCTAGCATACTTTGTTAAAGAAAATGTTCCTCCTCCATTTTATCTCTATTTTAATTTTGAGAAAATTTTTACAGATACAATATGAGATATGATCCCAATATCAAAATTCAACAAAATTATAAATAGACTTCAAGGACCATCATGAATTATTCATATATGTCATCTATTATTGGATTTATCTTTTATTCATGTTGAATGAAATATATTCTAATTAAATTTAACCCTGAAACCCTATTTATAAATTTCAATTAGTGTAAATAAATTCTTGGATGGAATAAATAACTAATTTTTTCATTAAATTATAAAAAATAATTCATTTTCACAATTAATTCCAAAATATTCCTAGAGCCTAAAAATGTGATAGTTTCTATTAAATAAAAAATGGTGGGATTAAGACAATGAATTTTAGAATAAAATATATAATAATATGAGATTCGTTAATCTACCTATAAGAGATATTTTATATTTTTTTATAAATATTTTGACATTACTGTATCCCATTTTGATATGGAATGTTGATTAATATTTATTCAAAGTCAGTATATAGTTTTGATGTATATAACATGATTTTAAACTTTGATGAATTTTTATTTATATTTATTCTATAATTATTTAATGTTATATATACCAAATGGTATAGTCTTCCCAAATTATCCCCATAACCCCACTATTGGTTCACAGAGTCTAGAAAATATGGTGGTATTTTAGAGGTATATAGAACTATTGTTTACTTTCAATAAAGGTGAAGTAGGTCGACGTTGTCACACTCTATGCCTGAGTGAATGTTATCATTCCTATATATATATAAAATCTTTCCTTTCAACATGTAAAATATATCAAATGAAAAAAAATGAGATCTTCATACACCTGGAGGGTGTATATTGTGTATAATATAATTATCCTAGTAGGATCCAACTAAGTTATAAAATTATAGTTTTTAACTACAACAATAAAATTACCATTTTTAGTTTTAAGTAAAAAAATTAAAATGATAACATTTTATTAAATAAATACATCAAGTAAAAACATGTTATATTATTTTTATTACAAGAATATTTTATAAGATAAAGAATTTATAAATTAATAGAGAATAACTCTATAATAAAACATTATAAGAATCATAGGAGTGGACTTACAAAAACTAAGTCTAGGAAATCTAGGACCCTCGTACTGAATAATATATCTACCAATTCATAGAGATCAACTAGCTGACTTCTCATCATGAACTAGTGTGAATCCTATAATAGAACTCAACAAGGATTCCACTGGGAGGATTCCTATCATACACTATCATGAACCAGTTGTGGGATAACATAGATGACATCCACTATGTAGTTTCCCACCTAAGTACCCAAGGATTCCCATGAGACATATCTAAGCATAAGAGATTAAATAATTTAATCTTAATGAAGGTTCCATTCAATTCATTATGTTCTATAAAAATTAAATTATATATGAGACTTCCCTAATTAATATGAGAAAATTTGTATTATAAAAATAAACCTAAAATATTAACTTTAATTAATTCAAAAAATAATTTTTATATTCGAAGACAACCATAAAATTACCCCAAAATTTTATTATCAATCATAAAAAATATTTCCTAAATACTTTTTAATATAATATATTTAAAAATCATGTTGGAATTTATATAAACACTTATCAAGTGTTATCTTTATACAAATCGGATTCATACTTTTAAAACCTTGAATTTCTCAGAATAAAGTGTCAAATAAAAGACCATAATAAAAAAATTACCATATCTTGTACAAAAAAATTATATAAAAAAATTATATCCTTAAAACATGAATTTAAAACAAGAACACAAGTCATAGTTCCACAAATAAAGGATGATAAATAATAATACTAATATTTAGGGCCACATTTCTAATTCATGTGGGTATTACTCATTTTTTACCACACATATTGACCTATATATAAGTAAAAATTAAATTAAGATACAAAATAATGATATAGAAAATCTATTGAAACCTTGGAAGTCAAAACACTTGTTGGTAGGCCATGGATTTAGATAGGGACCTCCAAACGAGTACGGGTGAAACATATAGGGCCACACTTTCTCCTAAGTGAAAAGTCCCCATGATTTTCATGCATTTCACCTTGACATGGTGAAACACCATCACCCATTAAACTTATAATGTGACAAAACATAAGGGAGGAAAACAAGTAAAGGATGAAGTATAAAATGAGGGGAAAGAATAGGAATAGTATAAGAACATACCTCTTTCCTTGAGTGATCTATCATTGCATTTAAGACAGAATATTAGGAAGTGGAACTCTATCCACCCCTCCCATGCTAAATTATACAGCTAATAATAAGGGAATGTTAAGATTTATCCTATTTTTTCAAGAAATGCTTTTAATAATATTATTATTGTTACTATTATTATAAACTATAGTTTTTCTATAAACCTATAAAATTAATTAAGAGAATCATCATTCAACATTTTAATTTCTCATAAATAATTTTATTCCATATCATATAAATTGAAATTTTTTATTTATATAACAATATTATTAACAAAAATATACATGACACTTAATATTACAAATGTTTTATAAGAAAATGTATGTATTATTTTTGAAACACTTCCAATAAATCACTTAAATATATTAAATAATTTCTGATACTGTGATAACAAATTAATAAATAATTATAACACATGTTAAGATATCCAAATATGAAATTTAAAGTTTAGCCCATTTTGAATACAGGCACAATCACCTCACATTATCACTTAGACCATGTACTTACCATAAAAAACTCACTTTCTCAGCCATGACACTATATGTTTGACATACATTTTCACCAGGACCATCCACTAAATTTTCAATACCGAAAATTTATAAAAAAATTAAAAAACTCACTATTTCATACCCACTATATTATTAAAATTAAAATATAATAAAAAATATAAAAATGGGGTGTTATAATTAACCACATCATATTTCCTTTTCACCTAAAAACTACCCTTAAGTCTCATGGTTGAAAACTAAGTTCAATTTTTTTGAGTATAAATTATTTATTTTAAAGAAATGTAGTATATAAATAAACTAAGTTCATTATTGGAAACATTTCATTTAAAAGTAACCCTAAGCTACTTTCGTAAGAAATATATGAGAATTTTAAAACACCTAAATCCATGTATTCACTCTCCAAAATAATGAATTATCATATTATATGTAATTTATATGAAACAAAATCCATATAATTGGACATAAAACTCAAGGTTAATACTCCTTTCAATAAAAAACATTGTATAATCAATAAATTAATACATTTGATCTACTTAAAAATTTAAATTTTATCACAGTAGTAACTAACTGTTGGAATTTGGACTCTATTTTTATAGAAGAACATATTCACTATATTAAATTTCTTCTTTTTTATAAAAAAATCCCTTGAAAAATAATTTCTTATTAATAAATCTAAATTAGTGTATCAAAATTTCTTGTTTAAAATAAATATATTAAAAAATAAATAAATTCTAATATCAAACATCAATACCTAAAATTAAAACATTGAAATTTTTATAATGCAAATTAATACAAATAAAATTAGTATATATAAACCTATTTTTAAGAATAAAAAAGTAAATTTATTGTACACTTATAGTAAATATAATATATCTCATTATAAGCTTTGATATAATAGCCCACAAAGCTCAAATGGATACTCGAATCCCAACCTATGGACATTTAAAGTTAATTCACAATTTATAACTTCTTGTAAGACATTTTAAATATTAATAGACCATAAAAAGACTTATTAGATTCTTTAGGCTAAAATGATCATAAAAAATTATTTTTGGAAATATTTAACATTGTACATCCATTATGGATAATCACCAGACTGTTCACTAAAAATGTAACATGTTCTAGGAAAATACCAAATACACTGAATCTATGAACAGTCATTTCAGGACTATTAAAAATTCACTATCTCAAAATTTTTAGGATTCACAGTCCCTAAAATTATTTTTTTATGGAAAGTCTGACAGATTTCATGAAAAAATTCTTTTTCAGTGAATCCAGACTTGCTTTCCAAAAGTTGGTCACTCGACTTTTCCATTGACATATTAAAATATTTGTTGGTCGATAGGATGAGAGGTCAGGCTCACCACACCCTTTTGAGAGGGATTATTTCCTAATTTGATATTTTCTAATATATTTAAGTCATATTCATGAATCCTTCTAAAATCTTATTACAGAATTAGTTACCCCAATACCAATGATCTAAGGAGGACAATGTGTTTGATGTAAACCTATATTCATATGAGAGATCACCCATAATTATCTTATTAATTGAGGATGTATTGATTTTAACTACTACTAGTAGGGATCTTTGGAGTTTATTTTCATCTAGAGAGTTATTTGGTGCTTTGGAGTTGGGATTGAACCTCAATGAGGTTTCCTACATATCTTGTGAAAGTACGAATCAAAATTAAAGTATTTTTATGGAATTATTTGGAGTTACACTTGAATAAGAGGACCCTAATGGAGTCACTTTTACTATGATAATGTAATTATAGTTTTATATATCTAATCTAACGTGAGTCTTAATTAGTATGGGAAACAAGGTAGAGTATAAGATCATACACCTATCATGATATCGTACCATTAGATTTGAAAAAAATGAACTATGCACTGAGGCTACCTGTAGAAGACTCCTGTGTTGTGAAAGATTAGATAAGTTGAAATAATTTTGTTATTATGCATGGGATTCTCTATGGTACCTAAACTAGTAAGTTGTTCTTTTAATTTTATGTTTTGGGGATTACACCAAGGCAGAATCCCATATTTATGGAACCAAGAGGAGAATATAAAATCTTTATGATTAGGCTTTGTTTGAGGCCTAAATATATTAGGAAGTATATTTCTAGAACCATGAGGATAATCTAAACTCTTATAGAGTAGGGTTTGGTTGGGGCATACACCTATTGGTATGAATATACTTTTGGAACAATCAAGAGAATATTAACACATGGATTGTTGATCATTTATCCACGAGGTTTATCTCAACTCATAATTTTTAATATTTTTATGGGGCTTATACCTAAGAGGATAACCAAATTTTTGGAACCATGAGAAGTATCTTGACTCAAGGTGATTTGATATTTTGGTGGGGACTATACCTATGAGGGTGCCTATCTTTCTGTAAAATGAGGAGGAACTCAACTCAGGGTGATTTAGAGGATTGGTTAGGGATTACACCTATGAATATGTACATGTTTCTCAAACCATTATGTGTATCTTGAATCATGGTGATTTGGATATTTTGTTCGATATTACATCTAGGAGGATGCCCATATTTATTGAACCATGAGGAGTATCTTGGCCCATGGTGATTTGGAGGTTTGGTTTGTGAATACACCTAGGAGGATTCCCATATTTATGGAACCATGAAGAGTATCTTGACTCATGGTGATTTAGTTATTTAGTTGGAACTTACACAAAAGATGATTCCCATGTTTCTATAACCATGAGGAGTATCTCAACTCATTATGATTTGGAGGTGTGGTTTGCTTCTTACACCAAAGAGGATGCCCATATTTCTAGAACAAAGTGGGGTATCTTAACTTATATTTATTTAGAGTTTTGGTTGGGGATTACACCTCGAAGGATTCCTACATTTATCAAACCATGATCAGTATATCGACTCATGGGGATTAGAGGTTGGGTTAGGGGTTACACCTTGTAGGATTTCCATATTTATGGAACCATGAGGAGGATATTGAGTCATGGTGATTAGGAGGTTTGGTTGGGTCATACACCTTGGATTATGCCCATATTTATTATACCATGAGGGGTATCTCAACTCATGGTAAAAACAAAAATAATTAATGCCCAGGTATGAGACTTAGGTTAACTTGATCTTATCCCTAGTTAGAGGGAAATGAGGATGATTATATCTAGTTGAGGATATCAAATATTATTATCCATGGTGATGGATAGTGAAGGTTGTTAGCACTTGGTTGGGATATAAAAGGTTCTTAGACCATGTGAATAATAGAATTATGAGTTTTTCCCCATTATAGTGGCCTTTGGGAGAATATCCTAGGTGGGATTACTTAGGAAAAAGAAATACCAAGTTGAATGAATTCTATAAAGGGTCACCGAAGTATCGGTCTCCCTAGAATGGGTCCTCTAATTATGGGTCACCTAGATATGGGTCACCCATATACGAGCCACCCAATTAGGGGTATCCCAAGTATTGGTCACCTATGTGTTACTTAGTCAAATTAGAAGTACCACACCCAAGAAATACTATGGAGAATTGGAAGTACCGCACCCAAGTAGTACTTAAGATAATTATAATTAACTCACCAATGTATTAATTGGGAGAATTGGAAGTATTGTACCCATTTAGTACTTGGTTGAATTATAAATACCTCACCCAAGTAGTACTTTAGTGAATTGGATAAACCTCACTCAATTTGTACATAATCTAATTGGAAGTACTTCACCCAAGTAGTACTAATGTGGATTAGAATGGCTAAACCAAGTAGTACTTGGCGAGATTGGAGTGCCTCACCCAAGTAACACTTATTAAGATTGGAGTGAATCTCCCAAATTTCACTTGGTAATATTAGTGTGCCTCTCAAAAATAGGACTTGTGTGAATTGGAGTACCTCATCCAAGTTTTTTACCATTTGGGGGATCCCCCAAGTGATTCTCCAAAGTGGGGGCTTTCCCAAGTGGTTCTCCAAAGTGGGGGCTCACCCAAGTGGGGTTGAATTAGGGTAATCATCCTAGTAGGAAGGATTTCCATGGTGGTTCACCTATGTTAGGGAAAACATGATGGGAAAAAACAAGTTTGAGAAGAGATGTCACCTTTCTTTGTCTTATAGAAATTAGATAATTTTCCAAAAATTAGTTGTTAATTGGTCTATTTATAGACTGTTCGGTTGACATGGGTGAAGGATTTATGCTCGAGACTTAAATGAGACACATTCATGAGGTACGTGCATGATGGAATTTCATGGGGGATATGAGTGAATGGATTGCATTTGAACTCAAATTCCTTTATAAAATATTTTAGACATCTGATAGCAATAAATTTTGATATATAAGTATTTTTGGCCTCAGCAACCAATCCAATCAATGATTGAGAAGAAAACTATACCTATCTATCAATTATATAAACTCTATAGATGTGTGTTATGATGCAAAAAAGTACCCAAAAGAACCCCAAAATTGGGTATTAAGGTGGAATTACCTTCTCATCAACAATTTATGAAATCCATAACCCACTTCTAGATGGTGTTTCTCACCACTTTTCCACCATATTAGGAAACATTTATGAGGATTTTCTATCCTTCATTATGTGATCATTCTTACATCACATAGAAATCCAAGCTTCTTCTTCTTCCAGCATGTAGACAGATTTCAACTCAAACTTGACATTTATGGTATATGTGAAAATTATATCATCAGTTCTGTAGAAAATTGTGTTGAATAAATTTTTTGATGACAATAATTATGCACTAATAAATAATATTTTCCCAATGGTACATAAAACTAACAAAAATACCTTGTTTATACCATATTTTTAATACTTTTGACCCAAAACCATCCCAATAAATTTTAATGTCTAATGTACATCCATTGGAAAACTATTTCAACATTAAAAAACATGTTTCGAAAGGAGTGTTATCCATATCACTTATTTCTTTATCAAAACTTAATAAACAACATTGAATTACATTTACTAAACTTTTCATGTTTTAACTGATGGATAAAATTAACCAATCAAAAAACAAATATTCCCATTTGGGTATATTAAATGTGTCTCAAACTTCAACTATCAGTTTTTAATTTATGTGTCACTCAACCAAAGTCATACCCCATGAAAATCATGAATCCAATGAAAAATAAACACTTCCATTGAAAAAATAAATAAATAAACATAAATTTTAGCACACACTAAACAGTTTTAGACAAAATAGCTAAAAACACAACAGTTATTTTCAAACAATTGTGATATAATTTTTTAGATGCATTTTTAAATAAAGGAGGAATAAAACACATCAATTTTATATAATTTAAAATAAATAAAAATGAATAGAAAGAAAAATTATAAAAGGAATATTACTTTGTTTGAACCCCCAATTGGGTACTAGATTTTTACTACCCCTAGTCAAGAAGTTATTACACTTTATTTCCAATCGGAATGTGGATGGTTTTTTTATGGTATGAACTGCCACATTTTATTTCTCTTGATATCCATAAGTGAATTCTCATATTTGGAACCCCTATTAAAAATAGGAAATCTCTAAACATCCAAGACAGAAGAAAGAGGGGAATATAAGTGAGAAGGGTGAGGTAAGAAAATATACTATGGATCTCTGTCAAATTTCATGGTCTCCTCCTCTTTGTGATATAAATGTTTTTTAGAAATGGCAGTCGCATCATCATAGTATCCTCGATATCTTCTTCCTCTTCTTCTTCAAATTTGTGCTCCAATTTCTCTTCAATGGTGGTTAATTTATTTTCATTAGCACTCATGGCCTACATCATTATAGCCTACCCTAAAATCATTATAATATAGATCATTTTTCATTTTTTTTAATTAATTATATTTTAATAAAATGAATGCTAAAAAAATAAATCTCCCTAAAAGTTCCATCTCTGGACACTATATCGTCAAGCATAGCCACCAGAAATTGATTTCTAGGATAAAAAATGAACATTTAAGAATTATTTATCAATTTCATTAGGTTAATCTACTAAAAAGGTTATTGAAATGAGTTTCACCTTGTTCTTTGACCTTTTTTCAATATTACAACTCTAAATATTTGATCTCTTCGATATAAGTAGAAAGGATCTCAATTTTATTTCTCACTTATTCAAGTATTATAAAATATTTCTCTAGTTGAATATATATATATTATTCCCTAGAATACTGATCTAAATATTTAATGGGGTAATAATATAAGAAATCAATTTAAAACCCCAACTTTACCAAAGTTAATAAAGATATAAAGTAATTTTTTAATTTCTGTAATTTATTATTTTATTGTGTTTTTATGAAAAACAATGTGTGAAATCTCTTGGAAACCTCAAAAAAGGAACCAAATTCATTTTTGGTGATTTTTCATGTATCAAGAGTCAATAAAATCCTTATTACCTATGTATGAAATATATTTCAAGGCCTAGGTTTGATCTCTCTAGGTGGATGCACGTATATACAGAATTTATATTATCCTTATTTATTATCAAACTAATAAACCACTAAATTATATTCTAATATAACAGGAAGAGTTCTAAAATTGATGATATTAATATATATAAATATATATTTTTTTGTTTGTGTGAATGAAAATACAAAGAAGAAAGAAAAAAACAAATATGTCACTTAGAAGTGGTGGTTTCTATAGGGAGTTAACAGTGATTTTGTCATTTTTCTTCAAGTTGTAATTTGAAATATCCTATTATATTTAGTGGTCAAGACCTATCATGTTACTCCCTTACTATTTTAATTTTTAGTACCCTATAAAGATACCTCCACATGTGTGGAAATACGCTTTTAAAAGTCTACCAGGGGACCTCTTCATTGACAATCACTATCTAATCCAAACTATACAGTATCAATGACATAAATATTGAAGGGAACGAATATTTATAAACAATTAAGAAGAACAAAATAGTATAGAAAACAATGAGTCCACTAAAAATAATTGATTTTACCACTATTAAAATTATTAAAATATAATAAAGAGACATATTTAGGAACAATAACTCAATCATCCATCGTTACATTCCTTCGAACAAAAACAAAAGTTAGTTCTCCATTAGAATGGACATAGAAAATCATGGAGGGGGGAAAAGAGAAAAAATAATTTAAATGGAATAAAAGAAAGAAAAAAAAAACTCATATAAATTAAAAATATAAAAGACTCTTGTAATATATAAACCCATATTAATCAAAAAATTGATAAATCCTTTGAAATGAAGTCAATATAATATTTTATAAGAAGACGGTGGGGTAGATCTCCCTCCAATTCTATATTCCAAATGTTTTCATTTTTTAGATCATTTAATGAGAGTAAATTAGAATGTTTTCTTCTAAAAAGTTTTCCTCTAATTCTTATTTGTATTTATACAAAATTTTAACTTCCATGGCGTTATGTTCCAAATTATATAAATAAATTAATAGAAAATAGATTTCTAGTTCAAAGGTCTCTTTAAATTCCCATATTTTAGTTTCCCATGAATTTATGACCTTTTAAAATAGTTAAATCTCGAGCATAAAATGTTAAAAAAATGTTCCTCCTCCATTCTATCTCTATTTTAATTTTTATATCATTTTTACTAATAGAATATGTGATATGATCCCAATATCAAAATTCATAAAAACTATAAATAGACATCAAGGACCAACATGAATTCTTCATATATGTCATATATTATTTGATTTAGATTTTATTCATATTGAATGAAATATTTTATAATAACCTTTAACCCTAAAAACCAATTTATAAATTTGGATTAGTGTGAATAAATTCATGGATGGAAAAAATAACTAAATTTGTTTCATTAAATTGTCAAAAATAAGTCATCTTGACAATTAATTCCAAAATATTCCTAAAGCCTAAAAATGTTATAGTTTCTCTTAATGTAAAAATTTTTGGTATTAAATAAATGAATTCTGGAATTAAATATATGATAATATGCGCTTCGTTAATCTACCTATGAGAGATCTTTTATATTTCTTTATAAATATTTTGATATTACGGTATCCCATTTTGATATGGAATGTTGATTAATATTTATTCAAAGTTAGTATATAGTTTTGATGTATATAACATGATTTTAAACTTTGAAGAATATTTATTTATGTTGATTCTATAATTATTTAAAGTTATATGTACCAAATGGCATAGTCTTCCGAAATTATCCTTATACCCACATTATTGGTTAACAGAATCTAGAAAATATGGTGGTATTATAGAGGTATATAGGACTATTGTTTACTTTCAATAAAGGTGAACTAGGTCAAGGTTTCCACACTCTATGATAGAGTGAATGGTTTAATTCCTACATATAAAAAGTATATCATTTTAATATGTAAAATATATCAAAAGAAGAAAAAATGAGATCTTCACACACCTGGAGGGTGTATATTGGGTGTGATATAATGATCCTAGTAGGATCCCAAAACAATATAAAATTATTGTTTTTAACTACAATTATAAAATTACTATTTTTAGTTTTATGTAAAAAATTACAATGATAACATTTTATTAAAAAAATACTTCAAGTAAAAACATATCATATTATTTTTTTACTAAAATATTTTATAAGAGAAAGAATGTATAAATTAAAAGAAAATAACTCTATAATAAAATCTTATAAGAATCATGGGAGTGGACCTAGGAAAACTAAGTCTAAGAAATCTAGGACCCTCATACTGAATAATATATCTACCAATTCATAGAGATAAACTAGCTAATATCCCATCATGAACTAGTGTGAATCCTATAATAAAACTCAACAAGGATTCCACTAGGAGGATTCATATCTTACACTATCATGATCCAATTGTGGGATAACATAGATGACATCCTCTATGTAGGTTCCCACCTAAGTACCCAAGGATTCCCATGAGACATATCTAAGCATATGATATTAAATAATGTAATCTTAATAAAGGTTCCATTCAATTCGTTTTGTTCTATAAAAATTAAATTATACATGCTCCTTCCCTAATTAATAGAAGAAAATTTGTAGTATAAAAATATACCTACAATATTAAATTTAATTAATTCAAAAAATAATTTTTCTATTTGAAGAAAACCATAAAATCACTTTAATATTTTATTATAAATCATAAAAATATATTTCCTAAATTTCTTTTAATATAATTTATCGAAAAATTTTGTTGGAATTTATATAAACACATATCAAGTGTTACCTTTATACAATTAGGATTCATATATTTAAAACCTTGAATTTCTCAGAATAAAGTATCAAATAATAGAACATAATAAAAAAAGTTACCATATATTGTACAAAGAAATTATATAAAAAACATTATATCCTTAAAACTTGAATTAAAAAAAGAACTCAAGTCATAGTTCCACAAATAAAGGATGATAAATAATAATACTAATATTTAGGTCCACATTGCTAATTCATGTCGGTATTACTAATTTCTTACCACACATATTGACCTAGTGATAAATAAAAATTAAATAAAGAAACAAAATAATTATATAGATAAGCTATTCAAACCATGGAAGTAAAAGCACTTGTTGGTCAACCCTGGATTTAGATGGGGACCTCCAAACGAGTATGGGTGACACATAGAGGGCCACACTTTCTCCTAAGTGAAAATTCCCCAAGCTTTTCACTCATTTCACCTTGACATGGTGAAACCCCATCACCCATTAACCCTATACTATGAAAACCATAAGGGAGGAATTCAAGTTAAAGATGAAGGGTAAAAGGAGGGGGTAGAATAAGAATAGTATAAGAACATACCACTTTCATTGAGTGATCTGTCATTGCATTTAGGATAGAATATCCGGAAGAGGAACTCTCCCCACCCCTCCCATGATAAATTATACATCTAATAATAAAGTAATGAGAAGATTTATCCTCTTTTTCAAGAAATATTATTAATAATATTAATATGGTTACTATTATTATTATAAACTATAGTTTTCCTATAAACCTATAAAATTAATTACAAAAAACATCATTCAATATTTTAATTTCTCATAAATAATTTATTCCATATTATATAAATTGAAATTGTTTATTTATATAATAATTTTATTAACCAAAATATACGTGACACTTAATATTACATATGTTTTATAATAAAATGTCGGTAGAATTTTGGAAACACTTTCAATAAATCACATAAATGTATTAAATAATTTCTGATACTATGATAACAAATTAATAAATAATTATAAAACATGTTAGGATATCCAAACATGAAATTTAAGAGTTTATTTCATTTTGAAGACAGAAACAATCACCTCACATTATCATGTAGACCATGTACTGAACATACAAAACTCACTTCCTCAACCATGACACTACATGGTTGACATACATAGTCACCAGGACCATCCACTAAATTTTCAATACCCAAAATTTATAAAAATAAATTAAAAAAATCACTATTTCACACCCACAATATAATTAAAATTAAAATATAATAAAATAAGATAAAAATGGGGTGTTATAATGAACCGCATCATAATTCCTTTTCACCTAAAAAACACCCTTAGGTCTCATGGTTGAAAACTAAGTTCAATTTTATTGAGTATAAAATATTTAGTTTGAAAATTTTTAGTATATAAAGAAACCGTGTCAATTATTGGAAACATTTCATTTCAAAGTAACCCTAAAATACTCTCGTAAGAAATATATGAGCATTTTAAAATGCCTAAATCCACGTGTACACTCTCTAATATAATGAATTATCATATTACAGGTCATTTCTATGCAAAAAAATCTATATAATTGAATATAAAACTCAAGGTTAATACTTCTTTCTATAAAACAACATTTTATAATCAATAAATTAATACATTTGATCTAAATAAAAATTTTAATTTTATCACAATAGTAACTAACTGTTGGAATCTGGACTCTATTTTTATAAAAGCACATATTCAATATATTAAAATTCATCTTTTTTATAAAAAAATCCCCAGAAAAATAATTTCTTATTAATAAATCTAAATTATTGTATCAAAATTTCATGTTTAAAATAAAAATATTAAAAAATAAATAAATTCTAATATCAAACATCAATACCTAAAATTAAAACATGGTAATTTTTCTAATCCAAATTAAAACCAAACTTTTTTAATATATATAAAACTATTTTTAAGAATGAAAAAAGTAACTTTAGTGTACACTTATAGAAAATATAGTATATCTCATTATATGATTTGATATCATAGTTTACTGAGCTAAAATTGATACTCGAATCACAACCTATGGACATTTAAATTTAGTTCACAATTTATAACTTCTGGTAAGACATTTTAAATGTGAATAGACCATAAAAAAGACTTAGTAGACTTTTTAGGGTAAAAGGACCATCAAAAGTTATTTTTTGAAATATTTCACATTGTACATCAATTATGGATAATCAACAGACTGTGCACTAAAAATGTGTCAGGTTTTGGGAAAATACATAATACTTTGGACATATGAACAGTCATGCAAGGACCATTAAAAATTCACTATCTCTAAATTGTTAGGTTTCACAGTCCCCAAAATTATTTTTTTATGGAAAATATGACAGATTTCATGAATAAAATATTTTTCAGTGAATCCAGACTTGTATTCCAAAAGATGGTTAGTCGAATTTTCCATCGACATCTTGAAAATTTTGTTGGTCTATAGGATGAGAGTGTGACAACTGGGTCCCAGTGACAACACAAACACCCCACCTTAACATGGTTGTCGGGTCCTGGCCCGCCAGGTACCACCAGTTTCCCCGCAAACACATGGTCCCCACCCTAGGGCCCACCCACATCCCCGAATGGGTTATCTAACTAATGATTTTCCCCATAGGCCAACACATGTCCTTTCCAGTGTGATTTTTCCTCACTCACATACACCCTGGGAAAATTCCCAGAAGGTCACCCATCCTGATCACTACTCTAGGCCCCATTGACATCTTGATAAATTTGTTGGTCGATAGGATGAGAGTGTGACAACTGGGTCCCAGTGACAACACAGACACCCCGCCTTAACATGGTCGTTGGGTCCTCGCCCTCCTGGTACCACCAGTTTCCCCGCAGACACGTGGACCCCACCCTAGGGCCAACCTACGTGCCCAAACGGGTCATCTGTCTAATGATTTTCCCCACAGGGCAACACATGTCCTTTCCAGTGTGCTTTGTCCTCACTCACACACACGCTGGGAAACTTCCCAGAAGTTCACCCATTTTGATCACTACTCCAGGCCAAGCATGCTTAACTGTGGAGTTCTAATCAGAAATTCTCCCAAAAAGGAAGTTGCACCTAGTTGACATCAGTCATATCATTTAGTCATTTAACCCTTTATCATTTGGGGTGTTACAATCACCCCCCCCCCTTAGATCACAACATCCTTGTTGTGGGCCCTACATCTCAACCCAGGTAGTGAACCACACACTTAAGGCTGGGTTCCTCCTTTGATACCAAATGTGACAACTGGGTCCCAGTGACAACACAGACACCCCGCCTTCACATGGTCATCGGGTCATGGCCCACCAGGTACCACCAGTTGCCCCGTAGACATGTGGTCCCCACCCTGGGGCCCACCCACGTGCCTGAACGGGTCATCTGACAAATGGTTTTTCCCACATGCCAACACATATCCTTCCCAATGTGCTTTGTCCTCACTCACACGCACCCTAAGAAACTTCCAAGAAGGTCATCCATCCTGATCACTACTCCTAGACAAGAACACTTAACTGTGGAGTTCAAATCAGATAGCCTCCCAAAAATGAAGGTGCACCTTGTTGACATGAGTCATATAATTTAGTCATTTAACCCTTTATCATTTGGGGGTGTTACAGAGAGGTCAGGCTCACCACACCCTTTTGAGAGGTATTATTTCCTAATTTCATATTCTCTTATAGATTTAAGTCATATTCATGAATCCTTCCTAATTATTATTATAGAATTAGTTACCCCAGTACCAACGATCTATGTAGGACAATGTGTTTAATGTAAACAACTATTCATATGAGAGTTTACCCATAATTATCTTATTAATTGAGGTTGTATTTTTTTAATGCTTACTTGTGGGGATATTTGGAGTTTATTTTCATCTAGGGAGTTATTTGGTGCTTTGGAGTTGGGATTGAACCTTAATGAGGTTTCTTATATATCCTGTGAAATTATGAAACAAAATTCATTTATTTTGATGGATTGATTTGGAGTTAAACTTGAATAGGAGGACCATAATTGAGGCACTTTCACTATGATAATGTATTGATGGTTTCATATATCTAATCCAACATGAGCCTTACATAGTGTGGGAAATAAGGGAGAGTATATGATCATACACCTTTCATGATATCGTACCATTAGATTTGAATAAAGGAATTATGCACTAAGGCTACCTATAGGAGATTCAAGTGTTGTGAAAGGGGAGATAATTGGAAATAATTTTGTTCTTGTTCATGGGATTCTCTAAGGTACCTGAATTAGTAAGTAGTTTTTGTAAGGTAATGTTTTGGGGATTACATCAAGGAGGAATCCCATATTTAAGAAACCAAGATGAGAATATAAACTCTTTATGATTAGTTTTTGTTTGAGGCTTACATATATTAGGAAGTATATTTCTAGAACCATGAGGATAATCTCAACTCATATATAGTAGGGTTTGGTTAGGGCTTACACCTATTCGGATTCCCATAATTTTGTTACTATCAAGAGAATATTAACACATGGATAGTTGAGGATTTATCCATTAGGTTTATCTCAACTCATAATTTTTAATATTTATATGGGGCTTATACCTAAATGGATAACCTAATTTTTGGAACCATGAGAAGTATCTTTACTCAAGGTGATTTGATATTCTTGTGGGGACAATAAATAGGAGGGTGCCTTTATTTCTGTAAAATGAGTTGGAACTCAACTCATGGTGATTTAGAGGATTGGTTATGGATTACACCTAGGATGATGCACATGTTTCTTGAACCATTAAGAGGATCTTGAATCATGGTGATTTGGATATTTTGTTGCGCCTTACACCTAGGAGGATGCCCATATTTTTGGAACCATGAGGAGTATCTCGACACATGGTGATTTATAGGTTTGGTTAGGGATTACACCTAGGAGGATTCTCATATTTATGGAACCATGAAGAGTATCTTGACACATTGTGATTTATTGATTTAGTTGGAACTTACACCAAGGAGGATGCCCATGTTTCTATAACCATGAGGAGGATCTCGGCTCATGGTGATTTAGAGGTGTGGTTTGCTTCTTACACCAAGGAGGATGCCCATATTTATGGATCAAAGAAGGGTATCTTGACTTATAGTGATTTAGTGTTTTGGTTGGGCATTACACCTCGAAGGATGCCAACTTTTATCCAACCATGATCATCATATCGACTCATGGTGATTTAGATGTTGGGTTAGAGCTTACGCATTGTAGGATTCCCTTATTTATGGAACCATGAGGATGATATTGACTCATGGGGATTTGGAGGTTTGGTTTGTTCATACACCTTGGATGATGCCCATATTTCTTAAACCATGAGGGGTATCTCAACTCATGGTAAAAACAAAATGAATTAATGACCGGGTATGAGACTTGGGTGAATTTCTAATTATCCCTAGTTAGAGGGAAATGAGGATGATTATATCTAGTGGGGGATATCAAAGGTTATTATCCACGGTGATGGATAGTGAAGGTTATTATCCCTATGGAGGGATAGCAAATGTTCTTATCCCATGTGAATATTATAATTATGTGTTTTTTCACCATTATAGGGGCCTTTGCAAGAATCTCCTAGGTGGTATTCTTTGGAAAATGGAAATACCAAGTGGAATGACTTGTATAAAGGGTCAATAAAGTATAGTTCTCCTTATTATGTGTCCTTTATGTATGGGTCACCTAGATATGGGTCACCCATGTACGAGCCACCCAATTATGGGTTTCCCAGGTATTGGTCACCTATGTGGTACTTAGGAAAATTAGAAGTACCTCACCCAAGAAATACTAGGGAGAATTAGAAGTAACTCACCCAGGTAGTGCTTAAGAAAATTGTAATTACCTCACCAATGTATTACATGGTATAATTGGAAGTACCATACCCATGTAGTACTTGGTTGAATTATAAATACCTCACCCAAGTAGTACTTTAGTGGATTGGATATACCTCGCCCAAGTTGTACATAATCTAATTGGAAGTACCTCGACCAAGTAGTACTTCGGTGGATTGGAATGGCTCAGCCAAGTAGTACTTGGGTAGATTGGAGTGCCTCACCCAAGTATCACTTAGAAATATTGGATTGCCTCTCCCAAGTGTCACATGGGCAGATTAGTGTGCCTCTCAAAAATGGGACTTGTGTGGATTGGAGTTCCTCATCTAAGTGGTTTCCCATGTGGGGGCTCCCCCAAGTGATTCTCCAAGAAGGGGGATTTCCCAAGTTGTTCTCATAAGTGGGGGATCACCCAAGTAGGGTAGAATTAGGGGAATCATCCTAGTATGATGGATTTCCATGGTGGTTCACCTTTGTCAGGGAAAACATGATTAGAAAAAAAAAGTTTGAGCAAAGCTCTCACCTTTCTTTGTCTTCTTGAAATTAGATAATTTTCCAAAAATTAGTGGTTACAGGGTCTATTTATTGATATTTTTGTTGACATGGGTGAGGAGTTATGATCAGTACTTAAATGAGGCACATTCATGAGGTACTTCCATGATGGACTTTCATGAGGGATATGAGTGAATGGATTTCATTGGAACTCTAATTCCTTTATAAAATATTCCAGATATATGATAGCAATAAACATTGATATATAAGTATGTTTTTCCTTAGCAACCAATCCAATCAAAGATTGAGAATAAAAATATAAATCTCTATCTAGTATATAGACTCTATTGATGTGTGTTATAATGCCAAAAAGTACCCAAAAAACCTCAAAAGTCAGTTTGAAGGTGGAATTGCTTTCTCATAAAGAATTTATGAAATCCATAACCCAATTCTAGATGGTTTTTCTCACTACTGTGCGACCATATTTAGAAAAATGTATAAAAATTATCCATCCTTAATTATTTTATCATTCTTACAGCACATAGAAATCCAATCTTCTTGTACTTCCAGCATGTAGACACATTTCAACTCAAACTTGACATTTATTGTATATGAGAAATTATATCATCAGTTTTGTAGAAAAGTGTGTGGAATTAATTTTTTTATGACACAAATTATTCACTAATCAAGAATATTTTCCCCATGGTACATGAACCTTACAAAAATACATGGTTTATACCATATTTTTCATAATTTTGACCCAAAACCATCCCAATAGATTTTAAAGTCTAATGTACATCCATTGGAAAAATAATTCAACATTAAAAAATATTTTTTGATAGGCATATTAACCACATCACTTATTTAATTATCAAAACATAATAAACTTCATGGAATTACATTTACTAAACATTCCATTTTTTAACTAATGGATAAAATTAACCAATCACAAAACCAATATTCCCATTTGGGTATATTAAATGTTGCTCAAACTTCAACTATCGGATTTTAATTCATGTGTCACTCAACCAAAGTCATACCCTATGAAAATCATGAATCCAATGAAAATTAAACACTTCCATTGAAAAAAAATAAAAAACCATATATTTAAACTTAAATTTTAGCACACACTAAACAGCTTTAGACAAAATAGCTAAAATCACAACCCTTATTTTCAAAAAATGGGGATCTAATTTTTTAGATGCATTTGGAAATGAGATAAAACAAAAAATAATAATTCTATTTATAAAATTCAAGATTCAAAATATTTTTAATCAAATTATGATTCATACCAACCCTTTATTAAACAACATAATGATATTTTAAACAAAATAATCAGTTTTAAAATTTAAAATGAATTCCAAATAATTACTTAATCATTAAAAATGTTATTTCCTTTTTTGAAAATAAATTATACCATTATAAAAATAAAATTATAACTATAAATTATTAAAAAGTAGTTCTATAGGAAAAATATACCATAACAAAACAATCCATTAATATTTTAAACCTACTTACTTTGAAAAACTTTTTAAACAAAAATTATAAATCCAACCTCCATATTAAAGACTTTCCCAATATAAATCATAAATTTAAATTTAATAAAACTTCTTTAAACCACTCTATCCTATATATGAATACACAAACACTATAAAACATGAGGAAAAATTAATCTCATATTTACATAAAAACACAATTTAAAAACTCTAAAGAATCCTTTGATTAGTAATACTGCAAGTTTTAATTTTATAGTTATTTAAAACTCATTTTAAATTTATACAGCGGTTAAAATAATTATAAATATATTATTGTATGTTTGAAATAACTTAAACAGATCTAATTCATTACCAATTAAACTCAAAACGAAATATTTATTGAAATGTAAAAAAAATTAAAAACAACATGTTCAGACCCATACATCAAAACATAAACTCAATCACACACCAAACAACCCTTAATCTATTATAAAAAACACCACAAAAAGATAAAACTTAATAAAAATTATAATTTTAGTGTCCTATAAGGCCTGTAAATGAATATTAAATTTTAAAAAAATAAGTTTCATAAATTGTTTTTATAGTTTTATAAACATATGAATTTTATCAAGGTGGTAGGATGAGAATTTCTAAGTTTTTTGTTATAAAATTAACCATTATATCACTAAAATATATTTCAAATAATCTATTTTTTTAAAACATCCCTTTATATTCTTATATAATTTTAGTATGAAATTAATATTGAATTTAAAATCATAGTTAAATATTATATATTAATAAATTAATGAAATAGAAAATCATTGATATTTTTCAATACAATATCTAATAATAAATTAATGTTAATTAAACCTTAAATAATTGATCAAATATTTTAAATAGAATGATTTAGTTTTTTTAATACAAGTATAATGAAACCACACTTCATCTAATTATAATTTAAATAATCTTACACACAATAACAAACAACTTAATTTTTTGAAAAATACTTTTTAAAAATTCTAGTTTAAAATACCAACATACATACTTCTATTTATTATATATAATTTTTACATGAATACAAATTTACCATGAAACTTAAAATTGGAATAGATATAAATGAAAATTCTATAATCTAACTATAAAAAACATGGTCCTAAAAAATTATTATATTCAATATAATGATTCATATGACACACTAATTTAAAAAATAAACTATTAATCCCATTTCAATTAGGTCTTCATGGAACGAAGTCATTTTTCCTTGGATAACAAACTTTTTTAGTGCACTTTATATTCAAATAATATTTCATCTCATTCTAAAATATCCTAATAAATATTATATACTTACAAAATTAAGTACACTTTACACACATCACAAATTAAAATGAAAAATACCAATATTGAAACACCTTAGTAGTTCTAAATAAAATCCAGTTCTTAATTTCAAATAACATAACTTTTTGAGAAAGTAATAGAAAAACATAGTTAAAGAATATTCAATTCATTTAACTCAAATCACAATTTCCAATGAACTTTTATTAATAATAAACTAAAACATTTAAGTTTAATACATTTTAAAAAGACATTAAAATAGACCATTTCCATTTCCAAGTCCTGTTTTGATGGTTTAAACACCTCATAATTCATATACAATAAATGATAGTCTAATTATTTAAATACATAATACTTTATAAATATAATTTAAAGTAATCTTTTTTTAATATATGATAAAACATTTCATTTTAAATCATTATATAACATCCACATGCAAAATTTGAACATTAAACCTTCAAAATCTCCAAAAAAAACTTTTAAAATGAGTTTATTATAAGAACAAATCAAGGGAACACATTAAATTTTTAATTATTCATTGTGAAGAACTATTAAGAAATAAAGAAATCACATTTAAGAAAAAAATTATATTTTAATTAGTAAATCTATTAATCATAACAAACATATAATTGAACATTCAATGGTATAGGTATAAGCATAAAGAAATAAAAAAATATTTATTCACTCAACCATATTAAAACTAATAAACATTTAGGGGACACGTAATGTTTATTAAAGGAATATGGTCAATCAAAATAATTTATGACACTTTAAAAAAATAAGAAATAACATTTTATCTCATGATATTTAATGTTCAAGAAACCTCATAAACTAAAAAGGGAAAATGCAACCTGTTAAGGGGTCTAAAAATGAGAATAAATATTAGAATCCTTGGGTGGATTGAACTTAATCTATAAATAATATGATTCATAAAATTTATGGTTCACTTCTCATGTTCTTATAATATTATCTACAACCACCACTAAAAAATATCCTCTCATGATCCAATACTATTTTATAACCAACCAATATAGGATATTCCATGGTAATGTATACACAATGCTGATATGATCACTTGGTATGTAATAAACACCAAGAAGGTGGTTAATTATTATTGATACCATTTTTAAAATATTAGGATATCTCATACTTATTAAAAAAATATTCCACCTGTTCATAATTATATAGAAATAAAATTAGTAATACAAAAATTTCATTAATGAGTTAGACCACTGAGATGGTTGATTATTTCCCTTGTGTATGGTGTTTTTTATCCCATGCACACAACACCCTTATTTAATTATCAATAAGTAGCATCAAAAAATTGGATTTCATTGAACCTGTAAACAATTTTATTACCAAATATAATTGAATAAGCACTAAATTATTATAACAAAAACAATAACATTTATTTAAATAATAATCACTAGTATATTAGTATTTCATTGGGGATTGGATGGTTTTGATCTTCTTCCTTCACATATTATGAAACAATTATTATAATTTTTATTTTCTCATAGATTATCTACAAAAACATTTCCCACATTCACATAACATTTATTCTTCTTCTTGGTCATTTATTCTCCTTGTGAGATCATAAT
Organism: Viscum album; assembly: GCA_963277665.1. Lineage (NCBI taxonomy): Eukaryota > Viridiplantae > Streptophyta > Magnoliopsida > Santalales > Viscaceae > Viscum > Viscum album. Next base: position 482,089,021 of record OY728145.1, on the reverse strand, counting down.
TAATTCCCATAATTAAATCCTGGAAATATCTAATGATTTCATGATAATAATGATTATAGGATTTTTAATACCTAAATAAAACCATGTTTGCTAGATACAACGATAATAAATGATGAACCCCAAACCTTTACTCCTAGTTCAGTTATTAAAAACACATTATTATTTTTCTTCTTTTATATAAATGGATTTGATACAAAACAAGTGTAATGTATTTAAAAGATAAAATTTCCACTTCATTGACTAATGTTTAGTCACTAAATTATTAATAAATTTTTAAGTCTATATATTTATATAATTTGGGATTATATTTTATTTAAATTCCATAATATTTCTCAAATGGGTCTCTTTTCCATAATTAAAAACTCCTCAAAACTTATCCCAGCTCCACTCAAGCTAAACCTCAAATCGAGAACTGATTCCAAAATAGTTTTTACTCGTAAAACAGTCTTATTAAAATATTTTTTGAACATGGAGTGAGAAAAATAACTCAATAAGGGTTTTTGAATAAAATAAAGAAACCCTTTTTATAATACTTGATTAATACTTATATTTGTTTTATTTAAAACAAAATACTTTAATCTTAAGCAAGAAAATTCAAAAAAAAATTTAAAAATAAAATAATGTTATTATAAAACTATATTCATAAATATAACTTCTTTCAAAAATATTCTTTCATAATAGATAAAATATATAAGAATTTTTCATTAAAATTAAATCCTTTAAAATCCCTTCCTAGAATTAAGAATATTTTTTTAAAATCAAACTTTTATCTTTATATATATATATCGAATTAAAAGTAAATTCAATGATATTCCGTAAGCTTAAAGTAAATACTTGAGGAAATATAAAGTATTAAATGGATATATAGGGAACACCCATAACATTAGTGGACAAATTACCTTTGGTTTGGGTTTACTCCCCATCTTCTATAATAATTTATGATACCTAGGTGCCAAATTTTAATTAATTATTTTTATAGCTTTCATTTCCCATATATTTCATTAAAACAATAATTTCTAAATGATAAATATTAATCTAAAAATATAATTAATGGGAAAAAATTAAATCATTGTTAATCAATAAGAACATAGATTTTTTTTTGAGAAATACACACTCAAAGAATAGAGGAATAAATCTATTGATATAATGAAATTGAAATTTCAAGGAGATATTATTTAAATGAATTTTATTATTAAATCATATAGGGGAATGATTTTTAAAAATATTCATGGTTCATTGGTGATTATAAAGTGAAAATAGTACATGCACTAAAACATTTAAAATATTAAATGATAATTTTGAAACTCTTAAACTACCAGCCTTGAAAACAAATCATTAAGGGGATGTTTTTCTTTCTAAATTATTATATAGAAATATTATTTTATTTCCAAAATATAAAGTAGGTCCTAGAAAATTTTAAAATTTAAAATTTTAAAAAAAAAATCCCTTATAAGGAAATGATTCCCAAATTTTAAAAAGGATTTTAAAAAATCTCTTATAAGAAAGATCTATTTTTGAAATTTGACATAAAATGATAGATTTATTTTTGTAAAAATAGTTGAAAACTTGGAAATTTAAAAATATCAATTTTTTTAAAACATTTTTCTCATTTACCTATTGTTACTAACAAAATCCTACTCCTTTACAAAATTTTACCACCTAAAAGTAACTTCTACACTCAATATTCTTCCTCACCCACTCTCTCTCTCTACATCAAGGGGAAAAGGTTTTTTGTTCGATGAATAAGATTAGTAGTAAACACCTAAAGATAATTATATTTAATTTATAGATATATTCCATTATGAATTTTAGATATATTATAATATGGAATAATTATTTATAGATTTATTTTTATAGAGAAAATGTATTGGAGTGACAATCTAATAGAAACCATTTTTCCAGGTACTATTCTAAACAAAAAAATGGATATTTTAAATCATCGCACATCATTTACCTCTTATTACACTACATTCCTGCCAAAGAAAATCATGTGTGTGTCTGTAACCAACTATTGACCACATAATAGTTTCATGCTAGAAAAATACTATGATGTCCAATATACATTTATTTTATTATTTCCACCACTTTCATTAGGATCCCAATTTGACAACATACTATATATATTCATATATTTATATATATTTAACCTACAAACAATATCACTATAAGAGAATATAATATGATGATGATTATTTAAGTTATTATTACATAATTATGTATTATGTACCAACTTCATTCATCCATGTTTAATGAAAAAATAAAAAGTGGATCCTTATATTATATATATATAGGTGTGAAAGTGTATTTATTCCATTAATGGTAGTATCCTGAGGAGTATGAAGATTATTTCTAACATTTTTGTTAAAATTTTAATTTTATAAAAACCTTAACATGAATAAGAATCAACCTTTATGTAAGGATGAAGTCGTGTATCTACCCTTACATGGCCTTCAAATCGACATCATTACCCTTATGAAAATCAGCAAGATATAGTTTACCTATAAGCATACATTCTAGAACTTTATCATATGTTTTATACCTTTACATGATCTATTCCCCCACCTTCTAGGTGAATATTTTACTTCCTTTACATTCCACATATAATTTTGTATAGTCTCAATTGGTGTTTAAAGATGATTATTGAAGTCATTATCCAGGCCGTGTAAGATTTGTTCAACCATCACCTCATCATGTGAGTATAATAGGTGTTGGTATGATTTATTTTTGAGTATATGTGCATGGAGGTTGAGACAATGATGGGAGTAGGGTTTAGTGTTCACAGAGGAGGAATATGATGAGAGTGATTATTTCAAATGGGTTTGGCCCCACTTTATTTTTAATGTGTGAACAGTAATCGCATAACTTTATTCCAAATCAAAGTTTCCTTCAATCGTGGACTCTCATATAAACCAAGTGGTGAATTAACATGTCATTGAAATCTAATTGGGCCTACTGGTTCTATATGGTCATCATGCCTAACCCTTATGATGAGGATAACCATGAACCCTCTCTTACACATCAGCCTACATGTTCACTCTCCTATGCCTGGCATGTGCATTTTTTGGCCCTCACCATATCATTAACATGATCTATGGATTTTCACTAAGGTTACTGGTTGGATGCTTTTTTTTTAAATTATATTTAAATAAATTTATTTAGTAACAATAAACTTAAAAATTTTATAATTTATGATTTCATCATTTTTTAACTCTAATATTATATAATATATATTATATATATTCAAACATAAATTTATTATAATTATTATATTATTTTTACACTATAAGGATTATTATAGTACTATTATATTTTTTAATTATCATTAGTGTATATTTCAAATTAATACATTATAATAAATACTATATTTTCATTAATATAATCTACTTATTAAAATATTTTAATAAATATTTCATTTTAAAATACAAAATTAATATTTAATTCTACAGTAAATATTAAATTTCTCATGGAATTTATGATTTTCATTAAATATGTTCTTTTATAGTTATCTCGTATACATTAATTTAAAAATAATAATTTATGTATCATAATATATATATATATTACTATCACATTTTACATTAAATATATTAATTTCACATTAATATAACCTCCTTATATATATTACATTCATTTTAAATTTAATTAAATATTAAATTAATATAAAATTTTATAGTTAATATATTTAATTCAAATTAATATAATTCACTTATTATTATATTCATTTTCAATTAATTGTTCATGTACTATATCAATTATATTTTTTAGTTAAATTTAAAATATATAAATTTATTTCATATTATTATTTTATTTATGGTGATATTTCTTACTAAATGTTATACTAATAGTTGAATTTATATTTATCATATTTCATTATTTACAAAAAATATATTTTCAAATCATTAACAATATATTTAATTCACATATTACCCATAAGTCAATATAGTATTTCGATTAAAAAATAATTATATCTTTATGGAATGTGAATATATTAAGAATAAATTTATCATTAATAAACATATATTCTTTTTATTTCTTGAAAAATAAATATAAATATTGTTAGAGTGGTATTTTTATAATATGCATTAATTTATTTCATATTTTATATTGTTTATAGAGAAAAATATTTTATTTTATAAATGATAATTCATGCTAAAATATAACGTTATTTTTTTAGTAGTTAAATGGTCCATTTAATAACCATTTATTTAAAGAAAATATACTAAAATCTTAGGTCATTACACTTAATCAACAAATGATCTCATGGGACTATCTCCCATGATCCTTCAATAATTTCCCACAAATACCCATTATATTCTAATTAGAAACACAACATGGAATTTCTCCAATATTAAATACATGGATAGGTTATTATGACAAACCCACTATAACCTTCTTGAGTCTCATCTTTTAATAATTTATATGTAGTTTTAGAATATTATGTAATAATGTCAACTTCCATTGAGAGCAAATCTCTATATTTCCATAAATATCATCTTCCTCCTCACATATTCCACATTTGGTTTCTTATTTAATTCCATTTATAATTATTTCATGAACACATATTGAGACCCTTGAAATACGGAAACCCTCATCATGGAACAGTCATTTTTCTAGATTTTCATCCCAAATTGAATCACATAGGGAAAATATTCGTAATTCCATCAACAAACAAAGCATGATATACTCATGGAAAACAAACATATATCAAAATATATTCAATAAAATTATAGGTAAAAACCATTCAATAAAAATAATAGATCATTTATTATTTAAAATATATAGATAAAGGTTATATGATTAAGTTTATAATTTCTCCAATTAATCAAGGGATGGCATCTAGGTGAACGCCCTTCAATCAAAGTAATCAAAAAATGGTTATTCACATACGAAAGGAGTTGGGAGAATAGTTAGGTTTATACACCTATGATTTTTTTGGAATACAAAGGAATATATGTATAATTTATCTAATATATATTTAATGTTTCTCAATTATGAAAATATGGGTAATTAATTAATAGTTATATGAAGAATCATTTTTGAAGAAAAATTTAAATTTTTCATTAAAAAGAATAATGAAAAGAACATTTTTTTAATGAAATAACATTTTAAATAAAACTCAAGGAAAGAATAATTTTATTTTTAAACCCATGAAAAATGGTGAAAAATATTCAAAATGACATAAAATCCATTCTTGTAAAAAAAATTAAAAATAATCTTCTTTTATTATTCTAATAAAAAGGATTAAGAGAAGAAATCACGAGTTTATTTTTAAAAGTAACTTTAAAAAAGGTTGGAAAGAAAAATATTGAGATATATTCACACTTTTTTTAATAAATTTCCAATAATTTTGTGTTGAAAAATACATAAACGTTTTATATGTAAAATGTGTAGTATGTGATAAAACATTTATTTTTAAAATAATGGAAAAACTTTTTAAATATTTCAAAATACCCTTTTTAAAAACCACATCATAAAAAGAGATAAAAAAAATTTCATTAGAGTATTAGTAATGTAAAATAGTATGGGAACATTATAAATCATATAAATGGTGCTTCTAAATATAAATTATAATATTGGTAGGAAAGGAAAATATAGAAAAAGATAGGAAACTTTCATTAAAGAAGATGAGAACTATTAACAAAGATATAATTTTAAGAAATAAATGTTATCATGTAAAAATTTTGAAATAAAATTTCATTTTCTAAAATATATGAATATAAATTACTATAAAATTAACTATTAGGATGTAAGAAACCAATCATGGAAGAAATAATTTCATAAAGAATCATTTTAACTCAACGAATGGAGTTGGGATGACAAAAAACCTCATAGAAATAATAATATAAGAATAAAAAAACATGTAAGAGTTCCTATTAAAAGTTTATAATTGAAGGAAATCGGGTAGGGAATACACCATATTACAAAAATTATAGTGCGCAAAGTGAAACATATCTCATGGGATTGAAAATGTGACAAAGAAACTCATATATCTTTTGTAATGTTTGAGTAAAATCATCATGATAGAAACAATATGGTATAGAACATTAAATATCATTAAATATAATATAATTAAGTTAAAAAATATTAAATGGGTATATGATAGACCATTATAATGAAAAATATGGTGTATAATAAAAAAAACTTTTCTTTAGTAGTGAAATTTGAAATAGGAAACCATTAACTTGTTTTCTATATTAGTCTAATACACTATAAGCTCCCGTATAACAAAAATAAATATCTTAATCACATATTTCATAAAAATTTGTAATATACATATCCTTTTATAAAAATCATTTATAATTATTCTCTACATTTATATTAGTTAGTTATTATCTATTATCAATATCAAGTGTGAGTAATATTGATCTAGTTTCAAAATAGTGGTGTATTTATTAATTCTTCTCCAATATTTAATCATTACTAGATCAAAAAATCTAAAATTAATTATGTCTTCTAATTAGTTATACTTTTATAAATTTGTGTTATTTTTTTATAGTCCTTAAAGATCAAATTAATAATGATCATTTTTAGTGATTTTTAACGAACATACTTTGGTATCTTAATTGATGATTTTAATATTTACTTTACCACTAAATAACCAAAATAAAATATTTATTTGATTAATTATATCATATATTTTCAGTAATTAGGTTCTAATAGTCATCCGTGATATTATTTTCTATCATTTCTCAAGTAGATTGTTAGATTAACCCAAAATGAATATACCATAATTAATAGGTGAATAAGATTATAAAAGTGTTTTATTTTTGAAATAATTTTATTATTGGGGAATAATAATGAAATTATTTAGATAATTTTATGTTTTTGAATCATATTTTAATATAATTTCAAAAATAATAAACTATAACAAAAAACTAGATATGTTACTTCATGGTGGTGGTAGTTTGCAAAAAAACGTGGTTACCTTATTCATTTCTCAATAAATAAGAGGGAAATAATTTGGATTATAATTTTCCTCTAAAATATGATATTTATATTATATATTTCACATTTATTCTTAAATTTAATCCTAATAAAAAAGTATGGGATGTGGTGGTGAAAAATGGAATTCATCGCTTCATGGAAGAAGTAACCTACATAACGCATGATTGACGGTTTCATTTTTCTTAATATAAAATGATATATATGATTAATATTTATTTATATATCATAATAAAATTATATATGAAATAAAAAAACGTTTTAACTATATAGTAATGAGAAAAATAGAGTTGAAAAAATAAGTTAAAAAGGAAAATATGTTTAGTAAAATTAATACTCATTTTAAAATATTTTAATTTTCCTTATAGGATTATTAGAAAATATATGTATTAAGTCAATATCTGATGAATAAAGGATTAATGAAAATTAAAATTATTATAAATTAGGTATAATGGTAATATTTTTAGTTATAAATGGAATTTTTTGGCACGCCTTTAAGGTTTGGTGAGGGGATAGTTTTATAAGTGATGAAAATGGAATTTTTGTAAATATTTCAACTTTATACAAAGAGAGTACATGCTTCACATGTCAAGAAGACTTATAAGTGGATATTAATATATTTCGGGATTTGATAAGTTTGATCACCAATTAAACATTTATTTTAACACATGTTTTTAATTCCATTAGACTTACAATTTTCACTTTTACCTTTTTTTAATTTTAACATAGTAAACCATTTTTTTCCAAAGTAAATTTATATTAATGTCTAAATGTAAAATTTCCATTATTCAATAAATTATACATAATTATTCAAAATTTTAAATCCATTTTATAATATAAAATTTCAATACGTAAGAAAAATTAATTTTAACATTACTGCATCTAATACGTAAAAACGCATTTTTAAAAAAAGTGTATTATCATTTTTTGTATAAAATTACGTTCATTTTATTTTCATGATAAAAATTGTTTTATTGTAAAAAAAATTATGTTTAAATTTATTTTAAATCAATCCCAAACTAGATTTTACCATATTAATATTTAATTAAAAAAATACCAAAAATAGTTTTTATTGAGAAATATCCATTATGTTGTTAAAAAATGGTGTTCAAAATTCATAATAGTATTTTTTTTTAAATATATATATTTAATCCATAAATACATATTTGACAATAAATATGTTTTAAAAATTTTTAATTTATACATACTTATTTATAAAATCATAAACCCTGTGGTTTTATTAAAACTATGTTTTTGATTATTCACCTAAAAATCAATTATTTCAAAAAAATATCAAAAATTAAATGTAATATAATTTTGAAATTATAAATTTAAAATTAAATTTATTTTTTATCAAATTCAAATTCAAAAAAAATTACATATTTATTTTTTAAAAGGTAGATAAAAATATAGATAAAAACAATTCTTATTGAAAAGTAAATTTTTAAACTTCAATTTTAATTAATTTTATTTCATATAAATTTCTAAATAATTGAATATTAAAATATTAGTTTATAAATATAATATTTTTTATTATAATAATATTTTAACTATGATCAATTTAATTTATTAATACCATTTTCTAATATAGTTCTTCAGCGGGTATTTCTTTTAAAATATTAATCAAAGAAAAAAATAAAATATAACTATTTGAATTTATTATTATCTTTTCATATACTAATGGTTTTATTATTCATGTAATTTTAATATTTCATTGTTATTTTTAGTTTTCTGTTGCGCTATTTTGGTGTTGTGTGTGACATAATCTATTGAAGATAGAATTATTTCAATGGATCCAAATTCTTAGGTTGGTACATTATACCCCTTAAATAAATTGTGACCTCAAAATTATAATTATTACTCAATGATGAAGGTAGGTGAGGGTGTTCTAAACATATTCATTATATGGGATATAACTTCTAATATGGCATCTTCTTTACTCTCTTAGGTTACATCAAGTGACTTATCTTTCCTCAAACAGTATTAATAATTCATAAAATTATATACCCAAGTATGTATATATCATAGTTATATATTATCCATAAACAACCTAATTCCAATGTTTTATATTATATTGGTATAAAATACAAGGGATCTCACTACACATGAGTGATCATTTTAGAAGTCTTAAAAAACTAGATATATACATGATTCCTATGTTAAATTAGAAAACACTAAATAAAATATATACTTTTATTTGAAAACATTATTATTTTATCTTGAATATCTTTTCATATCAATCACAGTACACTTACTATCATTTAAGGGAATGGAAAAAAATAAAAGGGTGATCTATGATGCTGAGTAAAGTAATTCATATAGTGGAAGCTATCATAGAATAAATAAGTAGTAAATAATATTGTAGGAATAAATTATGATCAAATAATTCCATCTAAATAATTATATGAGTTTGAAACTTATCTGAGGATACAAAACAAATCTAATAATCACATGGAAATCAATAAAGTTTTGCATAATGATGAAATGCATAATTTCATACATCTAAAACTTATCGTCAATGCCTCATACCAATACATTATACAGAAATGGGTAAGACATAAACCAAAAATCCAACTTGTTTTGTCACATGATACTCATCGATACAATGAGAGGATATTGAATTCGTGTCCCCAATTATCACGTAACATGTCCAACTCATTCATCATATGAATAAAAAATATTACTTAACCAACATGCCATAATATTAAATAATTATAATTATTTGAAGAACTATAATATATAATATCATTACTTTCTTTAGTAAAAATGATCATAATATATTCAAAAAAACAATTTTAGATGGTATCATTAGATTATACCCTTGTAAAATATTATTTTTTCAAATTTTGTTAAAATAGATTAAAATAAATTTAAAAGATCACTAGAACATTTCTTGAGGAAAATAACCTTTCCATTTTGAAATCATTAATTTAAAATATAAAAATTTTAAAAATATTAGGGAAAAATTTTTATTTTGAAATATTCATGGAAACTTGAAATTCAATCTTTAAATAAAATAGTAGTCATGAAGGCATGAAAATTCATTCATGCGGTGTACACTAAAAAAAATATATTGTTAAACATTCAATAAAAAAGTTACACATTAAGAAAATGAAAAGAAAATTACTTTTAAACCATTTTATAAAACATAAAAGTTTGTTATAAATGTCTTTAATAAATCTTTTTATAATTTTTAAAATATTCTTGAACAAATTTTAAAGAAAATATAAACATTGAATAAAAATATTCCTAACTGAATAGAAAAACAAAGCCAGTTTTCTCTAAAAACATTATTTCAAACTTTTGAGCACTTAGAGAGAGTAAAATTAAAAGAAAAAATTTTAATTTCCAGAAATAAACAAATTATAAAAAAAATATGGTGTTTAATATAGAAATATCATATAATTCCACCATTAGAAACATGAATATAAACAATCCTAAATAAGGATGAGATTGGGAAATAAACCCTTACCACTTTGGTAAATTTTGAATTGTAACCACCGGGAATGAAATAACATAAAATGAAACATTAAATAACATGAATATAAATATATTGATGAAATAACATATCAAATCGGCAGTATATACACCACAAAAATGAAGTAAGTGGTCAATATGGAATATGTATCATAGAAATAAAAGTGGTAAGATAAACTCATACCCCTGGTACAAATTACTTCATAAGTGCTTCTAATATTCAGTATATTAAATTTAATTTAATTTAATACTGTAATAAAAACATATAAATACTTACAATATCATATATAATCCACTGATAACATTTTAATGCCTATTTATTAATAATTATTTATTAAAAGTGGTGTTTCAAAGTGTTAATTGTTTCATTTTCATGTAAGTTTCAATTTATCATATTTAATCCTTTCATATTTATCATGGTTCCATCATATATATAATGATAAAAATGATAAAAATATCATAAATATTAAGTATTATATGTATATTCATTCATTAAATTTTTACATGAAAAATGAATCACATCACTTCACAGAGGTGTTATCCCACACATACGCACGAGTGATGTTGGAATTTTATTAACGGATGGAAGGTTATGAATGTGTGTAATATATTATATTTTTATAATCAACATTATGTCATTAATATTATATATATATATTAAATCCATAATAATAACCAGCCTTGTGATGCGATGGTGAAATACAAATTACACCACTATGTGATGATGGTAGATCGTATGTACACGTGAGCTATGTTTTCATTTTTCATAGGAAGGATGGAAGATTAATAAGTTTTTTCATCAAGTATAATAAAATTTTATTATATTTAAGATACTTATTTTTTTATATAATCATGGTCACATAATATTTTAATTAAATCGAAGAATATTTAAAATTAAAACACTCGGTTAGGATGATTACCTCCTATTTGAAGAAAATCCTTTGCATATCTTCTTAGGGACCCTAGGGATAATCTTTCAAAAATAAAAAAACCTATAGAATTTATCAAAGGAATTTAATAAAAAAAAATTAGGTTTCGGTTAAGATAATTGTATTAATAGGTGTGAGAAAGGTAGGATATGTGATGTCCATTTATAACTGAGGGGAGGTGCGCCCTTGTAGTTACATAAATTATTAAATTAATAATATTTCATGTTCATGTTCAATGGAAAAAAATGATATATTTAGAATATAGGATAAAATTCAGTCACAATTATCTCATACAATAAAATCCAGAAAAGATTAGGTGATTTTTTAACCCTTATCACTTAGTTTTAACCGCTGATTACCATATTTAGTGATTACTGTACAAAAGTTGTTACATGTTAGGCATCACAAAATATAATATATGTAGTGATCCAGGATGGATAAACCACAGATATGTGGGTTTAATTAGTGGTTCATTTTTTCAAATTATCTCTCTTTTAAATTCAACCACTTGAAAATTTTAATTTTCAGAATCCACTCAAAGTTATTTATCAATATCAACTCACATATAGTTGTAGTAATAGAGAAAGAAGCACCAATAGATTTAAAAGGTTAAAAATAAAATCACACTCCTTACTAAAACTATCTATCCCGTAGCAATGTCTTATTCACTATACCATCATGTGAATAAAACTTGTTAAAAAAGCTCGGTTACAATCTCTCGGAAATTTTTTTGATACCCCAACTACTCTTCTTCTCTAATTGGTTAGACACCCAAATAAAAATCCCCTAATAGCTAGTTAGACACCCTATCTACAATATCCTCCAATGATGATCTAGAGATATAAATATCTTTTACAACAGATATTATTTCTATATAATAAAGTTGGATTCCCTTGACTTGTCTACTCTATCGACATTCTCAGTATAAACTAATATGGACCTTTTCCACTTGTTTCTAAACTCACCTTCTAGATCTAGTGCAATTTGGATATTTCTCAAGTTCTTTAAAAAAAACAAGAACACTTGAAATACACATATTTTATTATTTCTTGGCTTTGAGTCCTTCTCAATTAAATTGATAAATGTATCATTCTTTTCAAATTATTTTTACCGGATGGGTTCAAGATATCTTAGTTTTTATTAGAAAATCATCACATCATCGATTCCAAAATATATTTTGTAGTTTATGAATCATATCAGAACAATCACTACTTATCTCACTTTTCAACTAAAATATATGGGTGTATAATAGGGATAACAGTTTTAGAAAAAAATTCTTTTTCACATAATTCATTTTGTCTCCCACAATCACCTCACAAATCCTTTATCAGCATAAAAGCATCATGACATAAATTATTAGAATATATTCATATTTAAAATTATAGAAACTCCAAAATATATGGCATCATGATAGTCACTAATTATGAAGGATTTATAATTCCTTACTTTTCAGTTTAATAAAATCATCCTTTAAAATAACTAAAAAACCATTTAAATATACATAAGACTTGGATATTATCATTTTTATTTATGTGGTATTTAGAAATCCCTAATTATAACAAATCCTAATTTCCCATAGCATAAAAATTATTCTAATATTTTTATATGGAAACATTGATCCTAACTTAATCATTCGGATATGTGAAAACCATATCATAACTCATACATTGAAATTGACTACCTAAAACAACTCATATATTTGTTTATGTGAATCTATTATGAAAACTTATACATAAAAAAACATGTATATGAATGAATCAGCTACATCATTTACTTATATAAATGGATACATAACTCCAAACTCAAAATGGCTATGTCGTTGTGCCCATAGAAATTAGCTATATGAATCAGTTTCATCAATATTTCTTGTATATACATCTTATTATTCTTCTTATCATGAAAAAATAAAATATCACACCTCATATCTTATACATTAATATCTTCATTCATTTAATTGAAACTTAATGAACATATCCTTTAATAAAACTAGTGTAGTAGATACATCATTTAATTCAATAGAAATCCTAATTCGAGATTCTGAAACTCAACAATGACAGTTAAGTGTCTATGATTTTTAGACATGCCTTGGTGTATAAAAAATGAAAATATTATTTCATTTATCATAGAAACTAGGTAGAAAACATGGTATTATTTTAGGTGTAGTTTGGTTCAAACCTCAAGGATTTCTAAGATCTTCATAGCTAAAAATGGATAATTAATGTTGTGGTAATGAACCCTTGAATAAAGGATAAAGATGATGGAAATCAGATAGCTCTGATTAAACATATTGGATGAACTTTGGTTTATGTATATATTTCTAATTATGGGTGAACAATACATCATCCTTTATTGTCCCATATCACTCGGAACATTTTTTTGTGCACTCTCATTTAATAAAATTTGTAATGCTACTACCTTGATCTAGTAGTGGGGGATCAATAACCGCAACACACACACTCACTTCATGGTCCACACCGACCTATGAAAACCCATTGGAACCCTAGCCTAAACCCATGTGTTCTTTAAAAAATGTTCTCTTCTGAGCCTATAATATCTCAATCTTATAATTTTGCACCTTGATTGCTAGCCTGGTTGACTCCTAAGCGTGGTTGAGGAATTATTCCACAATGCTTGGTCAAGCTAACTAGCCTAGCTAGCTTGGTTGGCCAATTATTAACAAATAACAAAAAAAACTTATCCAAAATCTCATATAAGCAGTTCCACCAATTCTCATTCACTCCATGACAAAAAATATTCTTCATGAATATATTGTGTCTTTTTCATGGAAATATTCTATAAAATTATTCTTCTCATATTGTGGTAAAAAATGTTCACTTCATAAAATTCTTCTTTCACAAGTCTTTTACATTGAAGAACAGTTCAAAAACTCGTCACATTTCCATATACATTTTCCCAAAGCGAGGAATCTATTACCATAAAGTGATTCCATAACAATTATCCTAGCATCACTACTTCAACATAACTCACCAAACCCATATTGATACATCATTGAAAAACAAATGAAACACTATGATTCAGTAATCTCCCACCTTGTATTTTGTTTTCAATATCTTTTCTTGTTTTTAAATTTAATATGTGTTCTATAATTCTTATCCCCCTTTATGACAATCAAATGAAAATGGTTAGTGGGGTATTCCCATCTTTTTCTAAGAAAACCTACTCAATTGTTTTTAAAAGAAGAAAGGATCACTAGTAGAAAAAATATCTTTAACATCAAAAATTTGATGACGGTTTCTTATAATATGATGTAAAATATGATTTTGGAGACTTTTTGTATTAGTTTTTTTAAAAACCAACACCAAAAAATAAAAAATAAATATATTTTTTTTGCGTCGATGTTAAAAAAACCGATGAAAAAAATTAATTTTTTTACTATGTTTTAGATTATTTCATGATATTCAATTTGAAATGTTGTGGAGATAAATGGAGTTATTCATTAAAAGTTATGGATGTTATAAGTTGATCTTTTTAAAGAGAAGTCTTAAATAAGTCCAACTTTTAATAACCATAACTTTTAATTTTTAACTCCATTTCACCTCCACAACCTATCAAATAGAATCTTAATAAATGTTCTAAAATATTGTAGAAAAAAATTAATTTTGGTATCATTTTTTATGAAAACTGACGCAAAAAAAATTTAAACACTTTTCACATCTATTTTTTTAAAATTGATGTGAAAACAATTTTTGTGCATTAGTTTTTAAAAAACCAATGTGAAAAATAACTTTTTTCAAATTTTTAGAATTGTTTTATTTAAAAATAGACAGAAAAGAAATTTATTTTGTTTTTTTCATAATTTTTTAATAAACCCAAAGTGAAAAATAATTTTTTAACTTTCTATCATCTTCTTATTTAAAAAAAAGATGCCAAAAATGATATTGATTGGAATTTTTGGAATCGATTTTGTAAAAACACAATTAAAAAAACTAATGTAAATCCTCTTTGGTGTAGGTTTAAAACAAAAATGATTCCAAAGAGTATTCACAAATATGTGGGATTTTTATTTTAATTTTTTTCATAGTGTGCATTTAACTTTATAAAATCCCACCTACATTTTCATATAACTCTATTGAAAATATTTTTTTTACCATATATAAATCTATTTTCTCTTTCATTCATTGTTTTTAACCTCTTAGGTTCTATAAATTTTAAAACACGGCTTCAAAAGATGATTTGAATGTGGTATCTATTCTAGAAATTTATTTTTTTATTATTATTTTCTTTCATTTCTAAACAACTCAATTAGCTTTCTATACAAAGATGAATTATTCTTATGATCAAGTTAAAAATATAAAATACATGGATTATGTCTACCAACCTAGGTGTAAATTGTATTATCGATCATTGTTTTCATTTTTTCATGAGTTCTACCTTAAATATAAGATATATGATGATAAACAACATATCATTTTGACTGAAAGTCATAAAACAATTGAAATGTGTTTGAAATATTACGATCATTTTATTTTATTTTTTGTATGTGATTTTTATTCATTTTTCTCATGTTTTCTTTGAAATGAGTTGTATCAATCAAAACTTTGATAATTTTAACTTCTGATGGCCATATCGTTTGATTTGTAACTCTATTTTAGCTCCACGGCCAGTAGAATAGAAGCTTAGGAAATGATCTAAAACATAGATGAAAAATATTACTTATTGGGGTGTTTTTTGTAAAAAATGGCACAAATTGTTTTTTATTTTTCATTTATGGCATTAGGTTTTTTTAAATAATGACATAAAAATAATTTTTTTAACTTTTTGGTCTCGATTTTTAAGGAAAATAGTGAATGAAATGATACCAATGGGTATTTTTGGTATTTTTTTTAGAAAAACCAGTGACAAATAACAAATGTAATTCCTTTTGGCATCAGATTACAAAAACTGACATCAAAAGTCATATTTTTTACATCGCCAACTTCAACTTCGGTTAAAAAATGACTTCAAAATTAAAAAAATGACATTAAAGGCCATCTTTCTACTAGTGGATATCACAGCATTCTCTTATCATTGAGCCTTTAGTTAATCAAGTCTAAGTATATATGGGATAACCCAATGTAGAAAAAAATGATGGAGAAAACCAATGTGGTATAAGATGTACATAACCTACCATCCATGTGAAATCAAGCCCAAAAAATCTTATTTATCAAAAAGGGGTTGTAAGAAAAATTATTACTTTAAAATAAACATGTAACATGCCCACATATTAATTAAAAATCAAAACAATTCATGTAAAAGTCATGTAACTCCCCATTTTATCATTTTTTAATATTAAAAAACTCCCCATTCATGAGAAAATTTAGTATAATTAATGATAAGGGATGATATTGTGATTAAAATACCTTAAAAATAATTTTAACTAGGATGTCCATAAAATTATAGATTTATTGGAAAATTCCATGGCAGCCTGCTTTCTCAAATTTGGTCCCCATCAAGGGAAACACTCATTAATATCTTCATAATAATGAATCTCTTCAAGAATGTATTTCAATATGTTCCAATATGAGAATACATAAAATGGAATTATTTTGGTGGTTTCCCATTTTTAAAAACATCCACACCTTCACCGAGGATGATCATTATGAATGCTCATTATTCGTAATACTAAATTTAAGATCAAATCAAAGAAGTTTCCTATACATTCTTATTGTCTGTAATATGATCGAACTCACTAAATCTCAATTCATCCCCTTGATGACATGACTCACCTTCAATTCCCTATATTGTAAGAAAAAATAAAATACATGAAATATATGAGGGAATAAGTTGGATCTACATGTCCCTTTATGTGAATATCAATGTTGAGGTGGTTTTCTCACCAACTTTCCCCCACTTTCTCCAATCATTACGATTTCACATCTAATTTTCAAATCATATTTAACATTTGGTATCATGGTACTTATCACATCTACCATTTCATTGAGTGATATGGTTCTTCTCCCTTCGTCCATAAAAGTATACACATCATTTGATGAAAGATTCGTTCTCTTCAAGTATTCTTCTTATGATGTAAATATGGTTAAACATCCTCTTAAATTCTATTCTACTTTATTGAATCTCCCACATTGTACTTCTTTAAAATAAGTGTTATAATTTTTTGTTTACCTCTCATGAATTTTATCTTAATCATGTGGAATCTTCATTTTACCTTTAGTATAATATTTTTCTTATGTTTCATCTAAATTTCACTCATTGTCCAAATCAGTTGCAAAAGTAAATAGAATATCTTTGGGAATGTAGATATATTATTTAGAGTTTTCTCATTGCTTCACATGCGTTACTTTATTCACATATTTCTTCTAATATGTAGTACTCTTGTTTATCTTCTTGGACTTGGTTTGTTTTTTATCATTGTTATGTATTATTTTTAAGGATGACTTCTCCTGAAACTTCTTATGAGTAATCTAATTTGTGAATAAAAATATTTCTACAGAAGTCTCACACCTATTTATCATTTTTTTCATCTCTTACCATTATTTATTAATTAATTTTGGGATGTACATGCACCTCTTTTGTGACTACTTTTATTGAAAACATCACAGATATAATCATGAACATAAAATCTATTTTAACCTAACATATTTTTCTTAGTATATTATTGTTTTATCTTCTTCTCTTGATTTATTCCCCTTGATATGGGATTCCATTGTGATTTTTAATTTAAATTATTTTACCAACAATACACTACACAATACTCAAATCTATTATAGCACAAACATTAACCTACAAACAATGATCTACTTTTATTTTCTGTGTTTTTTTCAGAATTTCTAGCATACTATTTTTTTGATGTTTTCACCAACTGTTGGTCTTATTATGGAAAACCAACACTTTTAAATATTCTATTATTCACTATAAATATGGAATCGATCTTCTCTTTATTTCTCCTCATCCATATCTGTATATAATTTTTATTTAATTCTACAATTTTTGAAAAAATAGATTTATCAAAAAAATTACATTGATATATGGATGGTACATCTTTCTTCACATCTAATTAGGAAAGATCATTAAATAAGGTAAAGATATTTTTCTCTTGTGATGAAGTTCCTTTATCAATATAATCCTTAAAATAGAATGTTGTAGTAGCTAAAACAAACTTCTTTTATTGTGAAGTCACAACATGAGTCTTTTCAAAGTAGGCCAATTTAATTTCCAATTCAAGAAATTTAATTCAAAGGTAATTCTTTTGATCTTAATCAAATTAAATTCTATCTTAAAATTTGTTCTAATTATTCTCAAATTCAACTTCATTCAATGTAGCCATTTCTTGAAAAAATGATTCAAGCTCATTATTCCTTTTATATTCTATATGCAATTTAACCTTATTAAAATCCATAGAAACTTTATGAAATTTTTTGAAAGAATGAAATTATTCAATAAAAATAGTATGAAGTAAATACTTTTGAAAAATATTGATTTTAAATTCCTAAAAAATTTCACCATGTATTTCATTTCAAAGATGGATTGTTTCAACTTTTTCATTAAAACGTTTTGTGAGAGTGTTGTATATACCAACCTTTTTTCCAATGCATCTTCCAAGGAATTAACTTATTCTTCCAGTAGTAACTATTCTTTATGAAGGCACTTGATATTTATATCAATATAAATT
This sequence comes from Viscum album, assembly GCA_963277665.1. Taxonomy (NCBI): domain Eukaryota; kingdom Viridiplantae; phylum Streptophyta; class Magnoliopsida; order Santalales; family Viscaceae; genus Viscum; species Viscum album. Next base: position 482,070,043 of record OY728145.1, on the reverse strand, counting down.
TTTACTTCTTTGGAAACCTTATTTAAATGTTCATTAGATTCATAATGAATATCACTAGGTGAAATATCAAGATTTAATCTTGAATAAGATTCATTAGAATAATCATAACCAAAATGAAAAATTACTACTTTTACAACATTGATAACTTTATATTGGTGGTATCTCACTGTTTACTTTTTTTAATCTTCTTCAACTTCCTTTCCATTATTTTCTTCTAGTTTTTCTATGTTTTGGAATAACACTCCAATTTTTTATCATCAAGATTAACTTCCCTTTCTTCATATTAGTCAACTATAACACTTACTAAAATATTCACTTCATAGATATAATTAAAAAATAAATTAAAACCTTTGGATATTTAGAGGGAAAATGTGCTCTGATATAACTTATAGTGCCTTAATCAAGATGAACCACTGATAAGGGGAGTGAATTAGTGGTTTATTTTTGTGAATTATATTTCTTTTACACTCAACCTATTGAACTTGTTAGGGTTATCGATCCACTAAATGTTTTCTCTAAATCTTACCTAGTGTCTAGGTTTAGTAATAGATAAAGTAAAACACATGGATTTATTAGGATTGTTATAAAATCTTACTCTTTGTTCCAATTTCTTATTCCCATGGTTATATATTCTTCACTATATTCTCAATTGAATACAACTGGTTAAACACCCTAGTTAAAATCTATCTATAGTTGGTTATAATCCCCAACTACTCTTCTTCTCTAACTGGTTAGACACCCCAATCACAAGCCTCCAGTAGCTAGTTAAACACCCAAACTACAATCTTCTTCAATTATGATCCATAGATAGAAGTATTTTCTTCTATATATAGTCTTCCTACAAAATAAATTTGGGTTCCCTTTACTTGATTACTCCATCGATATATTCAGCAGAAACTAATAAGGAGTAGTTACACCTGTCTCAGAACTCACCTTCTAGATTTAGTGTAATCTAGATACATCTCAAGTTATTCAAAAACTCTAAAATAGATGGAAAAATAATCTTGTAGTATTTATCGAAATTGACTCATTCTCACGTCAATACAATGAGGTGTCAAGGTTCTAAAATTATTCTTACTCTATGGGTGAAATATCTCTCAGTTTTTTAGTAACTCATCACACCTTCAATTCCTGGAATATATTCTAGACGTTCTATATCAAAATAGAAAAATAATAGCTTTTTTCACTATCAATGTATAATATATATTTGTATAATAATCATCATCATCATCATATTGAGAAATTCTTTTCCTCATAATTCGTTTTTTCCTAGAGATCTCAGCACATATCAATAATCACCATAAATTCATCATGGATCAAAAAAATTTAATGTTTCCATATTCTAAATTTTCAAAACTCTACAATATATGGAAGCCTAATATTCATTAATTCCCCATGATTTATTTTTCCTCATTTTTAAGAATAATAAAAACAAGTCTTAAAATATCTTAAAGGCCTTATCATTTAAATATATATAAAACTTAGATATTATCACATTTATTTACAAAATATTTAAAAGTCTATAACTTCTACAAATATGAACTTTCCACAATTCAAATGGTATACTATATTTTTTATGTGGCTACATGAATCCTCATGTAATGACTCAAATTTTCCCCAGTTTAAATTTTAAAAATTAATTAGAAAAGAAAATTGAGACTACGTGTTTTGATGACACATGATTCTGAGGCTTGGTTTACCCAGGAAAAATATTTGAATAAGGTTTAGTTTTTAATTAAAATATGCATTATGTTTAAATTTGAACTGAAATAACTTCTAAACGGGTTCCCAAATCAAAAATTTTAGGGCACTATTACATTCAGGATTTTGAATTTACCTTAGATGGGGCTTAACATTGACCAAAGTGGGTTGACTGGGAAATATAATTTTTTTACATATTAAAGGAGAATAAAATAAACATAAAAATTTTACATTATTTATTCTGACATTTTGCAGCAACGTTGTGATGCCACAATGGGGAAGCCTGTTTTTGTTCATAAATGAAATAGTGTGGTGATGCTATAACATAGTGACGTAGCAATGCTAACATGAATTTTTTTCATTTAATAGCTTGACAAGGATACAGGATTAGATTCCCAATAGTAGATAAATTTGTTGGAGGCTCTAGAGAAGAAAACTGTTGGTGAAATCTCTCGTTGGCTAATTACATACGATGATGACACGATTGATCGAGACCGCTAGTGGATGGATCGCTAATGATGATGAATTTTTGTCACCGATAGATCCAAACTCAAGGTAAGGATTAATTAAGTGTGGTTTCTTCCCCATTCTTACATTCCAACAATGAACATGGACTAACCCACAAATTGGTTGACTCATGGGCCAATTGTTCTTGCGAGATTGGTATACTACTGTAGGGTTTTAAAGGGAGAATAATTCATGGTAATACTTTTAGTTTGTTCCCCTTTTTCTAATGGGATGAGCGAGGAATAAATGATCAAGGTCAATGTTCATTCTTCGGGTGTTCTCAATGAATTATTTTGTCCCTATTCTTGCGTTCTTCATCGGCGAACCTCTATGGTCATGGAGTATTTTTCTAGGGGGTTCTGAATTTGGTCAGACCCACAAAGTAATGGAGATAAGGATCGATGGAAGAAAGCAGTGAAGTTTGTGACTCAAGGATTGCAATATTTCCTCCTTATCAAAAAATGAAGTAGCAGTGAGACTATGGCCACCCGCAGAAGATGGGTTGTCAATAGAGAAGGCATGCAGCGGCGTAAAGCGGCACGCAGCAACACACGATGGCATGAAACATCACATTGAGTCATGACCATTCAGTAGTAGGTGGTATCTGGTGTGACACTAGGAAGTGGAGGATCTTTTGGTGGAATGGATGTGGGCAGTGATCGAGAGGTGCATCCAGGCGAGCCGCAGCAGCGGCGAGCTAACAACATGGTGGGTGACGCATCTTCAAGGAAGAATCATGCAGTCATGGACCACATGTGAGGAGGTGGGTCAACCGCATAGATGCGGACCGGCACCGCATGACCCTAAGTGACCTCAGAATGATGGGGTTGGTGACCGCGTTCGCCGAACTGGGCACAGAAAGGGTGGGCTGAGCTTGGAGGGAAGAAACCAGCCCGCAAGCATGGGTCAGGCTAGAGGAACTAGGTTGCTCCAATATCCTGGCAGGCTTGACCATGTGGCCCAACATTCTATTGTCTTATAGGCCCAATATGGTGGTTCAGATAGGATCATACTGACCGGTCAGATCAGATCGGCCAAACCGGGTCTAGTCAGGTCTTCCAGACTAAATTAGGTCGGACCCTGACCCAACCAAACCCTTTTTACAAAAAGGTCCATATCTTTCAAACTAGTATTCCATTTGATGAGACGTCTTGTGACGAGGAAGTCCTTTTGATATTTCATGGTGGGTTTTTAATATAAACCAGTATATGTGGAGAGTTTCCCTTGGTTCTTTCCTTGAGTTTTTAGTACAACATTACTTCCACATTACTTAATAGTAGTCCCTTATAGAGGTTGAGTCCCAAATAGAGTTTTGGTATCCCCCATTGGGACTGGAGTGATCCTCTATCAACCTTGATGGATTTTAGTGGTAATTGACATGACCTCTGAGAATAAGGCATTAGTCCTCCATCCAGTGGGCCATAATGATAGGGTTTTTGGTATTCTCTATGAAGGATCCCTTATGTTACGAGTTGTATCGTTAAGGTTTTCAGTATTATTTGAGAAGGAACCCATGCATTGTGGGATAGTAAAAATTGTGTTGTTATTATTCTTTTGGAATGATCCCCTATCAATATATCATGACCTTGACTAGTGTATTTTTCTTTGGGCATGACCAAAATTAGTGGGACCTCTTTGTAAGAGCCTCTGATGACATCAAGGCTCAAGGAGTGAGTTCTCCTGGAATGAGCGTGCCTCGAGAAGAATCCAGTGGCTGATGATTGGTTGTGACTTACCCTCTTTACCTTGGGGATGGTTATGAATATATATTGATATTCTTGGTATATTTATTAGAGGCATATGCCTATGTAGATATGACTATGCATGCCTTTTTGGATTTTCCTTTGTTGTTTCAGGATTTCTTATTGAGTATTGTTTTACTCACCCCTGCATGAGCTTTGACCGCACATGCCGTGTCTTGTGCAGACAGCCAATGCTTTTAAGGAGTCCAAGGTAGACCACTACTAGGTGGTGCTCATGGAGATCATATAGACAAGTAATACTCCTATGGCTTTAGGTAGTTTTCCTCCACATACCATTCTGGTTGGGTTTCCTACAGACGAGTTTCTAAATCTTTTTGTTTCACTTGTGTTCGGTATTTCTTTTAGTGGACATATATTCCGACCCTATTTACCTTATTATATATTACTTTACTATTTCACTCTGTTTTTGGTTAATACATAGTGGTTTTCAATCATGGTTTACTTATTTTAATTAAATTTCATTATGTGTCATATTGGAGATGTGTGTGCATGCGTATAGGTACTAAGGAAAATGCCTCCCATTTGTAGGATATGCCTACTTGGTGCTAGTTTCCATCCCCTAGCCTATAAGAGTTAGGATTGGGGTAGTCATGGCATAGGCCCCACTGGGACGGGTTGTGAGAGAGTGGTGTCATATTGGGTTAGTTCCCCATTTGTTCTAGGAGTCTATGATATTGGTTTGGTGAAATATTGTTATGTGTTTGGAGTTCATATTTCAGGCCAGGGACTCCAGTGTTTGTGTGGCGGACAAAGTATCCATACACCATGAATTTTGACACCTTTTTTTTGAATCAGGATATGAGAACACTAGTTTCATGGAAATGAATGGTACAAGAATCATATAGTAATGGGTTGCTTTTTCCATGTCCTTCTTGAGTCAGCTCTCCAGATATACTCTATTGAGTGTGGTTCATATGGATCTATTTTAGGATGTTTCCATCTAAATATTCATCCAAGATTTTTTTGCGTGACCATGAGGATAGTACACCAAGTGATGAAGCATAGGTAGAAGGACCTATACTAGACATACTCCTTTCCCTAGAGATAGCACCTCTGATTGGTGCAATAGGGATACCCCCACTCATCGAACAGCAGTTACTACCAGCACTACCAGTAGGGGATGCATGAAGGATCAGTGTAATACACGAGTTCCAAAGGTAGTGAACTCCCAGTTTTATGGGTGATACAGACCTGAAAGAAGATAATTATTTGATGGAGGGAGTTACCCATATCTTCCTCCAACTGAGGATGTCATCCAACCAGATGGAAATCCAAGCCGCGAGTCTTCTTGAGGGCTCAGCAGGATGGTGGTGGAGCCTAGTGTCCTAGACACATGATGAGGAGACTCTCTCTTGGATAGACTTCGACTGTCTCTTCAAAGATGAGTTATTTATAGCAATGTTTCAATCAGTGGGCATCTTGGAGCTCCTATACCTGGAGTAGGGCAGTCAGACGGTAGCAGAGTACTTGTTAAGGTTTACTGAACTTTCTTGTTACTCCATGGATATGGTGTTAGACTCGTTATTTAGGGCTTGGAACATTGAATATGGGTTACTCCAAGGTGTCAATGATATCCCTTATAATTCCTACTTATGCTGAGGTACTAGATTGATCCCTTCTGGTGGAGAGATTTCTAAAAGAGCAGACACCAGCTGTGGGAGATACCAGCAGGCACCAGGTGGCCGAGACATCAGTAGTAGGTTTATGATGGTAGTTTTAGTGGCACAAATAGGCCATAAACATTAGGAGACGACCCCAGGAAATTGGTCAGTGGTACAAGGCTTATTGGGTTCCACGAACCAACCTAGGTACAAACAATGTTATGCCTACAACAACAAAGGGCATCTGGTGTGGGATTGCCTGACCCGATGTACGGCTGATCGGGGGATGGTCGAGGGGTCGTCGAGGTAGAGGTAGAGGTTTGAGTAGGTTGGTCCATATGGTGGCCTATATGTTAGGGGAAAAGGTATAACACAATGTAATGGGAGGTGGTTTGAGGTGCTACCACTACCCCCCCCCCAGGTGACCCACCACGGGCTCAGGGAGTAGGTGGATAGGGACGGGGCCAGATTTAGGTGATAGAGGCTTATGACCCTAGTTCTCTAAATATTATTAGAGGTATGATTTCTGTATTTTACACTCTAGATATAGTTCTTATAGACACAGGTGTCATTCACTCCTTTATTGTCATTGAACGTGTTCGGGGATTAGAGATTCTGGTGGAGTCATTGACTCGACCCATATATTTTGAGACTCATATGGGAGGGGATTCGATGCTCACAAACCGATTCTTACAGTGTGAGAATACTCTTGGAGGAAATAAATTTGGTTGGGATCTCCTATTAGTGGCGTCGAGTCCTTACGAAGTCATTCTCGTTAGTGATTGGTTATCTATATTCCATGATCAGATTGATTGTTTTAGGAATAGAGTGCACTATGTCTGTGGATATAGGACCATGTTATCCTTTTTTATACAAAAGGAAACTCATGCAGTGAAAGATGGAATTACATAAAGGATGGTACAATTGATTACTCAACAGTTTTTTAGCCTCGGCCTCAGCGTAGTGGAGGAGTGGAGTCCGCAGTTTCAAGTAGTGGTGGATGAGTATGAGGACATATTTTCTGAGGATTTTTCAGTACTACCTCCTCACAAGGAAGTTGACTTCTTCATTGGTCTATAACATGGTATGACATCGATATGAACTCCTACATATTGTATGGATCTTGCAGAGCTTCGTGATTTGAGGGTATAGCTAGAGGACATATAGAGGAAGGGTTTTGTGAGACCTAGTGATTCACCCTGGGTGGCCCCAGTCTTGTTTTCCAAGAAGTTGTAAGGGAGGTTGAGGTTATGTGTGGACTTCTGGTTCCGGAATCAGGTGACCGTGAAGAAAAAGTATCCACTTACAAGGATTTAAGACCTCTTCAATCAGCTGAAGAGAGCGAGGTGGTTCTCAAAGTTAACCCTAATATCTGGTTATCATCATCTTTGTGTGCGGGATAAGGATGTGTCGAAGACAGCTTTAAAATTTTGTTATGGACACTAAGAGTACTTGGTGATGCCGTTTGAAATGAAAAACACCTCAGTAGTGTTCATGGGACCCATGAATAGGATCTTCCATCCTTACCTTGACCAGTTCATCATGGTCTTCCTTGATGACATCTTTGGGTACTCGGCGTCTAAGGAGGAGCATGCGATACACTTGAGGGTGGTTCTGAACACAGTCTAAGAGCACACGATTTATGGTAAACTCTAGAACTATCAATTCTAGATTTGGGATTTCCACTTTCTATGATAGGTCATTTCATAGGTTGGAGTTGCAGTGGATTCAGTAAAGGTCGAAGTAGTGTTTTCTTAGAATCCACCTATGAGTGTGACCAAAGTGAGGAGTTTCCTGGGTTTTTTTAGGTACTATCGGAGGTTTGTGCCTAACGTTTCTAGGGTATAATCACCCTTTATGGCTTTTTCATGGAAGGGACGTCCCTTTATGTGGAAAGATAAGTGATAGTAGTGTTTTGAGGATCTGAGGATGTGGTTGATGAGCGCTCTCATCTTGAGACTACCATAGGAGGGTTTTGGGTATATAGTGTTCAGTGATGCATTAGGGAATGTACTTGGTTGTGTCCTAATGTAGGGGAAAGTGGTGATTGCCTACAGTTCATGCCAGTTAAGATAGCATGAGAAGAACTTTGTGACCCATGATCTTGATCTAGAAACAATTGTCTTTGCATTGAATATGTGGTGACACTACTTGATGGGGGAGAGGTTTGTAATCTACTATGAACATAAGAGTCTCAAGTATATCTTTTCTCAAAGGGATCTGAACATGAGATAGAGGTGGTGGCTAGAGTTACACTAGGATTATGACTTTGAGATTGTCTATACTCCTCGAAAGGGGAATGTGGTGGTAACTGTGTTCAGTAGGAGATCCAACTTGTTGTTGTTGAGTAAGTCATCGTAGTAGTTGGTCGCACTGTAGATATCCTATGTGAATGGAGATAGATAAGCATACCTCTAGTTTATAGTCAACACTCCTCCACTCTTATGTCGAGTTAGGTAGGCACAGCTTGGGGATATCAACTACGAGTCCCGATGTGTAATGTTTTCCACAGGGTCATCCCCCAATGGATTTTTGATACGTGGGGAGAACATCATTCTCTTTAGGGGGAACATGGTCATACTAGTGGTGTTGCGGGAAGTTTTTCTAATTGAGTCCCACACATACCCCTTAGTGGTACATACAGGTGTGATAAAGATGTACCACAACCTCTGGGGTTAGTTCCGGTGGCTAGGGATGAAGAAGGCAGTGGAAGAGTTCATCTCACGATGCCTCACGTTTTATCAAGTGAAGGCAGGGCACAAGGTTCTAGCGGGATTTACCCAACCCCTCAAGGTGATGGAGTGTATGTGGGATGGGATATCAATGGAATTCATGAAGGGTTTACCATGCATGTCTAGGGGACATGATACGATCTAGGAGATCATTGACTGACTCACCAAGTTGACCCACTTCCTATATATCCAGGAGCAGATTTCTGTACACAGCTTGGGACCCCTCCACATATAGGAGATAGTTTATCTTCATAGGGTTCCCTCGATGATAATTTTAGACATTGATTCTCATTTCACTTCTCGATTATGGAAGGGATTTGAGGAGACTTTTGGGACTTAGTTGTGCTTGAGCATGGTGTTTCATCCCCAGATGGATGGCCATATGGAGAGGACAATTCAGGTTCTAGAGGACATGCTACGTTCTTGAATCCTGGATGTTAGCTGCAGTTGGGTGGTTCACCTACCTCTGGTGGGATTTTCATACAAAAACAACTACCACTCCACCACTAGTATGGAACCATTTGAGGCCATGTACAGGTGACCTTACAAATCACCATTATACTGGATGGACCTAGGGGAGTCAAAACTTATGGGTCTATAGTTGGTACGGGCTACCACCGAGAAGGTTAATATCATCCAAGAGTTTATAAGGACTATATATAGCTAGTAAAAGTCATATACTGATTGTATGTGGAGTCATATGTTGTTCAAGGAGGGATACCATGTGTTTCTTCAGGACTAACCTCGACAAGGATTGCAAAGATTTGACTAGGGCAACAAGTTATCTCTGAGATATGTCATCCCTTTTCAAATTCTGAGAAGAGTTGGCGAGGTGTCATACTTCCTAGATCTACTGATACATATGTATCAGCTACATGATTTCTTTCACGTATCACAGCTAAGGAGGTACATTCATGATCCTTCACACGTCATCAACTGAGGTGATCTATACATTGACGATGGGGTGACTTTTATGGAGTACCCGGTGGAGATAGAGGATAAAAAGGAGAAAATACTTCATGGGAAGTCAATTTATCTAGTGCATGTTTGATGTCAGCACAAGAATCTCCACGAGAGCACTTGGGAATAGGATCCTCATATTTTTTCTTAGTACACCATTCTTTTTGTTGAGTAGCCTTTTTTTGGATTTCAAGGATATAAATCTCTAAGGTGGGAAGAATGTAATGACTATGATTTTTTTGTTTTAATTTTATAAATTTATAGGAAAAAAATTCTAAGACAAATCACTAAGATAGAACGTGATTCCATGGCCTTTTTTTTGGGAAAAATCTCTAAATAAAGTTCTGTTTTTAATTAAAACGTGCATTTTGTTTAACTTTGAACTGAAATAACTTCTAGACCGGTGCCCGTATCAAAACTTTGAGGTCACTCTTGTGTTTAGACATGTGACTTTACCATAGAAGGATCCTAACATTGACTGGTGTGGGTCGATTTTGAAAGATAATTTTTGGATGTATTAAAGGAGAATAAAATAAATTTAAAGTTTATTTTATTTCTTTTGATGTTTCATAGAGACATAACGACACTGAGACACCATTATGGGAGATTATATTTTCTTTCATAAATGAAACAGTATGGAGACACTATAACACAGTGATACAGAAATTCTAAAATGTGTTTTCTTCATTTAACATCTTTGCAGGGATAAGAGATTAGATTCATAATCCTAGAGAAATTACCAGGAATCTTTAAAGAAGAAAAGCGTCGGTGAAACCTCTCTTTGGAGAATGACGAATGATGAAGAGATGATGAATCGAGATCACTCATTAATGGATCACTGACAATGATGAACATTTTTCACCAATCTATCCATACTATTGGTAGATGGTTAATTCTCTGTGATTTATTTCCCATTCTTACTTTCCAACGATGAATGTGGATCAACCCACAAACAGGATGATCCACGGGTCAATCATTCTTGTGGGATGGGTATTCCACTTCAGGGTTTTAAAAGAAAGAATAATATATGTAAATACTTTTTTTTCATTCCCATTTTTATAATAGGAAGGGTGAAGGAAAAAATTAACAAGTACGATGATCGTTCTTTGGGTGTTCTTAGTGAATTCTGTTATCCATGTTCTTATGTTCTTCACTAGTGAACCTCTATATTCGTGATGTGTTTTTTTTGGGTTCTAAATGTGGTCAGACCCCTGAAGTGATGTCGATAATGATCAATGTTTAAATCAGTGAATGTTCTGAATCAAGGATCGCAATAGATATTTAGTCTCAAAAAATGGAGTATTAGGAAAATGGGGGAAACCCATAGAAGATGGGATACTGGTAATGGTTCCAACAGTGGTCACTATCATGAAAACAGGTAGTGGAGGATCCTGCAGCAGCATGGCCACGGGCGGTGATCAGGATCTGCAGCCAGGTGGTCCGTGGCAGCGGTGAGCTGACAATGCGGTGGGCGCCACGTCAGCTAGGTGGAAGCATGCGGTCTGGGACCACATGAAAGAAGGTGGGTCGGATGTGTGGACACAGATCAGAACCACATGACCTCGGGTGACCGCATCGGCCAGACAGGGCGCAGCTAGGGCAGGCCACACCCGGTGCGAATATTCCAGCCCACATGCACGGTCCCTGCTGGAGGAACCTGGCTGCTCCAATGGCCCAACGGGCTAGACCGCATGGCTCAACGAATCGCGGTCCAGCAGGCTCAACGGGGTGGTTCGAACTGGCCCAAATCGATTGGGTTAGGTTGGACCTTGACCTAACCAATCCCTTTTTAAAAAAATGGTTGTATCTTTCAAACCAATTTTCCATTTGACGAGCCATCTATGGAATTAGAACCCTTGAGATAAGGCGGTCCTTTTGGGATGGTTTGGTGGGTTTTTAATATGGACCAATATTGGTGGAGATTTTCCCTTGGTTCTTACTTTAAGGGTTTAGTACAGAATCACGTCTACATCATTTGATAGTAGTCCCCTCTAGAGGTTGAGTCTCGTATAGATTTTTTGTTTCCATCCTTAGGAATGGAGGGATCTTTTATCACCCCTGGTAAAGTTTTGTAGGAATTGGTGTGACCTAGGATCGTAGGGTGTTATTCCTCCATCTAGTGGGTCGTAATGATAGGTTTTTCTGTATTCTCAGTGAAATATCCCTTATGTTATGAGTCGCATTGGTAGATTTGTTGTTATTCATTGAGAAGGATCCCCTACGTTGAGGGTTAATATAGATTGGGTTGTCAGTATTCTTTAGGAAGGATCCCCTCACTATTTATCATGACCTTGACTAGTGTATTTATCTTTGGGAAGGGCCCAAATTAGCGAGACCTCTTTGTAATATTATCTAATGACATCAAGGCTCAAGGAGTTAGTTCTCTCGGAATGAGCATGCCTCAAGCAGAATCATGTGTCTAATGATTGGTTGTGATTTAACCTCTTTACCTAGTGGCTAGTTATGATTATATTTGTATATTCTTGGTATATGTGTTATAGACATATACCTGTGTAGAGAGGATTATTCGTTCCGTTGTGGTTTTTCCTTTGTGGTTTTGGGATATCATACTAAGTATTGTTTTAATCACCCCAACATGGGCTTTTCCCAAATGTGTCATGTCTTGTGAAGATGATCAATGCTTTGATGGGGTCCAAGGTGGACCAAGACTAGGTGGTACCAAGTGAGTTCAGAAATACAAGGCATTATTCTATGGCTTCAAGAAGCTATCCTCGACCAACACTTCTTGTAGGTTTTTCCACGGATGAGTTTTAGGAGATTTTGATTTCACTTGTGTTTAGTCTTTCTTTTGAAGGGATTGTATTCTGGCCTAGTTTACCTTCATGTACTTTACTTTCCTATTTCACTCTGGTTGTGGTTTATACTTAGTGGTTCATATTCATGGTTTACTTAGTGTTTTTAAATTTCATCATTTGTGGGCTTGGAGATGTGTGTGTGCGTGTATAGGTACTTAGGAAAATGCCTCCCATTTTTGGGATATGCCTACTAGATGTTAGTCGCTATCCCCTAGCCTATCGGAGGAAGTCTTGGGGTAGACATGACACAGGCCCCACAGGGATGGGTCATGACACATCACTTCATCATTTAGCTACATTAAACCCTCTTATAGGTCATATTTAGTAACCAGATATATGAAACAACTCATAGAATCGGATGTGTGATTCTATTATAAAAACATCTATGGAGAAAAAATGTATATGTGAGTGAATTAGGTACATCATTTTATTCTATAAACAAATAAATCTCTCCAAACTCAAAATGGATATGTCATTCTTCCAGTCGAAATTGTCTACATCATTCACTTTCATCAATAGATGTTTAACCATCTAATTATTCTTCTTATCATGGAATAACCAAATATCACACCTCATCACTTATATATGTATATCCTCATTCATACAAGTGAAAGTGAATTAAAATATAATTTGGATCAAACCTATACAATATACTGATTATTTAATTCAATGGAGATCTTGGTTTGATCTTCTATAACTCATCAATGGCAGTTGTATGTGCATGTATTTTTGATATTCCTTGGTGAATGAAAAGAACAAGATATAGCCTCATTTATCATAAAACAATAGAATAAAACTTGGTATGATGATTGGTGTAGTTTGGTTCAAACCTCATGGATTGTTGTGATTGACATGGATCAAAAATAGCATATTAAGCATATGTTGAGAAACACTTGAGTGAAGGATAAGGATGATAGAAATCAGACTGCCCTAATTAAACTGATCAGACAGACTTTCTTTTATGCATATATTTTTAATGATGGGTGAACAGTTATCCAGCCCACATTGACCCATAATGATCATTTCATAATTTTAGAACTCTCATTTAATATAATCTATGTCGCTACTACCTCGAGCTAGAACTGAAGTATCAACACACACACTCACTCACCTCACGGGTTACTCCAACCCATATTGGCCCATCAGCACTACAGCCTAAACCCATGTGTTCTTACTAGTGTGCACTCTTCTAGGCCTATACTAGCCCAATATGACACCTCTTCCTTTTCTATCTAGGTTATCCAATTCTCAATCATGTTTGAGCAATGATCCCACAATTCTTGGTCAATATGGCAAGCTTGGTTGTCTTGGATGGGCAATTTTTAAGATAATACATTAAAAACACTTAACCAAAATCACATATAATAATTTCACTAATTCTTCTTCACTCCAGGCCAGAAATTTCTTTCATGAAATTACTATTCCTTTTTTCATGGAAATATTTAATAAAATTAATCTTCTTCATCTTACTACAAACATTTCGAACTTCATAAAATTACTCATGCACAAGTCTTTGACCTTGAATAATAGTTCAAACAGTAATCACATTTCCATGTATAATTTCTAAAGCATGACATATAATTCCATCAAGTAATTTTATATAAACTCTCTAAATATCACCACTTCATCATAACTCATCAAACACATATTTACAGATCCTTGAAAATGAATACAACAATAGAGTTCAACACTATAAAAGAAAAGTTAAACATAAGTAAAAATTGGTTGATATTATACAACATATCCTATTAAAATGGATATTTTTATGAATTTAAAATAATTTAATAAAATATTATTTAACAAAAATACCATTAAACTAGTTTTTGGGATAATTAACATAATTGAAATTAAAAAATTATCAATACTATAATATAGTTTGAATTTAAATTTTTAGATATCACTATTACATTATATTTATATACTAAATTCTTATAACACCATATATCACCCAAAAAATATTAATTTTAATGTTTTCAAAATAATTTAATTGAATTTCCCACTTCTCACAAAAACATTATGTAAGCATTGCATAAGTGTTCATGGTAATTATTTCATCACTAAAAACTAAATATAAATAATCATCAAAATAAATTATTAATATTTAGAAAACCTTTTAGAATCATTCCTTACTTTTTTATCACCTTCACAAAATATTATATATATTAAAATCAATAAAGATAGATTTTTGGAATTTTGCTTTTCTTAAATATAAATGTATTTATCAATGAATAATAGAACCAAAATGACTTATTTTAAAATATTTAAAGGGGGTGGTAGAATTAAACTCATACATGGAAATATAGAAATTTTTATATATGGTTTTTAATCCTTTTTCATAGTGTTAACCTTGTTCTACATGTATTACCCTTATCTTGGAGATAACATGTTTATTAGTGTTACTATTCATTATGACCAAAAATAAAGATGACCTATTCAAAAAATCGTTACCTCATTAATAAAAATATGGAATACATTTTTCAATATTCTATGTAAAGAATCGGAATAAAATAATTTTAATACAAATTCAAAAAATGCAATGAAAAACAATTTTTTTGGAAGAAATATTTTTTAAGACAAAAAATAAGCATATATCAAAATAAAATATATTATTGATTCGTCTATGATTAATTAAATTATATACAATTAAATTATTTTTATATTACTTTAATAACAAATTAAAAATATAATAATACTTTTAAATTTCTTTTTTTATAGAAAATAAATGACAGTGTTGTAAGAAACATCATTTTTCACTATCATCCAAAAAAATCTTTTTAGAAAAAAAATCACTCTATGATGATATTGTTATGATGAAACTAAAAATGAAATATTTTTTATCAATTTTAATTTCTAAAATTTATAAATTTAGTTTATTTCAAAAATATACAGTATAACTGATTTTATAAAAAAGTGAACTTTTAGCACTTCAAATGCTCTTAATCTAATTCATATAAATTAATAATTATTTGAGTGTTGTGAATCCTATTATTTCTTATTTTTTTGTTATAAAATTATATACCAAATGGAATTAAATATACCTAATTAATATATATATAACAACTATACATATATAATGGCTATGTGTCCAATGACCATATATATAATGATCATATTACATTCCTATGTAAAACTATACATGCTTCATAAAAATTTATTCATTTACCTTTCTATCTCTTATCATGAATATTATATTATTAATACTTCTCCATATTTCCATAGTTTCAGTAGGAGTCACATTATTTATGGAAAAACATGAGGATAAAGATTTTTTGTTTTTGGTATTTTTATATATATGTTCATTTACTCCGCTAGAAATTTTCCTCTTATTTTTTCATATTTCAAGCTCATAATTTATTAGTTACATTATCACCTCTTATAAAAAGTTTACCAACACCATTTTAATTTTTTATTTATAAAACAAATTTATCATAGTAAAAAAATAAAATATATATTTTATCATGAAAATTAATTTTTAGGTTCAAATTATGAATTTTATTTATTTCATAAAATAATGTACCTCAAAAAAATTATACTTTTATATTATTTTCTAAAAGTGTACCTTGATGGTAGAGTATTAATTTTTTAATATGACTTAATATATTTGAGAAAAAAAATTCAATAAAAATAATGACTTTAATAAAATATATGTACTTGATTAATTTTCAATACATCAGTTTAATTTTATCATTTTTTATGGTTCGATCAATTTTCACATGTTTCTCATATCCTACTCCAAACAATCAATATTCAAGATGAATTTTTCACACCTGAAGAACTAAATTCTACTTTTAACCAACTATAAGATCCAAAAATGGTGAAAATTTATTCCATCTATCTAAAACTAAAATATCTATCACAAGAAAAATAATAGCCAATATGAATAAACATTCATATAATGAGTTTCTATATTAATATAAAAATACTTAAAAATAACACCCAAAGTTTAATTCAAATCAGTTCATAAGTATCTAGCCTTAATAATCTCTGAAATTATTCCTAACAGAGTTAAAATCCCAAAAATTATAAAGATTTTGTCATGCATTCTTATGATAACAATGTAAAATTTATCTCCAAACAACATTAATCACTCATAATTCCATATAAAATAATGAACATTCTCTATCATATAATCTCCAAAATATTATCATCTTTTTCAAAAACAACTAAAATCCCCAAATCCATAATAAAATCATATTTTCTTCTAAAATATAACTCAAACTTTTTTCTTCAAATAAAATCCCATTTTAGCCAAAAATATTTCTATTTACATGAATCATATAATGTTCCCCATATAGTATACTTATTAAAAAATAAAATTAATCAATTATTCCTTATATCACTTTTTAATCCCATGGTTATATATATGATAAAACATATGTTTCAAGAAGGTAATAACCCTTTTATTATAATTAACCATATGAAAATAAAATATAATATTAAAACAAAATTTCATCAATACCTTTAAAATTATTTCCATAAAATATAAAATCATTTTTCATCAAATAACTTTTTCTTTAAAACACATAATAAACCAAAGGGTTGTATTCCCATAAATGTCTCGAAAAATATCCTTAATCGTCTTAAATTTACATCACATAAAACCTCAAAATGTGTATTAATGACTTTAAGCTTATAATAAATATTAAACTTATAATCCTGTAAAACTTTTGGATAATACCATTTCATTATGGAATATAATAGGTTTTCAAAGGTTTTATTCCCCTATTCATCATAATGATTCATAAATAAAAAATAAATTACCCCAATCATATAATCCATAAGTGTCTATCCTGGTTTGTAGTCTTCGGCCCACTCATCATGCATTAGTGATGATCAAGTTCAAATCCAATATTCCCCTTTCAGAGTTTTTACCCTTAGGTTAATTGGTTCCATGGACACATATAAATTCCAGTATCCATATTGGAATTTATTTTCTATGAAGACCACACAATATCTATATTATCAAATCATCATGGTATTTCCCTATACTTTGAATTATTCCAAAAATTTATTTAATAGTTATGTTCTCAAATCTATATTTGCTTAAATCTAGTTCCCAAGGGTCCTACTAAACTTTATTTAATGCCAACCATAACTCCCTAACTCCATAAACCCATATCTAGTGTTTACTTTATTACATTGGTAAAAATACAAAGGATCTCACCACCTAGGATCAATTTGTTTATCAATCTTGGAAAACTAGATACAAACATGATTCTTATAATAAATTGGAAAACATAAATCACAACATATAATTTTACTTAAAAAAATTATTATTATCTAACACATCAAGATTTTATGATATAATTTTCTTTTTAAAAAATTTATTTCTCTGATATCTTTACTTACACACAACACCGAGTTTAAATATTCCATGATATACTATTAAAATATTATTTATTGTGACAGTTATTGCCTAGTAGTTGGATTGGATAGTATGAATAGAACTATATAAATTATGAATAATTAATGGTATATAAATTTATAAAATTAATTCATCAGTTATCAATTTATTTGAAATGAAAATAAAAATAATTTGAAAGTAAAAGAGTTGTTTTTTTGAAGAAAAAAAATTGTGCACGCAATGTTTTTTTATTTTAATAAATTAAAATGATCAGTATTGGTGAATGATTTTAATGAATTTTATATACTATATATTCAATAAAAAAAGTAACATTCATCTGATATTTGTTTTATGAATGGGATAATAATTTATATCCAGTTTTATAATTAAAATGTATTTTTCTAAAAAACTGTTTCTGTCATGTTTAGCACGCTTATTTTATAATGAATTTATATCACTTATAAAAATTAGATATTGAAAATTTATTCTTAATTTTTAATATTTCATATTAAATTTGGTAAATAGTTCCATTCTATTTTTTGTACAGTATGAATAATACCCATAGTAAATTTTTATTGCCTCAGTAAAGCTAAAATAGGTACAACATGGTTAAAACTATGGGTAGGGCTTTAAAATTTATCTAACACTTTCTGTTTACTATTATATGATTTTATATCATTGATTGTTATACAAGACTCGAATATATGGTCAATTGGTACCATATTTCTTTTATTATGACCATTATATTTATTTAAGAACAGAATAAAAACAAAATATCACTCTCTTGATTTTAATATCTCTAAAAAAATCAAAAGAGTTTATGTTTGATTTTAATTTTTTATTTTAAATATGAATAATTTTTTTTATCATGGTAATTTATTTTTTAATTTTAGTGATTGAATAATTATCTTAAATAACCATTCAGGAGAAACACAGTATTTATTCAATTAATAAAAAAATAAAATAAATTATTTTAAAAATATTTAAAGTATTAAAATTTGGGTGAATTATTATGTTTAAAAAAATCAGTTAAATATAACATAATATTAATGTTTTAATGTATTATATTTTATTTATATCTTTGTTTTTATTTCATTAATGTCAAAATAAATAAATAGTGTTAAAGATGACATTAATGATAGTTTATGTAAATAATAATTTGTTAAATTATTTAAAAGTCCTAGAAATATTGAAATCATACAAGTTGGATAATATATTGTCTATTAATCCATATATTGTCCATTTATGAGTCAATTTTCTCCTTATAAGTTAAATTATAACCATTTAATATTAAAAAAGTTGTTACCATGGTTAAGAAAAAATATGGTTAACCAATATATTAAACCAAAATATAAGGTTAAAAGTTGCACAAAAACATTTCCAAATTTTATTATCTAATTTAATTCTGACCTTATTCCTTTTTCTTTTAATATATGGTAATTTCTAAGAATTTTTATTGAAAACTAATTAATTATATTTTAATCATTTTTATAATTCCAAGTGTGTAATTTTCATCCCTTATAAAAGGAAACCCATCTCTCTTCTATTTATACCACTTTAATCCATATATCTCAGAAAATATCATCTATAATATCATCTTATTATCGTTAAATATATCTTATATTTTTTTTTATTTCCAAAATAACATCCATTCAAGGCTTAAGGTGTAATCCAAAAGAGGTTTTCCAATGAATAGGTATAACTCTTAACCAATTTTTTTCAATTTCATTTCATTTTATAACTTATCTAAATATACGGTATACATTTTAAAATAATGAATTATGTATATTTAATATAATTATTTCTTATTATGATTATTTTAACAACTTTTTTCACCTCCTTTTCATCCTATAGAAAACAAAATCATTACTCATGCGTATGTACAACTTACCGCCTCCACAGAGTAGTGTAATTCATTTTTTATCACGAAATTTTATGTATCATTAAAATTATAGAATTAATATTTATATATGATATTTTTTATATAAATATGATTCCTTAGTTATAATATCATTCATACCTTATTTCCTTTCCAACCATTGGAAAACAATAATGTCGCTTGTGGGTATATGTGGACAACAACCTACACAAAGCGATGTGATTCGTTTTTTATTTTATTTTGATATGGGTGGAAATATGGATATATTTAAGGAATATATAAGATATATATGATATAATAATAATTATTTAAAATTTTATTATTATTTAACTTTCTTTTATTCCATCCATCAATAAATGGAAACAACATTTAAGTGTGAGTATGACTTACCATATCCATGATGGCATAATTCATTTTTCTATCTCCACATTTTATGGATGAATATAGATATATATATATATATATAATTAATATATGGGATATTTATTTCATTATTAATATTCTAGAGATGATGGTACCACAATCAATTTATAAGAACCGGGACTGTCGATCTGAAACATGCATGAAAAATGAAGATGTTATCACCCTGAATAGTTATTTTAATAAAAAACTGTTAATAAATGGGTGATATGATGTAATAAGTAAATAATATATTGTATTATATATATTATTATGGTTCTATAATACATTTATAATAAATATATATTTATTATAATTTATTAATGAACGCATACAAAGAAATATGATACATGAGGTAAGGGATTTAAGTTTTAGTTCATTTTTAATCAGGATTATTTATGCTTGACTTTTAATTCATGAAACTATATGATTATTATTTAATGATTCCATTAAATGTTTATTCTCATATGGTTGTTTTTTGATTTAAATGTTTTCATTTCATTTTCCACTCTTTAAAAACTCAAAATACAGAAATAATGTTTTCAAGGAAACGGACTTTATTTCTCTCTTCGGTTGAAAATCTATTTTCTTCTATTTCCATGTTTTCTATAAAATATTTTCACAAATGTTTTACTATTATCTGATGATTATTTAAATTTATTTTTACATTTTTTTATTTTTTATAAAACAATTTCAAATTAATCATCCTATCACTTTCTGAATGTGGTACTTTTGACTTTTTACCAAAAATGTGAAAACAATCATTGTTTTAATAAACATTACAAGAATAGAATTTCCCTTAATTATGAATGCTAAATTATTTTAATATTACTTTAAAATTTTACATCATTATTTTCAAAGAAAATGGTTTCAATAATATTTTTTAAATTTTATATTTTGAATAAGTTATTTATAAATTAAATTTTTATTTTATTCAAGTAGTATTATAGTGATATTTTAATGGAATTTTCACCATTGATATAATCCTTTGATTTCAATTATTATTTACTAGGGATGTGATCCGATGATAACATCCTTATTGTTTCCATGGATTATCTATGATTGTGATGATTCCATGTTTATGAAACCCTATGGATTTACATGGGTTAAGTTATAAATAATTTATGACATGTTTATGAATTTTTTTTTCTTTTAATGGGATATGAAATGATTATATGATGAATTTTATATGATCATGTGGCACAAATATGTATGGTTTTCATGATTTGGTGGGTGGGATTTGAATTTTATATCCCTCCAATTCATTGGGTAAAGCTTTATATCTCATGGGATAATTATGGAAAGCAAGTTGATACACTTTATCCACTATGAGAACCAATTCGATGTACTTAATCTACTATGGGAAAAAACGTTGTGTTCTTGGTCCACTATGAGAAATGGGTAATGATTCCTAACCCATCATGATATTGGAAATAGTTTTTGATGTATAATCCACTATGATTTGATGGTCACAATAGTTGACCATGACATATGAAATTATTTCTATACTTATAATGGTTCCATACATATATGACCTGAATATATAGTTAATGATTTATTTATAATGATTTATCACTCTTATGATTCATGTATTTTGAAATGATAAAGTTTTATTCCATGAATCATGATTATGATTCATGATAGATTGGATATAAACATTGTAAGTTTTTTTCATAATCTCATGCCTGTATTCTTATCTTATTTTTTCCATATGATCACTTATTGATATCTCCCGGGTTTATGCTTATTGGCCATATATTCACACCCTTTATTATATTTCCTCTCCCCATGTTATAAATAAATATTTATGTATTGAATATCTTTGAATATTGATCTGTAGGATGATATTAATGAGAGATGTTGAATTTGTTTCATGAAATTAGAAGATTTTATATCTAGTATCTAAAGACACTAAACCTTTATGGTCCTTGGGTGTGTATTTTTAAAATGTGTTGAATATTCATCTAAAAATATGTAATATTTTTGTATAAAACTAATAGGTATCTCTATTTGGTATCAAGAGATAATATTATTTAATATTTAGATATTATGATTAGAAAAAAAATGGAGTAAACCTTAAGAATAAGTCTAAGTATATAATAAACTCCTCAAGTTTTGATAATGACCATGGATAACCTATGTTAAACCTAAGGTTCCTTATATTGAGAAGAAGTTTTCATGATTTAGACAACATATGAATTATATTTTATGATTATTTTTTATCTCATCCTAAATATTATAGCCCTAAATATTATATTTTTAATCTTATACATTACTTTTTGGTTTTAGTCAACAGATGGAACCAAAAGAAATTATGCTAATCATGAATGTGATATATAGCACTAAATTATTTTCTACTTAAGAAAACAAATTTTTTGTGATATGGAATTCATAATCTTATTGTTATGCTCATGCAACTTTCTTGGGCCATTAATTATATTGAGCTTCCAAATGATCAAAGGATGGAACAACATACTATTGATTCCATCATGAGGAAACATCCTTCTTATTTTACTGGATATTTTAATCAACTAGTGGATAAGAAATAAACTAGAAACATTGAGAAAATATTATTTGACCTTCAGTTCATAGAATATGAAAAAATATCTCAACAATTTTTCATTTAGATGGAGAAGATGATCAATGGTGTATCCTTATTAAGAATATAAATAAAGAAGAAGAAATTGAATCCATTTATTGGTATGAGTTTAATAGGATATTTTTTAGTAATTATTTCCCTAGTATTATATGTATAAATATGGAGAAAAAATTCCTTGATCTTAAGAAAAATGATGATGAATCCATTGGTATTTATGATAAAAAATTTACAAGTCTTGAAAGGCATGATTTTGGTTTAATCATTATCCCTGAAATAAAAAATGATTGATTATTTGGTAGCTTAAAACCAAGTATCTAAAAGTAATTATCTATAAGATACTTTAGAGATATGAAGAAATAATTTGAGGTGAAATAAAGGTAGAAATATAAATTGGGAATTCCTATAATTAATATAGTTTTGATAAGAAAATGAAGATCTAGTATCATGAAAACTCAAATAAATCACACAGCAGAAAGAAATTATGAACATTTACATGATGGAATTGTGGGAAGAACCATCAAGGAAATTTCATGAAAGAAATTGGGAGGTGATTTAAAAATGTTAAGGTGACTCACAAAGCCTATGATTGTCAAACGTCAACTAATAGGCAGGTTAATGAAATGGATGAAAAGAATACACAAACTAATGCACCACGGACACTCCAATTCTTAAAATGAAAGGAGAATACACATTATGCCAAAACAAATATTGAATCGGGAGTTTTATGAAGATTATCTACGTAAAAAACCTCTTAAGCTCCAAGAAAAGGGAAATATAATGTGATAATGACTTCCAAAGTGGGTTACAATAAAGACATAGTGAATGGTACACTTATCATCCAATCTAAAATAATTAGTATTATTTGATTCTGGATCTACACACTCTTTTATATCTAAGTAATTTAAAAGGTTATCAAATTACCTGCACAATAATTAGATGTTCAGTTAGTGGTAAAAACTTCTAATGGTATGATATTCGCATCTCAAGTCTATATTTCTTCTCTTACTAAACTTCATAGTAAATTACATCCTAAAAATCTTGTAATTCTCCCTATAGTTATATTTTCAGTGATTCTAGGTGTGGATTGGATTTAATTATATAGATCACATATCAATTTCTTGGGAAGGGAATTCATATTTCATATTCTAAATGAACCTACGTACCTTTATCTGCGTGAGGATGAATGAGAACATCCAATGGACAATAATTATATCTTATGGGTCTTAATTTCTATCAATAAAGCCTATTTATCTCATATAGTTGGTGATAAAATCAATATTGAAGACATGCCTATTGTGTAGGATTTTGTTGATGTCTTTCCATAATATTTTCTTATTCTACCTCTGAATCATGATTTGATATTTCAATAGAACTCAAACCTAGTGATTCACCTATTTCAAAGACCCATTATAGAATATCCCCTATTGAGTTGTAGGAATTAATGAATGAACTCCAAGAGAATCTTGATAAGGGATTCATATACCTAGTGATTCACATTTTATTTTTGTTAAGAATATGTATGGGTCAATGCATTTTTGCATTGATTAAATAGAATATAACAAGATCACTATCATGAACAAGTTTCCACCTCCCCATATTAATGATTTGGTTAATCAATTATGAGGATATCAATACTTTTCTAAGATTAACCATCATTCTGGATATCATTAATTGAGGGTTAAAATGTGGATATACCAAACACAACCTTCTGTATGAGGTATGGGAATTATGAATTTATAGTGATTCCATTTAGACTTACTAATTCCCCTATTGTCTTCATGAATTTAATGAAAATAGTATTAAGATATTAAATTCTCAATTTTTTGGTAGTATTTATAAATGATATTCATAAATATTGAAATATAAAGAAAGAGTATAAATATTATTTGATAATGGTGTTAATGACCTCGAGCAAGGATAAGTTACATGAAAAATTCACCAGGTGTGAATTTTGGTTTCAAAAATCTTCATTATTAGGTTATATAATTTCAAGTGAGTGTAAATCGATAGATCCTTAAAAGATTTAATTTGTTGAGAAATGGACTAGACCAACCACAGTAACCAAAATCTATATTTTTCATAGTTTGTATAGATATTATTGAGGCTTTGTGACAGATTTTTCATGAATAAATAATCCATTCACCAAGTTGACATGGAAGGGGATCAAGTTTCTATATACAGATGAATGTGAAAAGAGTTTTAAGGAACTAAAGAGATGGTTGTTTAGTGCACTAGTACTCACGTTACCCTTTAGTGGAGACAGTTTTGTGATCTATAGTGATGCAACAAAGAAGGTGTAGGGATTTTTATTCTTGTATAATTACATAGTGATTGCATATTCCTCACACCAATTGAAAATACATGAGAAAAATTACTTGACTCGTGATTTGTATATTTTAATGGTTATTTTTTGCATTGAAAAATGTGGAGGCATTCTATTTTTTCTGAAATGTGTGACATATATATAGATCGTAAAAGTTTTATGTATATATTCACACATAAAGAGTTAAATATGCATCAGAGAAGGTCATTTTAATTGATTAAATATTATGGATCCTCAATTTTTTTCCACCCTATGAAGGAAAACAAAGGTGGTTGATGATTTGATTCAGAAGGACCATGCTAGTCTAGGTATGATAGGATTGAAAAAGATATAATACTTATGGATTTATTGATGATGAACATAAAACCCTTAGGAAATGGGATGGATAATATTTTTCTCAAATAAAATTTTAATTATCTATCAATGTGAGGATTAAATTGGCACAGATAGAATATATAGAATGTAAAATGAAAGTGAGAAATATTATTGAGTTCAACCTTGATTATAATTGAATGATAAGGTTCAAGAACCATGTATATGGTTTTTCTATACCATATTTATAGAAGGATGTGTTGGATAAATCTCATAGATAATCATTCTCTATTCATCATAGATGTTAAACGATGTATATAGACCTAAAAGAGTATTTATAGTGGGAAAACATGTAAAAGGATATTGAAGTGTATTTTTATTGATTTTGAGTATGTCAGTAATTCAAGGCTAATAAACATAAGTATAATGGGATTTTACAACCATTACCCATAAATGACTGGAAATGGGAAAACATTTCAATGGATTTCATCATCGCACACCCAAAAACATATAAAGGCAATAATCATAGTTAGTTTGTAGTCGATCACCTTATAATGTTAGCACACATCATTTCCAACAAAGGAGATTTCTCTCTTGATCATCTTTCTAGGTTATACATTAATGAAGTGTTAAAATTGGATAGATTACAACATTCTATTTTATCTGATTAAGACATGAGGCTTACCATGATGTTATGAATAATTATTAAATGATCTCTAGATATAGAGTTAAGTTTCATTACTTCTTATAATATTTATACATATGGTAAGTATAAGACAACCATTCAAACCCTGGAGGATATATTGAGATATTATTATTTCGATTCAAATGTTTTTGGGATCAAAACCTCCATATAGTCTATTTTTCATAAAAAAAATATATTTTAATCAAGAATTAATATGGGTCCTTCTAAATCCCTATTTCTGAAACTTTCATCGGGGTGCGTGCATCCATCTCGTTTGGGGAAGAATGATGAGTCTTTTTGTTACCCTGCATTCCCGCTTTCCAAAGGTGGGTGGCATCCACTCTTTATTCAGGGACGTCTGCTCCTTGATCGAAACAGGATGATGTGATGTCGTTTCTTCCTTCCATGGATTCCTCCATGGAGCTCATCACCTAGTCTGGGTCTCCCTCATAGATTTAATACGTTGTTCATGAAACTCTTTCCGACGCCATATCTTCATGGACACCAGTTAATTACGCTGCTTCTGTTAGAACATTCCAAGGGGTCCGGTCCGGGCAGCAACATTCGGTTAGGGGAGTTGTCACGTTGGGGCATCACTGGCGTGTCTGGATGCTAGGGGATTGGCATGTCTGTCTTTTTTCCCTTGTTATAGGGGTTCTCAAGGGCGTGGAAGCCTGAGGTATCCCATGTCGAATGTGGGGAACCATATTCCATGGGCATGTATTTAAGGTTTTCCTCAGCTTCCTATGTTTAACACAGGGTATACCGCAAGTTTAATGTCCCGCGGAGACGGATCGGTCTGATCGGAACACTGACTAGAGTGGATCAGATGGAGGAACCCTCCTTGGAGGGAACACCGATATTGGGTCCAACACATGGGTGGATTCCCAAATGCTGCTAGTGGGAGTGGAATGGATTGGCATGATTCCACCAGGATGTGGCAGCCTGGGTAAGAATCAGGATGGATGATGGAGTGGTTGAATAAAGTGGGTGGTAGATGGGATGGAACCGTTATGGGGTGACAGTGGTTTTGGGCTTGATCCTCAAAGAGACTTCCTACGTATCCCCGTGGCATGGAATCAAAGTCCACATAGTTCATCTAGTGATGGCCTCCTGCTGATTGGAGGTTTCAACGGCTTACCGCTGGATTGAGTCGCAATGGCTTACCGCTGAATGGGATCACAACGGCTTACCACTGGATCTGATCACAACGGCTTACCGCTGGATGGGATCACAACGACTTACCGCTGGATGGGATCACAACGGCTTACCGCTGGATGGTGTCACAATGGCTTACCGCTGGATGGGGTCACAACGGCTTACCACTAGATGGGGTCACAATGGCTTACCGCTGGATGGGGTCACAACGGGTTACCGCTGGATGGGTTCAGAACAACTTACTGATAGATGGGATCACAACGGCTTACCGTTGGATGGGGTCACAGTGGCTTACTGTTGGATGGGTTCACAATGGCTTACCGTTGGATGGGTTTACAATGGCTTACCACTGGATGGGATCACAATGGCTTACCACTAGATAAGATCACAATGGATTACCATTGGATGGGGTCGAACCAATGTGATGGGGGTCGGAGAGACCAATGGGTGGTGGTCTTGAACCTCGTGGAGGCTTCCTATGTACCATGCCTTGACATGGATCAGAGACCAAGTGGTTCAGAACAGGTGTCGGTGAACCGACGGAAGATGGACCTGGGGTCCGATGGATGGTCGGCTTGAACCTTAGCGAGGCTTCCTACGTACCATGCCATAACATGGATCACAGTATTCGTAGTTTGGTCGAAAAGGGGCTTGGTACACTGACACGGAGACAGCAGGGGCCAATGATTGTTCGGCTTGAACCTTGTGGATGCTTCCTATGTACCATGACATAACATGGATCAAAGTCCTCGTAGTTCAGCATAGGGAAATACAGTTTAACGTCATGAAGGATGGGGGGATTTGGGGCTTACTCTCTGAGGCAACCCAAGGTGGAGGGGCTTGAACCTCGTGGAGGCTTCATACTTACCATGCCTTGACATTGATCAAAGTCCTCATAGTTCGGGGTGGGTTGGGGCATACACTCTAGGCTTCCCAAGCTATTTGGTGAACTGACATGAAGGGGGTCAGAATGACCAGGTGGTTGAACCTCGTGGAGGCTTCCTACATACCAGCCTTAACATGGTTAAAAGTCCATGTAGTTCGGGATGGGTTGGGGCTTACACTCTATGCTGCCCAAGGTGTTTGGTGAACCAACGTGAATGGGGTCAGAACGACCAGGTGGTGGGCTTGAACCTCATGGAGGTTTCCTATGTACCATGCCTTGACATGGATCCTAGTCCCCATATTTTGGGATGGGTTGGGGCTTACACTTTAGGTTTCCCAAGGTGTTTGGTGAACCGATGTGAAGGGGGTCGGAATGACCGGGTGGTGGGCTTGAACCTCGTGGAGGCTTCCTACGTACCATGCCTTGACATTGATCAAAGTCCATGTAGTTCAAGATGGGTTAGAATGCAGTTTAATTTCATGAATGATGGGGTGATGTCATTGTCGATGCTTACTCTAATCCCATGTGAGTCATGCTCTATGTGAGAAACAAGAGGCAACAAAGGCTTGACGACCACGTCGC
This sequence comes from Viscum album, assembly GCA_963277665.1. Classification (NCBI taxonomy): domain Eukaryota; kingdom Viridiplantae; phylum Streptophyta; class Magnoliopsida; order Santalales; family Viscaceae; genus Viscum; species Viscum album. Next base: position 482,041,796 of record OY728145.1, on the reverse strand, counting down.
GAAAGAGGTTTCCGTGGGAATTGAAGAGGAGTAGGGATTACGCTCTGAGGCAGCCCAAGAAGTCAGGACTTACTCCAAGATGGAGGCCCAAGGGTGACAAAGCGCAGTGGGAGAGGGACTTGGAACCAAAGAAAGTAGGAGCCCCATTCTCTATCACACCATCCGCTAGCCTTGGGGAATAAAAATGGAAGGAGGAGCAGGGATGCTGGCTCCTGGAAGGAAAGGTAGGGGCTTAAACCAAGGCCGCTGCCCTTCCCCCACAGACAAACGCCACTCCCATAAGGTTGATATCATCCCCTGTGGAGACCAGGGGGCATGGAGAATGTACAAGGTGGAGGGAACCCACGTGCGAGGCATGGGGTGAGGTCACAGTTTAACATCATGTGCAGAGGACGATGGTGCTTGGCAGTTTAAAGTCCTGCATCTCGAACGAGGTGGGTTTACTCTGCACCCCTAGGACTTACATAACTGGTACCCTCTCCTCCTTGTGGGTAAGAAGGCCTTGACAACGCCGTAGTAAGGGGGTGTCGCATAGCGAACCATCGAGGGGTCCACATTAGTGTTTCTATGCGAAGAAGCAATATCCAGTAGCGTGCCTATGAGAATAAGCATTAGGCGAAGCAACTCAATGAGCGGTGTCGTCAAGGGGACTTTGAAGTCACATCGTGCAAACCTAGTGTTGGAGATGATGGCCTAGAACCAACTACTTTGTACTTTATTCATTAATAAAAGACTTATCACATCTTGATTGTTCTTCTGCGTGAGAATGCATGTGATAATGTCCTAAGGATAGTTGTTGCATTAAAGGGTCATAGCGGATCCTTGCAATGATGAGAACCCGAAAGTGCCATAACACTGTTCTTGAATATATGTTCTATGGCCAGATGATATTATTTGAGGGACAAATAATTCAGGCCATTAGGGGTGAGGAATCATAAAACTTTGAGGCATCATCTCATGGTGTGAGTCCTTGGAATTATCCAGGAGGATATTATGAGAACGAGACCCGCTAGTAGGAAATCCATAGTTCATAGTGTCATTGGATGTTCCTATCTACGGACGTGTGTATTAATCCTTAGACTTTAAGATTATTATTAATGGGTATTACAACTCGCGCACTTATATGTATTGTTGAAAAATATGATGACACACTGTTCGCAGTAAGGTAGGATACGTTGGGTGCATCACGAGTAATACTGCATTAATAGATAATGCGAGAAAGGATTTTTCCCTTTTGTTCCATAACAGAAGTATATATCTCAGGCCCTTTGATGGAATTGATATAGCTTAAATAAATCCATGTCCATGGTAAGGTATGGGCGAGTTCAATTCCAGAAAGTCAAAGAAATAATAATCGAGCACGTGGGTTGATGACACTAGCATGCAACCCGCTTGATTCGAGATATCATGAAAAGGGGATTATATTACATGGTAAGAATTCGTATGAGGTGACACGTCATTGCGGCATTAACTTCTTTCTCTATGGGTGCCTTAGCGTGTTGTTAGACACTAACCTTGGACTTTAGGCAGTCTCTGCCTAATTCCACTGAGAAAGAGGCCTAGAGGATCACACACTAAGTGTGTCTATGTATCTCAGTTAAATATTAATTTAACAACTTAAATAAAGATTATTCCTGACTGTTGTTTAATAATTATTTAAGGATAACTGGTCGCATTTATTTCGACACAAGTTATTCAAGAGAATATATTGTGGACAAAATAATATTTATTAGTGAGTGATGCAGTTATATTTATTTAAGAAATGAATAGCCATTACTCAAGGTCTAATAAATGTGGTGGAGGAAATAAAGGAAAGTGGAAAATAAAAGTACATGTTGTGTATATTAAATATACATGTCGTTTAGTTTTATGTAAAATGCTTACACGCCGTGTATTAATGATTTCACATCATGTAGTTTTTCTTGTCAAGATTTTGAGGATATAATATTGTTTTATTAAATGATATTTATTATAATCAGCGTGGGAGAATGTCAAGGAATTAATAATTTGACATGGGGGTTTTCAATAAGAGTTAATAAAATAAATAAAACATGTAACGCGTTAATTTATTTTCATAACTCTATAAGATCAAACCCGATTATAAATATCCTCACAACCCCAACACTTTTTGACAAAATAATCGTTGTGCACAACAACTTTGGAGAATTCATTCAAGGCTGAAAGAACTCCTTCCTCCAAGAACGCTCTCAAGACTGAGAGACCAAGGCGATCGAAGGCGGACATCACAAGCGAAGGTTCTTTTGCGCTAGCACCTGGATATCCCTTCGGAGACATCTGGAGATACGTGGCACATGTGTGGATCACCGCTAGAGGAATCCTACACTTGGATTCTACGATGCAACGATGGATCACAGGATCGTGACCGGAGACATCAATGAAGAAATAATTCCACCAAGGTAATTCTTTTGAATTAATTAAATTAATTATAACCAACATATGATGATCCTATCTCTATGGTTCTGGGATTCCCTCTTTTGTTTTTCATTCTTCGTTCTATTCCAAAGATTCGGTATGTTATATCATGAAGGATCTCAGTTTGAACGTTGTTTAACGCTAAAATTAAAGTTGGGTAAACCCACCAATGCACTTCCGCTGCGCCCGGAACCTACATGTGGTATCATAGGGGTCATATCATTGATTATAATTATTTAGTTTTTCGTTGATGTTTTACACATTTATTAATTTAGTTGTTTCAATTCAAGTTTAATCGTTCTAGAAAAAGGAATCTCGAGATATGATCATCCTCCCTCATTTCTCATTCACCTAACAGAAATGAATTTTTCTTTAAATTTTGATTAAAATAAAATAGAAGAACTCATCCGGAGGAGCCAAACGTTTCTGTCCGTACAACACCAGAATAAACGGCGTGTATTCAGAAGTACATGTTGTGTAGTCTAGGTTCAATGCATTGATTGATCCGCCAAATCAGGCCGTGTATTGGAGTATACCTATGTCATTTATGACACCGTGTGTTGAACAAGAACAAGTGGCACACAGTTTCCAGATTACACGTCGTGTGGTCCAACTGAACACGGCGTGTAGTCCCTTTGGATTCAAGTTGGACCGTGTACCTCATACACGGCTTGCCCGGCTAGAAACCGTGTAACGCGGAAACTACACGGCGTGTGTCCCACAGAACACGTCGTGTACTCCAAAAATTTCTGAAGTACATTAACATGCCATGCCCTAGGGCATGTACTTCTGATGGACGGTGAAGAAAAGTACACACCGTGTAGTCAAAACTACACACCATGTACTCACCCAAATTATGCAGATTTATTAAAATTTATTATTATATTATACAAACCCTTGAGGCGTGTACCATGGTGTAGGCGTAAAGCTGAGCCACAACATGTGATCGGTGTTTTATATATATGTGTTTAATTTAACATCTGCATAATGAACGGGAATTCACCGGGTTGTCTCCAACATACAAGTTACGTACAAGGATAATTTTAAATGAATTTATTTGTTTAAAATTATGATGGATGAGAATAACAAGGAAGTTCAGAAAAGGTTCTAAGATAAAAGGATTGATTAATTAAAGATAATTAATTGATTCGAGCGTGATTTATCTTAAACAAGAACGATTAAATAATTTAATGCTAGTTTTATTTATGAGTAATTATCGTTGCATGTATAGATGATCATGAGCAAGACCGAGACCTTTGTATGTGAATGGTTTCTTTTAATTTATTTATTTAAATTAAATTTGTTGGTTTGTGAGCCATCTCCTCATTAATATGTAGGGCCTGCGCGCCCAAGGATTATTTTATGTAAAAACATCTTTTTACCCCTCACCTACATGTCAGATGAATGCATATGTAATGGATGGAGCTCCCAAGCTAGTGGAGGTAGCTCAAGTCATGAGAAAAGGTGAATCCAATCCAAGGAGATACAAAGGTGGATAGGTGGAAAGCTATAAACACAAACCCAAAAGGTTCAAGGAGTTTTTCCCCTAGGTCTTGGGTTAGTTTATCAACCGCTAGATAAACTAACCAATAGAAAAAGCTCATGATCATACCATTTAATTTATTTTTTTCAGTTGCATGGTTTATTTAATGTGGGTGTGTTTTCACGATCACACAATTAATGAATTAAACGAGCATGCAAGATGGAACTAAAATAAAACCGGCTTATACGTAAATATTATCTTAGAAATGGTTAATCACTTAAGTACATCACACTTAACATAACAAGCATGTAATCAAAGATAATAAAATGGTAATTTACGTATAAGGATAAAATCCCTCAAAAGAAATATTATGTCGGTATATCCTTCCATAATCTTGGTTAGAATCGAACCATAGTTCAAAGTGATTGACCAACCCTAGTTAGGGTGCTTTCAATTATCGGGGAATTCTAATTCAAGGTTTTGGGTTGACTTGACTTGGTTCGCATCAAGGGTTGACTTCCACAGCAGGACTTGGTGTGACTAAGAGGCAAAGGTTGAGGAAATCCAAAATAAAAGGATTTCTGGATTGGGCAGTCCACTTAGCGGATCAAGGAGCTACGAGTTAATGCAGTTGGAATTTGGAATTCCTACCTAAAACCCTTCAAGTTGCTTGACCAACCCTAGTTTGGGTAATGTGAAGGGAAATATTGATCCTTTCCACTAGAATATTCAGGCAACGGAATATTCTGAAGTCAATGGTGAGGGCTATTGGATTTTGATAAAATAGTGGGAGACTAATAAGTATTAATTTATTTATTTGTCTCAGTTTTGTAATAAAGTACTAAACCTTTTCTCATCTTAATTTTTAGAAACAACAAGAAAATGACTTCAAACATATCATTGCGAACCATACTCGAGAAGGAAATCCTTCTCACCAGCACCAATTTCCAAGAGTGGCAGAGGCGTTTACGCGTCATCCTTTGCCACAAAAGGAAATTGTATGTGCCGGAAGAGCCTATTCCAGTTGCGCCTGGGAAAGAGGATTGTGATGAGGAATTATCTCTCTATATAAAACACATGGATGATACCATAGATTTCCAGTGTTTCATGTTATAGGCCATGTCCAATAAGATCTTTAAGCAACATGAAAACATGGGCGCGTGTTGCATGATGTCTCACCTTAAGGATCTCTACCAAGAGAAGGTGAGATAGGAGAGGTATGAGATCTCCAATGCTTTGTTTACAACTAATCTTGGAGATTCTGTGCCATCAAGGCCTCATGTAGTAAAGCTTATTGGCTACATTGAACGCCTGCACATCTTAGGGATTAATTTCCCGGATGAGATGCATACAGATCTCATCCTATCATCACATCCCAAGACCTTCTCTAGCTTCATTGTCAATTATAACATGTGAGTCAATGAGAAGAGTCTATCGGAGCTTCTTACCTTGATTCTCCAGGTAGACAATGACATGGGGCATAACAAACCCACAGTCCTTATGGTGAACAAGAAAAGAAAGGACAAGGCAAACGGTCCAAAGACTTATAAATGGTCTAAACCCCCGAGCACCATCCCTCCAAGAATGGGAAGATCCAGAGGCATGGCATGGAACAGGATGCGGTGTGTTTTTCATGTGGAAAGCAGGGCCACTGGAAGAGGAACTGCACCCAGAAGTGTGGGGATGCTAAAGGTGTGTTCATTATCAAGTGTAATCTTTCCATTTCTACACATTGGGTATTAGATATATCATGTGGGGCTCACATCTATATTCAAAGGCAGGAACCAAGTAGATTGAGAAAGATTTCCAAAGGAGATGTGGATCTTCGAGCTGCCAATGGCGCAAGGCTGGCTTCGTTAGCTACTGGCGATTACCACCTCTCATTGCCGACTGGAATGATTTTGGTTTTACATAACTGTTATTATGTGCCTAATTTTACCAAGAACATAATTTCTTTATCTTGTTTGAATATGGATGGATTTATTTTCATGTTTGGAAATAAGGGTTGTCTCTTTTATAAGAACAGTGTATGTTATGGTATGGAAAATTTAAATAATGGTTTGTATGTATTAAATTATGAAAACCAAGTGTTGGAAATCGATAACGAAATAAACTCACATGACTCATACATCACCCAGTTGTGGCATCACCGTCTTGGTCATGTGAACGAGAAGCGCTTGACAAAGATCTACCAAGATGGCTATTTAGACTCTACTGAGCTAAAACCACTTGATAGATGTCACGCTTGTTTACAAGGAAAAATGACCAAGAAGCCTTTTGGTGGACTGGGTGAAAGGGCCAAAGATCTTCGAGGATTGGTACACACATATGTGTGTGGACCATTTCCAGTAGAAGCTAGAGGTGGATATTCTTACTTTATTACTTTTACTGAAGATTTTAGTAGATATGGTTATGTCTACTTAATGAGGTATAAGTCATAGGCCTTAGAGAAATTTAAGGAATTCAAGAATGAAGTAGAGAATCAGCTTGGTAAGAAGATAAAGAAGCTTCGATCGGATCGAGGTGGAGAATATCTGAACCAAGAGTTCATCGATCTTCTACGGGATTCTGGGATTCTATCTCAGCTCACTCCTCCTTATACACCGCAGTGGAATGGTGTTAGTGAAAGGAGGAACCGCACCTTGTTAGACATGGTGAGGTCGATGATGAGTCATGCGGATCTTTTATTATCCTTTTGGGGATATGCATTACAAACTGCAGCATACACATTAAACTGAGTACCAACTAAGGCAGAAAATGGAATTCCCTCCAAGCTATGGAATGGAAAGAAACCCATTTTGTTGCACACACGTGTATGGGGATGCGAGACGTTTGTTAAGGCCTCCTCAGGCAACAAGCTAGAACCCTGGGCACGAGGTGTATCTTTATAGGATATCACAAGGAAACTAAAGGATATTACCTATATAACCCTTCATACAAGAAACTGATTGTCGCTAGACAAGTTGTCTTTCTTGAGAGGGAGAACATATTCAAGAAGGATAGTGGGAGCAAGATTGACTTTGACAAAGTTGATCGCTCAAGATACACAGGAGTTGGTATAGGAACAAGTTCCACAGGTTGTCGTGGAAGAGGTTCCAGAAACAAAAGTACTGCGTAGGAGCTCAAGAGAGGTAAGGGAACCAGAGAGATTTGGTTTCCTAGTCACTAAGGATGGTGAATCATTATTGTTGGACAATGATGAAACTCTATCCTATAAGGAAGCAGCAGAAATCTCATAAGCTACAAGATGGCTAGAATCTATGAATTTTGAGATAGATTCCATGTATCCAAACCAATTTTGGGTTCTGGTCGATGAGCCAGTTGATGTAAATCATGTTGGATGCAAATGGGTATTCAAGAGAAAGCTTGACATGGAAGGTCAAGTTAGAACCTATAAAGAAAGGCTAGTGGCTAAAGGGTTCAGATTGTGTCGAGGAATTGAATATGATGAAACCTTCTCGCCAGTTTCCATGTTTAAATCCATAAGAATCATACTTTCCATAGAATCTTACCATAACTATGAGGTTTGGCAGATGGATGTCAAAACAGCATTCCTTAATGGGAACCTTCAGAAAGATGTCTATATGACACAACCAGAAGGGTTTGTGACACCAGGTGAAGCCAAATGGGTTTGAAAGTTGCAGAAATCCATTTGTGGATTAAAGAAAGTATCCAGGTCGGGGAACATTCGATTTGATGAAGCCATAAAGGAATTTGGTTTCGTTAATAACGAATGTGATCCATGTGTTTATAAGCGGTTTAATGGGAATGCGATCATTATCCTAGTAGTATATGTTGATGACATATTGCTTATTGGAAACGATGTACCAGTCTTACAGTCAGTTAAGGACTATTTGAATAAGTATTTCTCTATGAAGGACTTGGGTGAAACAATCTACATTCTAGGGATCAAGATCATTCGTGATAGATCCAAGAGGCTGCTTGGACTAAGTCAGGGTACATACATTGACCGGATACTAAAGAGATTTAGTATGGAACAATCCAAGAGGGGATTAGTTCCAGTGTCACATGGCCTACATCTTTCTAAGAAAATGTGTCCTTAGACACAACAAGAGAAAGATATAATGAGTAAGATCTGATAAGCTTCGGCTATAGGATCCATCATGTATGTCATGTTATGTACTAGGCCTGATGTTGCCTATGCACTGAGCATGGTAGGAAGATATCAAGCAGATCCCGGAGAACAGCATTGGATTGCTGTTAGGACTATCCTTAAGTATCTGAGAAAAACTAAGGATGTGTTCCTAATGTATAGAGGAGATGAGGAGCTTGTCATCAGAGGGTATGCTGATGTTGATTTTCAGACAGATCAGAATGATCTGAAGTCGCAATCTGGATATGTTTTCTGTCTCAATGGAGGATCTGTGATCTAGAAGAGTCAAAAGAATCCAGTTGTTTCCGATTCTACAACAGAGTCTGAATATATAGCGGCTTATGATGCAGCCAAAGAAGCTGTCTGGATTCAGAACTTTTTCAGGGAGCTTGATGTGGTGCCTAGAAGTAAAGATCACATTACATTGTATTGTGATAATATTGCAGTGTTGGCTCTTGAAAAAGAACCAAGGTCACATCAAGGGACAAATCATATACTCCGGAAGTATCACCTCTTGAGGGATTTCTATCAAATGGATGAAGTTGTAGTGGGCAAATTTTCCACAGAAGAGAACGTGGCATACCCCATGACTAAAGGCCTATCTCAGTAGAAGCATGAATATCATGTGAGATCTAGTAGTTTAAAGGTTGTTAGTAGTTGGCTCTAGTCCAAGTGGGATTATATTAGAGTTGGTGGCCTAGAACAAACTACTTTGTACTTTATTCATCAATAAAATACTTATCACGTCTTGATTGTTCTTCTGCGTGACAATTCATGTGATAATGTCCTAAGGATAGTTGTTGCATTAAAGGGTCATAGCAGATCCATGCTATTATGAGAACCCGGAAGTTCCATAACACTGTTCTTGAATATATGTTCTATGTCCGGATGATATTATTTGAGGGACACAAATAATACAGGACATTAGAGATGAGGACTCATAAAACTTTGAGGCACCATCTCATGGTGTGCGCCCATGGTAATATCCAGGAGGATATTATGATAATGAGACCCACCAGTAGGAAATCCACATGTCATAGTGTCATTGTATGTTCCTATCTACGGATGTGTGTATTGATCCTTATACTTTAAGATTATTATTAATGGGTATTACAACTCGCTCACTTAGATGTATTAACGAAAACTGTGACGACACACTATTCGCAGTGAGGTAAGATACATTGGGTGCGTCACAAGTAATACTGCATTAATAGATAATGCAAGAAAGTATTTTTCCCTTCTGTTCCATAACAGAAGTAGATATCTCAGGCCCTTTGGTGGAATTGATATAGATTAAGTAAATCCAGGTCCATGGTAAGGTATGGGCGAGTTCAATTCCAGAAAGTAAAAGAAATAATAATCGTGAACGTGGGTTGATGACACTAGCATGCAACCCACTTGATTCGATATATCGTGACAAAGGGATTATATTACATGATAAGTGTTTGTATGAGGTGACATGTCATTACGGAGTTAACTTCTTTCTCTATGGGTCCCTTGGCGTATTGCTAGACACTAACCTTGGACTTTAGGTAGGCTCTGCCTAATGCCACTGAGAAAGAGGCCTAGAGGGTCACACAATAAGTGTGTCCATGTATCTCAGTTAAATATTAATTTAACAAGTTAAATAAAGATTATTCCCGACTGTGGTTTAATAATTATTTAAGGATGCATGATCACATTTATTTCGACACTAGTTATTTGAAAGAATATATTGGGGATGAAATAATATTTATTATCAAGTGATGAAGTTATATTTATTTAAGAAATAAATAGCCATTACTCAAGGTCTAATAAATAAGGTGGAGGAAATAAAGGAAAGTGGAAAATAAAAGTATATGTTGTGTATATTAAATATGCACGCCATGTAGTTTTATGGAAAACGAGTACATGCCGTGTATTAATGATTACACGCCATGTAGTTTTTCCAGTCAGGATTTTGATGATATAATATTATTTTATTAAATGATATTTATTATAATCAGCGTGGGAGAATGTCAAGGAATTAATAATTCGACATGGGGGTTTTCAATAAGAGTTAATGAAATAAATAAAATGTGTAACATGTTTATTTATTATCATAACTCTATAACCTCAAACCCGATTATAAATATCCTTACAACCCCAATACATTTTGACAAGAGAATCATTGTGAAAAACAACTCTGGATAATTATTTCAAGGCCGAAAGAACTCCTTACTCCAAGAATTCTCTCAAGACCGAGAGACCAAGGTGATCGAAGGTGGACATCGCAAATGAAGGTTCTTCCACACTAGCACCCGGAGATCCCTTCGGCGACGTCTGGAGATACGTGGCACATGTGTGGATCACCGCTAGAGGAATCCTACACTTGTATTCTATGACGCAATGATGGATCACAGGATTGTGACCGAAGACATAAATGAAGAAATAATTCCACCAAGGTAATTCTTGTGAATTAATTAAATTAATTATAAACAACATATGATGATCCTATCTCTATGGTTCTGGGATTCCCATTTTTATTTTTTGTTCTTCGTTCTATTCCGAAGATTCGGTGTTTTATATTGTGACAGATCTCAGTTTAAACGTTGTTTAAGGCTAAAATTAAAGTTGGGTAAACCCACCAACGCGCTTCTGCTACGCCCGGAACCTACACCTGGAAGGTCACACGGGAAAAGGAATTGCTAAGCAGAGGGGTCCATAGGTAAGGGAATTATGAAGCTTTGTTGATCCGCGTGGAGGAGGGCACTTGCGAAGGGGTGTGCTTTGCGAATTGGGGTGCCTTATCCTAATCATAGGGAAAATGTGCATATGGTGGTGCTTCACTAAGTGGAAAGGAATTCGTGGAGCACAGCCTCACGGAGCAAAGGTGTCTCACAAAGCAGGGTGTCGGGAAGCAATGTGCTTCGTGATGTATAGTGACCCTACCGTATCATGTTGATCATGTGTACATGAGGGGTGTTTTGAGGATCATAAAAGCTTTGTGATAGCCTGGGTCCCCTTGGGGATCCCCTTCCTTTGCGAAATCCCTTAGGATTCGTGAAAGGAATCCCTCTCAGAAGAGGGGATCAAAACGAGATAATGGGGAGGCACTTCGCGAAGCAGAAGTACCTCACACAGCTCATGGTTCATCGAGTGGAAGAATACATCATGATTTAGGATCTGGGAAGCCGAAAGGTCAGATTGTCCGTCGTTTGGGATAAGGGGTAGCCCAGTATTTATAGGAAAGGGGCGTCGCGGATCAGAACTGATGTGGCACGAAGGGGAACATGGTTTCTTCGCGGCAGGCTTGCTAACGTCAAATACATTCACGGAGCATCCTGCCTTTTGTGCTTCACAGCGGGTTCATGGACTTACAATGGGTTCATGGAGCGTCCTGCCTCTGTGCTTCGCGGTGGGTTCGTAAACATCAAATGGGTTCATGGAGCATCCCGCCTTCATGATTCGCGGTGGTTGCGGGGCTGAGGAACTCCGTGAAGTGGCTTCGTGAGGCATTCATTGGGGCCTTCTTTGGTCCTCTTCTTTGTCCTGAATTTTGGTGCCAAAATATTCCCCCCCCCCCTCAGACTTGGATCCTTGGAGAGATCAGGGTTCAAAGTCTGAGTTAAATCACCAAAATCCTCGGTCGTTCGTAGTTCTGACTTGCAAAGAGGGATCGTGTGGCGGATAGGGAATGCGGGGGACGAGCGTGTCGCGAAGATCTGGGAGAACTGGATGCGCCACAAAGCTTCGAAGGTCATCGCCTATAAATAGGGGGTATGCTGTCTCTTTCTTCCTTTCCCTTCTCTGTGAATTTTTCCTAGTGCGCTCTCGATCCACGAAGCTCCGCATACTCTGCGAGTGTTCTCTACGAATAGAGTCTTCGCGGTGCACAGCGAATCCTTGACTCCGCATTTGCGCTCCACGACCCAGCTTTGAATGCCTAGGCAGTGTTGTGTGAATAGTCTTCACGAATGGACTTCGCGAACATGCTCTGTGAATGATCTTCACAAACGAGCAAAAAAAAAGTCCATGTTTCAGAACCGAATGGCCCACCAAGAAGCTTCCTATGGGTTCCTTGCGAATGTCTCCCGAAGGGATGAAATGGAAAATAGTCTGGGTCTAGGAGAGCTAGTCTGTAGCCACTCGGACCATAGTTCATTTGTGGAGCTACTGTCTGAGATCCATAAGAACTACCCGATGTGCAGGAGGTTTCCCTTGTATGGATTCGAGCTTATGGATGACGTCTTCATCCCTGAGGCATGTAGGGACGATCCAACTTACTGGTTCCGGAGTGTGATGTTTTAGCACCGATGGTTTAGGGAGCCCGACGGTCATGCCCAGGAGGACTACACGCCTATAATTGTCGACTGCCTATACAATCATCTGAACAATGTCGATGGGAAGGCATTGTAGCTAGAGACGTCCCCTCTCCTATATTGAACCATCCTTAAGGAAGCTCTAGGGAACCCGAAGAAGGGGTGGTCCGAGTAATGGGACCTGCGCCGGGGTGGAAACATTACAGATGATTGGTCCTGGGCCTCCTGGGTAGGGGTCTCGTGTGAGGAGATTGAAGCAGATCTAAGAAGAGTGGGCATGTATGAGGTAGCTTGGGCTTCCCGGTTTCACAATTACAATACTAAGAAGCTAATTTCAGAGCTATTGAGCCGATGGTCACTGGGGACCAATACCTTTCACTTATGTCATAGAGAGGTCGGCATCAGCTTATGGGATGTGCATCAGATCTCGGGAGTCCCAATAGTGGGGGTGATGTGCGATGAATTCCTCTCGGTGATGGGTGAGTGGAAGGATCCGGATTAGATTCCATGTCTGGTAATGGCATTGATGGAGCTCGTTCCCAGGGGGGACAAGGAGGCCGTGAGGGATGTTCACTTTAGGCGGTGGTTCAAACAATTCCTGAATTTCTCGGAAAATAGGCAGTTTCTAGAAAGGCCTCGAACTTGCCCAAAGGGGCCCCGAAGCAAGGAACACTCTTACTGGAAGCTGTTGGAGAATAGCCAATGTAAGACCTGGGGGTTCAGCGTCTGCACCAAGAAAAAAACAATAATCAGGATGGCGGCATTCATCGCTGCCCTCATCTGTGGTTGGATCCTGCCGGTGAGGGATACAAACATGGGATTGCTCTAAGAACCTTTATCATGGCATTCACATTGGCGATAGGAGGGAGGGTCAACCTAGGTATCCCGATGCTCGCTAAGTTGTACAAACTTTTGTGGAACATAAGTGAGGGGAAAAGGCCACAGAGGGTATGTGGGTCGTTCCATCTTTTGTACAGGTGGATGGCGGTGCACATCTGGGGGGTCTATGAGTATTCGAACCCCATCTCACCTCCAGGGTCAAAATTCCACCCATCGATCCTGAATGTTGCGAGGATCTTTCCGACCAAGATGATCATACCATCGGTTCTGAACTATGTGTGGAGGGTAGAGGAATTGAATTTCCACCCATTCCCATTGCTGACGGGGGACTTCACAGATGATGGTCAGGGAATGGAAGAGCACCGGGCCTACCTCTTGGCCTTTCGAGGTGGAGTCTTGCTGGCCAGGGTCGACCGTGAGTGTCTCTGCGAGCCATACACCCCACACCAGTTTTCAAGGCAATTCTGGTTCATGTAGTGACTAACCCCGCAGGTTTAGTTGGAGGTTCATCACGATGAGGACCCGTGTGTGATGAGGCAGATGTGGCTCATGTTCACATGGTAAGACGGGAAGATGAGGAATGTACTGCCTCCATCGACAGCCATCCTTGGGTTGTTAAAAGAATATTCCCAGCGCTGGGAGGCGTCCTACGCAGGGGAGATGCTGAAGTGACCAACCATCCTTGTCGGTGAGGGTGAGCTTCCCCGACCTCGGGGCTGAGGCCGGAAGGCGGAAAGGGCATCCCGCAGTGGTAGGGCTCGTGTAACGACAAAACCTGCACCATTTGAGGGGGAAGTAGTGGTAGTGGATCTGGAAATGGTAGTGGATTTTGTGGTCCCAAGAGAGCAGAGTCATCCAGAGGCGCGGCCACCGAGAGGATTCTGCAGGATTTCTACTTAGGTCCCAGGGAAACAATTGCGCTATATCGACCTACTGGAGAATGCTATCTTCCCGGAGGCCTGGGACATCTGGGAAGTCAACTAGAAATTCCTCAACCCATATGAGTTATGGCAGCACCTTAACCGCCTTGGGAAGGAATTTCCGGGGATTGGCCCCATTAGGGATGGTTTTGCAGTTTCTCATGCGGAGGTGGAGAAATACATAGCCGAGCTGGAGGACTTTATCCACTCTTGTGGTGCCATGCACCTGATGACAGACCGAGTCAGGGTGCTATTGGGTCATACGGTCCCTCTGCAACTGTCAGTTGTTGACCTGAGGGAGTGTTTCCCTCTTTCAGAAGAATCAGATGAGTCCTCCTAGGGAGACGAGGCCAGTTAAGAGAGTCCCCTGGAGGAGGGTGAAGTCGGCAATCGGTCCTTGGATCTCGAAGATTTTTCAGAGTCCCTCGAGGTAAAATCCCAAGTCCCTTCTTCAGGGTCTGCTCTTGGGTTACTCTGGATTCCTTATCAGCGTCTACACTGTGCAGGATGACCTCGTGTGTAGAACTTATTCCCACCCCTCAGTGGGTGCCGACGCAGGACCTTCAGGATCCACACCTAGGGTTGCATCAACTTCCACGTCTGGTGGGGCTAGGAAATTTGTAGCGACTCCCCTGGAGTCTCTAGAACTACCAACCATATACGAGGGGCTGCATCTCAGGGTTCTGACAACATCAGTCCAAGGGATAGGCTAGGGATTTGACCTCTGTAATTCTCCTCTACCAAATTCATGATTTCCATCCCCTGACCAAGTTAGCTGACATTCGCGTCCCCTTTTTGGCGTGTACAGTCCTTCAACTGGCCTGGGTCACTGCGGCGAAATTGGTAGGGACTTCTGGTAGCACCTTTCCCAGAGGCATGCCAACAATCGTGGAGGTGGACGGCTGGCCTACCCAAACTACGGCACTCCCGATCACTAGAGGGGATTCCAATGGGGTTGTGCCTAAGGTTATCGAAGTGGGATCTGATGATGAGGATCAACCAAATAGTCCAGGCCCTACCATACCTGATCCAACGCCAGACATGGACCCAGCTGTGGAGTTCTTAGGGGAATTCCTTACATACGAGCCTACCAATCGCACTAACTAGGACGAGACGGCCTCTGAAGAGGAGGACAGAAAAATAGTCCATTGCCGATCGTGGAAGCTGATCACGTACTTCATCAATAACATCCCCCAAGAACTATGGTTGGATGAGATGGAAAAACTTTGCTCGCGACTGCGTGAATTGTGTGCTGGGGGAGTGGATGCCCAGCGCCCTCACATGCTCGTCCGAGATCTTATGGTGGAGAATATTCGGGAGTATGATCGTGGCCTTGGTGTGGGATGGCAGTAGAGGAATCCAGTGAACATCAAGAGGCTCTAGGAGACCAAAAACAAAGTTGAACGGTTGTAGGCTTGGGCGGATGAGCATTCCTCTTCTCTCGATGCGCAATCAGAGCTCGTCTCTTGGATGAAAGCTCCGCTGGTGGAAGCCAAAGAGGGATTGAAGCGAGCTTCTGAGGAGATGATCGACATCCGGGCCGACGTGGAGTAGGCCCAGATTGCGGTCAACGGATTGCGCCCTCTCACCGTCGAGGAGGAGCGGGAGCTGAACAAGCATCAACAACTCCTGGACGCCACCAACCAGAGGGTGGCAGAGCTTCTATGCTCTTTTGATGAGGTCAACCCATCCATGGGGGGAGTCGAACCACAGGTACTGTAATGATTACAAACCCTCAAATGTAATTTCATGCTTTAATTGTTTGATGTTGTAGAATGCATGAGTTCCATTGTTTACATTGGTTTATTGCATCCTTGTGATGTTCGCAGAGTGTCCAGTGATCATTCCCTAAGCTCACGTGGATTTGGACTGATGTGAGAAACAAGGGGTGACAACCTTATCACCACATCCAAACGTAGGAGTGCAAACCAAGCTTCGGGCATCTAGGGTTTGAACAACCGGTCTTGATTTTCAGGAGGAAATGGGAGAGACCTAATTGGAGAATGAATCTCTCAGAACAACCTAACTACCATTTTCTTAGAGTGCTCTTATGCACGAACAGGGTAATGCTAGGGGTGTTGAAATCGATCCTTACAGATGAGAATTAAAGGTGTAAATCACGATACCTAGGATTCAGAACATTATGGGGGTGGTGTGACAATAAATAATAACAATTGATCATATTAAAAACATAGTATTCTTATTACATTAGCCTGGAATGGGGATAGACAAATGAGGTTCGACTATTGACCATGTTCTAAACACAGGACTTATTGAAAATGTCATCCATTAGTCTTCCAGAACGTTGGCCTAGGACAATAGGCGGGCCATAGGCCAAGAATCCATACTGTTAGGGGGTTCTTCCAGACGTGAAAGTGGACGAGGGTCCGAATAAGGGGGGATCCAAAGCGTGGAATGTGGAGTGATGGTTTTTTTGAATAGAATCCAACACTCTTGAAATTACGCCACCGTGGTGGAAGCACATTAGATGGGTGAATCAGTCTGATCATGGATCATTCAGTCTATTGGCAGAACCTCTCTGGCGAGGGAGCCGCTGCTTCCCAATGTCATTTTGGGGCATCCCGAACTTGTTCAGGGCAAAGTTGCAGTTACATGGTTCCCTACAAGGGGTCAGGATAGGGGCCGTAAATGAGGAGAAATAAGACTTATGATTCCTGGGTCTGGACCCTAGGCGAAATACCAGGGTGTCTCTACATATCCCATGAGGATGGGAATCAAGCCGTACGTAGTTCTGGAAGCACAGTTTAACGTCATGCGGGACGATGAGAATCCTAGATGTGCCGGTGCACATCCCACAAAAGCTACTAAGCCCATGTGAGTCATGCTCGATGTGGGAAACAAGAAGTAAATGGGAATCTCTCGACACAGGGAGGGGCATGTCAGGGCTGAGGGATGCTCGGTAAATGTCGGCCCAATGATGCCAACTCGTCCATGTAGCGCACCTAGACGCGCGAAAAGGTAAAGTCGAGTATGTCGGAATTCCACTTGAACATGAAGAAGTGGAAATGTGTGAATCATGATGCTCGAAATCTAGATCACAATGGTGGCGGTGTGATGATGGAAGATAACTATTGATCGTGACGGAAACACAACATCCACATCGTGTTATCCTGGAATGGGGATAGAAAAATGAGGGTCGGTCGTTGACCATGTTCGAAACACGGGACCTGTCACAAATATTGTCTGATATCCTTAGGAATGTTGTCCCAAAAAGGTATAAGATCCCTTAGGCCTAGCATCCATGCCATCCGGGGGTCCTTTTGGATGTGGAAGAGGATGAGTATCCAAATAGTGAGCTCACGAAGCTTGGACATGGAATGAGGGGAATGTCTCCATGAGAATTCCACACTTCGGGATCTTTGTCAAAACGCATCTAAATACGACAACAAGACTTATTATATAGGGATAATCGAGTCCCTTCCCATAGGGAGATCCTAGTTTAGGGTCGTAGAATTCGTACCATGGATGGGAGGAAACAAGGGAGACTCATGGTGAGTTAATTATAAAACCCGACATGGATGGGGACTTAGGGTTCCAACCACCACATGTTCCTTGGGAATATTTTAGGTCAAGGGACCAAAAACATAGAGTTAATATGGGCCTAAGGAAAAGTGCACAGGAATTCCTACGTACCCCATGAGGATGGGGATCAAGCTGCTCATAGTTCTTGAAGTGGCATGTTAAGGTACCAGTGCCAGGGATAAAGGGGGCGTGTGGGCGTGGCCCGTGCACAAAAAGAAGCGGTATTTGATGTATCTTGTTTGTCCTTTAAGGTGAGTGGTTTTTTTGTGAAGCGACAGGCCTAGGGTATCATGTCCTGGCATCGCCACAAGAATCAAGACATATCGGGCATTGACAACTGGTACGGTGTGTGCCCAATACCAAACATGGTGTCCCCTTAGGTGAGGAAATCACGATCAAGTGTTGTTTTTCATCGTGCATTCAGGACGATAATATCACAATTTAGGGTCATGTGATGGGACCAAGCATGCATTTTAACATCATGCAGCGCAGATGTAGTAGGGAAGATTCTACGTTGGGAATGTGTATGGTGCAATAAAACATACCCTACGTGAATTGGGACATGATACCATATCACATCGTAGGAAATTCTGAGAGGGGAAACTTGGGACAAGGGGCCCAAATAGGGGTAAGAGAGAAAGGGGGAGGAGAAACTAGCTCCCAATTGAGCTGGACTTGAAAACGAGACGTCCGGGTGGTCCTACGTATCCCATAGGGATGGGAATCAAGCCACACGTAGTTTTGAAAAAGGGGCAATATGAAAGTATCTTAGTTTAGGGTCTTAGAACTCGGACCATAGAGAAGTAGGACTATCCCAAGTAAAGGCGGACCTTAACCCACTCCCTAATCCTACTTGAGTTGGACTTGTATTAGGAAACAAGGGAGGATACAGTATTCTCAATACATGAGATGAATACAAAGGGGGAAAATTGGTGAAGCCCCGAACGATCACCCTGTCGCGGATTTTTTCCTCCTAAAGTGCAGATGCGCACTGAGGAATATCACCAAGAGTTTAGATGTTCTACTTGGACATGATGAGGTGGAGAAGGATGTGAATCATGTAACCGACATTTTGGGATTAAATGGTTTGGCGTGGCGATGGAGGATAACTATTGACCATGTTCGGAACACAGTATCCATATCGTGTTAGCATGAAACGGGAACAACAAATGAGCATCGACCGCTGACCATATTCAAAACATGGGATTTGTATCGGATTTTTGCCAGTGACCATCGAGGACGTTGGCTCGTGATGGTAGGAGAGCCCTTAGGCCTGGCATCCATGCCACTTGCGGGTCCCTTTGGGTGTGAAAGGTGATGGAATCCCTAATGAAGGGGAACAAAAATATTGAAAAGCGGGTGGAATCATGTCCGAGCAGAGTCCGACATTCCAGGTACTAAACCAGAGTACCCTTAGGCACATTGACGAACCGCCAAAGAGGGTCGATGAGGGTGCTCAACTTGAGAGTGACCAATTTGAAGGGATGAGTATATAGTAAGGGGATAGATAACTTCCGGGAGGGAGAGGTACATGGTGTGGTCGTTAAAAGCCTAACGTGAACGATGACATAATCCCATTCCACGCCACATATTTCCCTCCTCGGGGAAGGGTAGGCCAAGGGGCCAAGGTGAAATGGAGATTTCTGGAAGATGGGGCTGGAAATGAAGTCTAGACATTCGGGTTGTCCTACGTATCCCATAAAGATGGGAATCAAGCCACACATAGTTCTTAAAGGTACTCAAAGGTAAGATACCCAAGATACCCTAACGAGGGGGGTGTATGACACGGCAAAAAACCCAACGTGAATGAGGACATAATCCTGCACCACACCATACACTCCGGGTAAGAACTTGGGATGGGGCCCAAGAAGGCCAAGGGGCCTGAGGCTGAGCATCAGTTAGGAAGGTCTGACCAGTTTGCAGTTTACTATCTTCTAGTGAGGATGAAGAAGAGGAGTAAGATACCCCAAAACAAGGGAGGTTTACGGTACAGAAAATATCCTGACGTGAATGAGGACATAATCACACACCACACCGTACACTCCAGGAAGAACTCGGGTCGGGGCCCAAGAAGGCCAAGGGGCCTGTGGTTGGGCCTCGGTCAGTAAGGCCTGACCAGTTTTCAGTTTAACATCTTGCAGTGAGGATGAAGAAGAGGCATCTCATCCATGGGTGTGTACGGCATGACGAGTAACCCGACGTGAATGAGTACATAATACCGCACCACACCGTACACTCCCATAAGAGAGAACCTAGGCTGGGGCCCGAAAAGGCCAAGGGGCATGAGGCTAGGCCTTAGTTGGAAGGCCATACACCCTCTTGTGTGGTTATTGCCTCATCAGAGCTCCTAATCCCACGTGAGTAGTGCTCACTGTGGGAAACATGGAGTCGGTCTCAGCTATCCCTGTCAAACGGGGCTTTATAGCTGGCATCACCTGAAGGGAGTTCGTCACTTGGAGATACAACGGGGAAAAATGAACCACTACACTCGATGTTTGGGACATCTTGGGGTGGTCCTAACGATCCAGGACAGCTATTGACCATGTTTCAAACATAGTGTCACTATAGTGACTTGAAATGGGAGCAACAAATGGGCATCGACCGCTGACCATATTCGAAATGCGGGACTTGTATCAGCTTGTTGCTCAACATCCTCGAGGGAGTTGGCCCGAAGTGGTTAGAGATCCCTTAGGCCTAGAATCCTTACCATTCAAGGGCCCTTCCAGATGGGTAAAATGATGGTGGAGTCCCAATCAAAGAGCGGGTGAAGAATAGTTGTACCTATCTCTAAAAGAGGAGAACGTCTCCAAGGAGTGGGATATATGGCCGGATTGAGGTTAGCTCGATGTGAATTGGGGAAAAAAATTCACCCCTGCCATATGTCTTGACCCGAGGGGAAGATTCTGGCATTTGGGCTGGGCTAACAGACGAAATGTCTGGTCGTTCCTACATATCCCATGAGGATGGGAATCAAGCCATACGTAGTTTTTGAAGGCCATGCAGTTTAACGTCGTTCAGTGAAGACGTGGGAGGATAGAAGAATGGGAGTGGGTACATGGTGTAGCCATTATAATCCTTCTATGAGTGGGGCTAAGGAAGCCTACACAATATCATGCAAGGATCCTCCGAGAAAGCTATAACTAGGGGAATTGTCAAAGAGAAGAGTTCGGGGTTGGGCTCAAGACGAGGTGTCAGAGCATTCCTACGTATCCCATGTGGATGGGAATCAATCCATACATAGTTCTCAATATGTAGTTTAATATCATGCATGACGATGCGCAGTTTAAAGTCATGCTGGACTGGATAGTTTAAGGTCATGCGGGACCATCCAGTTTAAGGTCGTGTAGGACCATCCAGTTTAAGGTCGTGTAGGACCATCCAGTTTAAGGTTATGTAGGACCGTCCAGTTTAAGGTCGTGTAGGACCATCTAGTTTAAGGTCATGTAGGACCCTCTAGTTTAAGGTCATGTAGGACCATCCAGTTTAAGGTCATGTAGGACCCTTAGGCTCAGGAAAACTATTGCTTGAGGAACTTGGCATTTGTGGGAGGAGTTATACGTTCACCATCCATGGTCACCAAGAAGTATGCTCCATTGGGGTAAAACCTGTGGACTGTGTAATTTCCTTCCCATTTGGGCTCCAACTTGGGTGGTTTCCTACCAGGGATCATTGGTGCTCAGATTGCCAATACCAGGTCACCTTGCAGAAAAGAGAGGAGGAGAACCTTCTTGTTGAAGGCTCAAGATATCTTATTCTGATGCCTTTCTAGATTATGCAGGGCATGGAGCCTATTCTATTCATGTGCTTCCAATTCAGCCAGAAAAATTTTGGCCACCTTATCTAGAGCCTGATGTTCATAGACTTCGGTGCATAACGAAGGCAACTGAATCTTGATGGGATGGCCTCAGCCCCGTACACCAGGGAATATGGGATCACCTGGGTGGAATTGCGAGTAGTCATCTGATAAGACCAGAGGGTGTTGGGGAGCTTGTCTGGCCAACTCTTCTTATTCTGGCCAACCATTTTCTGGAAAATGTTAGAGAGGGTTTTGTTGAACGCCTTAAACTACCCATTTTCCTACGTGTGATAGCGAGAGGTATGGTTCGAATAGATATTGTACTTGGCGTACAACTTCTTCAGCTCTACTGCTCGGAAGTTAGTGTCGTTATCGGTGAGGAAGGTGTGAGGGACTCCAAACTAGTGGATGATGTTGGAGATCACGAAGTCAATGATAGAGTGGACCTTGACCGCCTTGAGAAGAACTACCTCTGCCCACTTAGAGAATAAATATGTGGTGGTCAGGATGAACCTGCACTGGTGAGTCGTCGCCGGTGGGTATGGTTCCACGACATCGAGTCCCCACACCAAAAATGACCAAGAGTACTTGGCGGAGTGGAGAGGTTGCGGTGGCTGATGTAGGAAGTTAGCATGAACTTGGCACGCGTTCCATCTCTTGGTGAACTCAATACAATTGTGGATCATAGTGGTCTAGAAGTACCCCAGTCTCCAGATCTGATGGGACAACTTTAACCCAGCCTGATGGGAACTATAGGAACTGGCATGAACCTCCTGCATGACCTGAGAAATCTCAACTCCCTGGATGCAATGGAGGATAACACCATCGAACCCGTATTTGTAGAGGATCTTCTCAAAACTGGGACCACTCTAGAGGGTAAAGTGCAGCGCATGGTGTTGGATTTGCTCACGCTCGGCCCGATTCGCCAGGAGGCAACCATTTTGGAGATAATCGACAAAAGGGGCTCTCCAGTTGGGAGTCTCTTCAACCACTGCATCTGATGAACCTTGGTTTCCTGTTGTGGTGGCTCCGGTAGTAAGATGGCTTACCCGCAGGTCGTCGTCATCCTCTGGGGTGATAGGGGAAATGACTCTCCAGTGGGCCACATATATAATCAGATCATCCTTCTTAGGCTCTGCAAGTAATGCATCCAGGCTAGCTAAAGCGTCTGCTCGGCCATTCTGTGACTGAGGGACATGGGTAACCTCCATTCAAGAAGGGAACTAGGACATTAGCTGGAGGGTGCATTCCTACAACGGCATGAGCTATGGCTTTCTGACAATGTAGTCATTGTTGATCTACTTGATGACTAGTTCAGAATCCCCTTTTACATGAAAATGAGGTACTTCGATCTCGAGGGCCAGCTCGAGGCCAGTAATGAGGGCCTGATACTCTGCCTCGTTGTTGGTGAAACCTTCTGAAAACAGGAATGGGTACGATAGAATGGATTGCGCTGAGGTAATGAAGATGATACCCAGGACCACTCTATTAATTTGAGGATCATTGAGCCTCCTACCAGTGGGGCTCTGTGAGGCACTATCGAAGTGCATCTACCAACATGGGATGATATGATCTACCAAGAGGATTGCCTCATAGAGAAATCTAGGTTCAGGGACTGGTCCACAGGGGTTGGATGGGAAACTAGAAAGTCCACCAATGCCTTCCCCTTGATAGCCTTCTGAGGCAAGAACCTGATGTCAAACTGTTGGAGGATTACCGCCCACCATGCTAGTCAGCCAGTCAACATGGGCGGTTCAGAATGTACTTCATCGGGTCTAACCGAGACACCAACTGTACCTCATGGTACTATAGCTAATGTCGCAGCTTATGTACTGCGAATACCAGTGCAAGGTAGCTCATCTAGATAGGGGATTATCTTGTCTTCGTATCGAGGAGAATGCGGCTGAGGTAGTAGAGACTATTTTCTATCCCCTTTTATTCTTCTGGGTGAGAAGGGTGATGAGAGATCATTACAGGGAAGTCACGTACAGGATTAGTGGATTTCCTGAGATAGGTGGAATCAAGACCAGAGGTTGGAGCAGATACTGCTTGATTTCCTCAAACGCGGTCTGGCACTCTTCATCCCATTCATAGGAAGATCCTTTATTCATTAACCGAGAAAATGGCTTACACTTGCCAGCCAAATTTGCAATGAATCGGCGTATGTAGGCTAAGTGTCCTTGAAAACCTCGAAGCTCTCGAATATTGCTCAGGGAAGGCATCTAGCTGATTTCCCTGATCTTCTCTTGGTCGATCGTGATGCCTCGGTACCTGAGAATAAAGCTAAGAAAATTCCTGGAGGTGACCCCGAAGGAACACTTCGATGGGTTCATCTTCAAGTGGGAGGAACAGAGGAAGACAAACACTTTCTCAAGGTCCTTGAGATGGTCCTGGAACTGGAGATATTTGACCACCAGAGAATCCACATAGCATTCCACCAATGTCCCGAGGATCGGATTGAATATACGATGCATGGCCCACTGATATGTGGCAACTACATTTTTCAGGCCGAAGGGCATAATCTAGTAACAGAAAGTTCCTTGGGGCGCCCTGAAAGCTGTGTAATATTCATCCTCGAGGGCCATCCGGGTCTCATTATATCTATAGTAACCATCCATGAAATAGAGGGCTTGGAACCCAGCCATAGTGTCGATCAACAATTCTGTCACTAGAAGGGGAAATTTATCCTTTAGACAGTGATGGTAGAGATCTCGAAAGTCGATGCAGACTCGGATCTGTCCATTATTCTTCCTGACTAGCATGATGTTGGCTAACCACTTGGGGTATTGTAACTCCTTGATGAATTTGGCTTTGATAGTCTTATCAACTTCAACCTCGACCATGGCACCGTGAGAAGGGTGCATCTTTCTGGGAGGATGCTTGAACCCGCGATGGTTTGTCGGGAGACCGAGGTGGTGGACGGCTACATGAGGATCTAGTAATGGCATCTCATTGTAACTCCAGGAAAACACATCACGGTGTTGTTTAAGGAAGTCCACGTACCATGGATGCTACTCAAGGGACATGGAGGCACTGATCAATGTAGGTCTCAGATATGCATCACTACCAAGGTTCACTTGTACCAGTTCATCGACCGTGGTAGAGAAGCCTTCTTCAATGGCAGGGGAGAATCCTCTAGATCCTCTTCTTTTCTTACGGTGGAGGGATTTCCAACAGGTGGTGCTTCCCCTAGGTCGGAAGAACCTGACGAGAGGCTGGTACTAGCCTGGACAGCAGTAGACAGCGTATCAGTAGATTCATGCGCCGCTGAGACCATAGTGATGAAGGCAGTCAATCCAATCCCATCTGGTCTTCGGCCCAAGGGGCCACTCTTGATGATATCAAAGAAATAGTGGCACATCGGCTTGATCCAGTTAATTCCAGCCCGGTGAAACAGACATGTATGACGTACTGCCATTTTTATGGGGCAGACATCCCGATATCGTACGGGGGTAGGAGGTTCTGGGATCACCTGAGCCTGGTTTGTGTAGGAGTACGAGGTGATTTTCCGCCGTCGCTTGGACTTGGGAATATGCCTTCCTCTTGTACCCGAGACGACAAAGCACTACCCCATGTCAGGGGTCGTGGTCTCCAATCGAAGGATCGAGAAGACGTAGGCGTCATCCAGACCTACCCAGGGGTCACTTGTGACTGGGGTGGGATCAACCTCACTTTCCAGAATCTACTTATCCTTTCTCTTTTAGTAGTCGGCATCTAGATAACGGGCATCACAAGAGGTGAAAGGAGATGCATCACCTTGAAGTACGCATACTCGACCATTAGGGGAGTACTTGAGTCATTGGTGATACGATGAGGGAACCGCCGCATGCAGGTGGATCCATGGTCGGCCCATCAATTCATTGTATGCGGTGTCCTGGGAGACGACCATAAATTTGGTACTGGAAACTAGGCTACCGAACTGGGTCTTAAAAAATATCTTGCTGGCCGAGGTTTGTTCTATCTTGTCATACCCTTAGATCCTTAAATTAGAGGGTGTCAGGTCATCTTCGGATAACCCCATCTTCCGCAGCGTCCACGTCGGGATAAGGTTGATCCTAGAGCTGGTGCCAATGAGACAGCAGCAAACCTCCACACCGTTGAATTGGCTGGTGATGTAAAGCGGGCGGATATTCCCCTGTATGGGAGAGCTTTCATCTTCTCCCGAGAATGAGATGATGGCATGGAATTCGGCATCCTCAACTATTTCATCATGGAAGGCTTCTGCAGCTGCTACCTCTATCTCAAACTAGAGGTTTCTCCTTAAAGCATCAATGAGGGCCTCGTGCATATCTGATGACAGGCGGGGGGCTTCGAGGATTGAAAGCCTCTATGGGATGCCAGAGAGGTGCTTGAGGACATCGTACTTCCGCGCTAGGTGCGAATTTCCGCTTACAGGAAGCCGCTCTGCGATTGGAGGCAGGGCGGGCCCTGCCAGTGGGACCAACGGCTGGCTTGTGCTAGGAATATCCTCCTGCCCACTAGTTGAAGCCTGAATAGTAGCTTCTAGGTGAGGACTAGATGACTGAGCTCATCCTGTAGCTGGTAGAGGCTGGCCACGGTCTGGGCGAGGTAGCTCTGCCTGATCCAATAGCACAAATGGTGGTGGAGGCAGTCCTGACAACACCAGATGAAAAGGTTTCACGTGCTGAGCTCTGCGCTGGGCCTACTGTCTTATCTCAGTGGCATGCATAGCCTGGCTGGAGGTTCCAACTGATGCACTTCAACAACCCATATAGTTTTCTATTCGTCGATGATGGTGTCAGCTAGGTACATTGGGGAGGTTCGTCTGGCGTTCCCCCTTGTCGGGAGTCATATAGGGGTTTACCAACTCAACGGTGTTAACCTAAGCGTACCCTTGACTGTCACTTGAGGAATCATCCACCACTAGGCAGATTCTGGGAGGGATCCCCATCTCAGGGGGGGTATAAAGTCACTGAGAGTTAGGGATGACAACGGTATTGGCGGGGCACGTTGCTTCTTATTGTGCCACTGATTCTTGATCTTCTGGGAAGAGGCCGAATGAGATGGTGATGCAGAGGTGCTAGCCACAGCTTTTGGAGGATTTGACTGATTTAGGTGCGCCCAAATGATTCCATGGGTGTGGGAAACCATCTTATGAGCCATCCAGTCTTCGTACTTCTAGGACCCATGGCTGGAAACCTGCTGTCACTCACCTTCACTATCGCTACTATTATCTGATCCGACAAAGACACCTACCACTTGTGTTGGGGCTAGGCCCAACCTGACTATTTTGTTATCGACCTGGTCATGGAGCATGTCTTTAAACACATAGCACTGCTTGAGGGTGTTCCCCAGAATCTGATGATAGGGGAAGTAGTTGGGGAGATTAGTGCGATTCGCCTATTTCGTCCTTCTGCACTCAGGTAAGCATACAATCCCCTGCTCTAAGGCGCTATGGAAGTAACCGGGGACATGATTATAGATGAATGAGTAAGTTCGGTGTCTTATTTCCGGATAGGGGGCCCTTGGATCCTAGCCCTAACGGGGGACCGAAGGAGCCTGTTGAGGAGGTGGACCCTGATTGTCCCGCCTGGGTGGTGGCGCCGCATTACGCGGAGGCGCCAGCTGATTCTGAGGACGCTGCTGAGTCGGAAGTTGTGCCTAAGGTGGAGGGCCTCTTTGAGGATGTGGGTCTGGTGCTACTGGTAGCAATTCTAGTTTCCTAGGGCTTCTATTTGGGCCACCGCGGAGGTCTCAGATCTGGAATCTCTCATTTCTGGGATAACAGGGGAAATAGACGTGCCTAGCTGGCCTATTTCAGGGCTTCCTCAAGCCGCTGGGCCTTGTCGGAGAAGTCTTGGAATACTCTGGGATAGTTCTGAGTGATCAAGGAGGGAACCAGGTTTGTCTTGACATTCCCCATGCACATCGTCAGTAATTGCTCCTGAGTTAGTGGCATGTCAAGGGAGTATGTGAGCCCCTTCCACCACGTGATAAAGTCCATGACTCACTCATCATGCCTTTTCTTAAACCTGAAGAGGTCTGTAATGCTCATTTTCAGGGTGGTAGAGCTGAACTAGTAGAGGAAGTACCTACGAAGGTCCTCCCAGCTGGTCACAGATCCGACGGGGAGCTGGCTGTACCAGACGAATGTCGGCCCCTCTAGTGTCGGAACTAAACAGCGGAGCTTGTTAGCCTCTTTCTGCACTGGAGTCTCCAACATGGGCCCACACCTTGAGTTGAAGTGGGCCAGATGCTGCGGCGGGTCCCCCTTCCCATTAAAGGTGGAGAAGGTAGGATTCCTGAAACCTGGAGGCGCCATCATGTCATCCACACATGCCAGATATGGATTGCCATCTAGTGGAATTGCCACATGTCGCGTTTCCAGTGCCTCAAGGCAGGATATGAGCGCCGCCATAGGATCATCCGGGTGGGGGTCCCTATCTTGATGGGGATCCCTAACCACAAGCGCATTGTCGGGTTCTTCGACATGGTAGACAAGCTCGGCGGCTCGTGGAGCAGCTGGTGAAGTGACTTGTAGGGTGGATGGGGGAACCCGGGTAGGATTCCTTGGATTGCAACACCATTCGGGAGGGTTTGGTGAGACATATTGCACCCTCTTTTCGTGAGTTCCAGCTTCAGCCCTGTCCACATGAGCGATATGATTAGGGTTACTCAGAGGCATCTCGCCGGAGGGAAGTTGTTCATGCCCCTGCTGCCCCGGACTAAGATTGGCGTAGTCGGGTCATCACTCTACAGCGTGTTCAGCTAGGAGTTTGTCGACCAACCTCTTTTTCTCATCAATTTGCTGACGAAATGTGGCCTTCTCGGGATCCTCCTTCGTCTTCTACACCAAGGCGGACAGGTCAGAGTGCTTGACAGCTCCGACGTGCTCTTTTCCCTTACTGGCATTTTTGTCGAGTACCAACGACTCGGTGGGCGCAAGGAGACCTAGGAGGTTCCTCTATTGATGGGTAATCCTCCCCGATGGGTCCAACAGTGGTGGAACTCCCTCAGGGGGTAAGGCTCCATCGAG
This sequence comes from Viscum album, assembly GCA_963277665.1. Lineage (NCBI taxonomy): Eukaryota > Viridiplantae > Streptophyta > Magnoliopsida > Santalales > Viscaceae > Viscum > Viscum album. Next base: position 482,013,390 of record OY728145.1, on the reverse strand, counting down.
AAACTCCAGCTCGTCCTCCTTGTCCACTATATCAGCCATGTGGACCGTGACCCTTCTTGGGGGCATGTCCTCAATATCGCATAGCGAGTTGGACTACAGCCGGATAGGGATTAGAGAAGGCCAGCATACTTCCCCCATCCACGAATTTTCACATGGGGGGTAGCCTCCCTAATAATTATACAGAGTACCTTGATACTCTGAATGCATTGGTGCTGGAGGGTCTCACGACGACCTGGTTACTCGGGGCGTTGGGCCACAGGGAGTGCGGCTAGATTGACTAGACATCACTACTCACTGACGTCTTTCAAATGATTTTAGATCCTTGGATAAACCACATGCTGATATCCAAGACTAAAATGCATCGCCCAGAGGTTGTAGTGGAAGAAATCAATATCCTCTAGGGTGAGAGACTCGGGTATGTATAAATCTTGCACTGCCACGGGCCAGAACTCCTCGGGGAAGTGGTATGCTGCAAGAATGCTCCAGAAGCTCCTCCGCTCAAACTCAGGGTCTGGCCCTTGATTTCCCCACTCGCAACCTGGGGGTGGTTGAGGAACTGGCAGCAGTACTGAGTTAGACCACTGGGGCGGAAGGTTGGTCGGCGGAGAATACGAAAAACGGGCTGACTGGCCGCCAATTATCGGGTTGTCCTCCGAAGAGTGGAGCGACCTGGCCGCTACGTCGTGATAGGAGGGGCTGATAGCCGCCATTCCTAGCTCAGGGGTCAGGGCTGCTGGTGACAGGCGTGATGTTGCTCGCCTGCCATTGGTCCCCAGAATAGCTCTCTGTGATCTCTTGTGGAGGTAGAAAGAGCTTCCAGTGATGATGGTGGTGATTGCACAACCGTAACCTGCGGGGTCACTAGGTTTTCATCCTCTTAGATAAACCTATGGTGGGAGGTGATAATCCTATGGACCTCGCATTTTGGGAGCACCTGGCTGATGCACCTCATCCTTGCCCCAGACCTTAACTTAGATGATTGGGGGGAGGGTTCTAGAGCTAAGTTGCACTCCGCTTTAGAGTCTTAGAAGAGAACCGGTTTGATATACATCCGGGGCTTCCCAGGATTCTTTTTGTGGCAGCGATGACCCACCTTCTTGCCCATGGGTGGCTCCTTGGGACAGGGCTGATTTCCGACATGGGGTCCTTCGGCCGCACTGGTGCTGGGGCGGAGAAGGTTTCCACATGAGAAAGCCGGGGTGAGAGGAGCACCGGGACAAATTTCTAAGGGGACATGGGGAGGACCTCCATGAATAGCACTAGAGCGGGAAAAACCTATGTTAGAACCGGCAGGAGCATGGGGAGGACCTCCATGCTTGGTGTGGGTGGAGCGAGACTGGCCTTCACCCCTCTTGTGGACGGGGTGAGGAGGACCATTTCCAACTGTAGAGAGGACGTAGGGAGGATCCCCACATTGGAGAGGGACCGGATGGGCAATGTCCCCACATCGACAGTCGGGGGCATGAAGAAGGACTCCATACCCAATGTGATGGGAACGAGGGAGGCTTTCGTACCAAACATCACTACCGTGGGGTGGACCATCCTTTGGATTGGGGTGGCATGGGTCGGACCTCCATGCTGAGCCCCGGAGTGGGGAAGGCCCACGCTCTGTGTGGTAGTGGTACAAGGAGGACCTCCGTACGGGGTGGCATCACCGTGGGTTGGTTCACGGCAACCACTGCTCATGCCTGCGACCAGGAGAGTCGACCCATCCTACCTGTGGGGCAGTTGAGGCCTCGATCCTGGTTGGGCATATAAGAACCCCTACTTAGTGTTTACAGGGACTTGATGATATGTGTCGGCAATGGATCGGGCCACAGTAGCCATCGACGTTGATTCCCTTTGGTAGGTGTTCTCCTCAGCCCGTGCCCGACACTGGCATCGGGTCAGACAAGTCAGGGATGGCGGTGCAGGTGCATAGCTTACCTACTCCTCCGGCATGACCGAAAAGCAGTGCTGACATGGCCAGGTGATAGCCCTTGCTAGGAGCCCCTAGATTGGGACTCTAACCGGGCTAGGCCAGATATCTCCCACCTCATCAGCGTAAGGCAGGGAGTCATCAAGGCACTCTGGGGATAGGCTCCCGAAATGATTGATGTTGTGGTGGGGAGCAGGGGCTTCATGTGCGGACCTTATGGGTAGCGTTGACGGTGTGGCGTGGACTCCTCCAGATCTAGGTGGGCCATATCCCTAGTGGGGATGATCCCCTCCTCCTCGTATCTACATACAAGGTCATTAATTACCCTTCGCTGGATAATTTCTGACGATGAGAGGGGGCATGGGCGCCAAGCAGTTGTGGCGGTCGAAGCCTTCATGGAAGAGGTAGAACTGTGCGGGGTAGCCGCATCCATATTTCCCCTGCCCCTGTGCCGGTTGGAAGGTGATCGGGCTCCAGATTCAACAACTTGGTTCCTGAAAGTATGGAGATGAACTCATTAACACTGCTAGGAAAAGAAATCGACAACTAGTGCCCCAGCGCCATTCCATCTTCCATGGATGGTAAGAGGGATCCATGCTGACAACATCACAAAACGGGATGTCCAACGTCCTACTGCCCCAACATTAGAAGAGTTTCACGCCAGGCTCGCTATTTTCTTGGCAGGACCCGGTGCTAGATATCTGGATCTGGTGACACGTCAATCTATGGATTCCCCGAGCGCTACTAATATCCATATTGAGGAGAATAATTTCATGTCGGGTTCACCATTTTTGTTTCCGATGTTTTCTCCAAGGGAATTCAACCGTATCATTTGGGGACGAAGGATTCGGCTTTTTATTACCCGGCATTCCCGCTTTCCAAAGGTGGGTGGAATCTGCTCCTAATTCAGGGACGTCTTCTCCTTGATCGAAACGGGATGATGGGATGTCAGTTCTTCCTTCCATGGATTCCTCCACAGAGCTCGTCACCTAGTCCAGGTCTCCCTCATAGATTTAATACGTTGTTTGTGAAACTCTTCATGGCGTCATATCTTCCTGGACACCAGTTAATTACGCTGCTTCTGTCAGTACATTCCAAGGGGTCTGGTCAGGGCGAAAACCTTCGGTTAGAGGAGTAGTCACGTTGGGGCATCACTGCCGTGTCTGGATGCTTGGGGATTGGCCCCTTGTTATAGGGATTCTTGAGGGCGCGAAAGCCCGAGGTATCCCAGGTTGAACGCGGGGAACCATATGCCATGGGCATGTATCTGAGGTTTTCCTCAGCTTCCTATGTTTAACACAGGGTATGCCACAAGTTTAACGTCCCACAGAGATGGATCGGGCTGATTGGAACACGGACAAGAGTGGATCAGACCGAGGAACCCCCCTTGGAGGGAACACTGATATTGGGGCCAACACGTGGGTGGCTTCCCGAATGCTGCTAGTGGGAGTGGAATGGAGTGGCATGATTCCACCAGGATGTGGCGGCCCAGGTAAGAATCAGGATGGATGATGGGGCGGTTGAATGAAGTGGGTGGTAGAGGATATGGAAACGTCCTGGGATGATGGTGTTTTTGGGCTTAATCCTCGAAGAGAATTCCTACATATCCTCGTGGCAGGGAATAAAAGTCCACATAGTTCATCTGGTGACAGCATGCCGCTAATTGGGGGTTTCAACGGCTTACCACTGGATTGAGTCACAATGGCTTACCGTTGAATGGGATCACAATGGCTTACCGCTGGATGGGATCACAATAGCTTACTGCTGCATGGGATCACAATGGATTGCCGATGTATGGGATCACAACATCTTACCACTAGATGGGGTCACAACGGCTTACTGCTGGATGGGGTCACAACGGCTTACCGCTGGATGGGGTCCCAATGGCTTACCGCTGGGTTGGGTCACAACAGCTTACCACTGGATGGGCTCACAACAGCTTACTGCCGGATGGGATCACAATGGCTTACCGCTGGATGGGGTCACAACAGCTTACCACTGGATGGGATTGCAATGGCTTACTACTGGATGGGATCACAACGGCTTATGTTGGATGGTATCACAATGGCTTACCGCTGGATGGGATCACAACGGCTTACTGCTGGATGGGCTCACAACGACATACCGCTGGATGGGGTCGAACTGATGTGATGGGGTTTGGAGCGACCAATGGGTGGTGGGATTGATCCTTGTAGAGGCTTCCTACATACCTTTCCATGACATGGATCAAAGACCACGTATTTCAGAAGGGGTATCGGTGAACCGATGTGAAGATGGACCTGGGGTCCGATGGATGGTGGGCTTGAACCCTGGGGAGGCTTCCTACATACATGCCTTAACATGGATCAAAGTCCTCATAGTTCAAGTGAAAAGGGGCTTGGAACACCGACATAGAGACGGTCGAGGACAATGATTGTTCATCTTGAACCTTGTGGAGGCTTCCTACATACCATGCCTAAACATGGATCAAAGTCCTCGTAGTTTGGCATAGGGAAACACAGTTTAACATCATGCGGGACGGGGGAATTTGGGGCTTACGCTCTAAAGAGGCCTAAGGTGGAGGGGCTTGAACCTCTTGGAGGCTTCCTACGTACCATTCCTTGACATGGATCAAAGTCTTCATAGTTCGGGATGGGTTGGGGCTTACACTCTAGGCTTCCCAAGGTGTTTGGTGAACCAACGTGAAGGGGGTCGGAATGACCGGGTGGTGGGCTTAAACCTCATGGAGGATTCCTACGTACCATGCCTTAACATGGATCAAAGTCCCCGTAGTTCGGGATGGGTTGGGGATTACACTCTAGGATGCCCAAGGTGTTTGGTGAACCGACATGAAGGGGGTCGAAATGACCGGGTGGTGGTCTTGAACCTCGTGGAGGCTTCCTATGTACCATGCCTTGACATGGATCAAAGTCCCCGTAGTTTGTGATGGGTTGGGGCTTACACCCTCGGCTGCCCAAGCTGTTTGGTGAACCGATGTGAAGGGGGCGGAACAACCAGGTGGTGGGCTTGAACCTCGTGGAGGCTACCTACGTACCATGCCTTTACAGGGATCAAAGTCTTTGTAGTTCGGGATGGGTTGGGGCTTACACTCTAGGCTGCCCAATGTGTTAGGTGAACCGACGTGAAGGGGGTCAGAACGACCGGGTGGTGGGCTTGAACCTCGTGGAGGCTTCCTACGTACCATGCCTTGATATGGATCAAAGTCCCCATAGTTCGGGATGGGTTGGAATGTAATTTAACATCATGTGGGACAGGGTGATTTCATGGTCGATACTTACTCTAATCCCACATGATTCATGGTCGGTGTGAGAAACAAGAGGCAGAAAAGGCTTGACTACCACGTCGTGAAATTTGTGTCCATGGGAAGTGAAGAGGAGTGGGGTTTACACTCTGAGGTGGCCCAATAAGTCAGGACTTACTCCAGGATGGAGGCCCAAGGGTGACAAAGTGCAGTGGGAGAGGGACATGGGACCGAAGAAAGGACAAGCCTCATTCCCTATCACGCCCTCCACTAGCCTTGGGGACCAAAAATGAAAGGAGGAGCAGGGATGCTACCTCCTAGAAGGAAATCTAGGGGCTTACACCAAGGTGGATGCCCTTCCCCCGTGGAAAAATTCCACTCCCATAATGAGGATATCATCCCCTGTGGAGACCAGGGTGCATGGAGAATGTCCAAGGTGGGGGCACCCCGCGTGCAAGGCACGGGGCGAGGTCACAGTTTAACGTCATGTGCTGAGGAAGATGGTTCTTGGAAGTTTAATGTCTCGTAGCTCAGATGAAGTGGGTTTTCTCTGCACCCCTAGGACTTACATAACCAGTACCCTCTTCTCCTTGTGTGAGGGAAGGCCTCGGTAACACCGTAACAAGGGGGTATTGTGGAGCGAACCATCTAGGGGTCCACGTTAGCGTGGCTATGCGAAGAAGAAATACCCATTAGCATGCCTATGCAAAGAAGCATTAGGTGAATCGATGCAATGGGTGATGTCATATAGGGGACCTTGAAGTCACATCATTCAAACCCAGAAGGTCAAATGAGAAAAGGAATTTCCAAGCATAGGGGTCTATAGGCAATGGCCTTGTGAAGCTCTATTGCTCCACGTGGCGGGGGGAACTTGCGAAGGGGTGTGCTTCACGAAGTGGGGTGTCTTATCCTAAGAATAGGTAAAATGTGCATATGGGGGGTGCTTCATGAAGTGGAAAGGCATTCGCGGAGCATAGCCTTACAGAGCAAAGGTTCCTCGCGAAGTAGGGTGTCTGGAAGCAATGTGTTTCGCGAAGTACAGTGACCCTTCCTTAGCATGTGGATCATGTGTACATGAAGGGTGTTTCGCGAAGCATAAATTCCCCATGATAGATTAGGTCCCCTTGGGGATCCCCTTCCTTCGCTAAATCCCTTAGGCTTCGTGAAAGGCATCCCTCTTGGAAGAGGGGATCAAAACGATACAATGGGGAGGCACTTCGTGAAGCATAAGTACCTCGCACAGCTCATGGTTCATCGAGTGGAAGAATGCTTCACGATTCAATAGCTGGGAAGCTGAAAGGTCAGACTGTCTATCGTTTGGGCTCAGGGGGAGCCTGGTATTTATAGGAAAGGGGATCTGCAGGCAGAGCTGATGCGGTGCGAAGGGGAACTTGGTTGCTTCGCGGCGGGCTCACGAACATCAAATGCGTTTGCGGAGCATGCTACCTTCATGCTTCGCAATGGGTTCACGAACGTCAAATGGGTTCGTGAAGCATCCCACATCCATGATTCGTGGCGGGTTCGCGAACATCAAATGGGTTTGCAGAGTGTCCCGCCTTCGTGATTCGCGGTAGTCGCGGTACTGAGGAACTCTGCAAAGTGGCTTCGCGAGGCAGTCAATGGGGCCTTCATTGGTCCTCTTCTTTGTCCTGAATTTTGGCGCCAACAATCCCTCTATGGTAGGAAATATATAACACCAACATGTTGGGATAAAGTTATAGAAATAAATATTTTGGGGCCTATTATAGTAGACGAAATGGTAGAGAAATTCAGATCTATTCATCAATATATAAGAGTAGCTCATAGTGGAAAAAAAGTTTATGCTAACAATCATTAGTGAGATTTGGAGTTTGAGGTTGGTGAAAAGGTAATCCTATGAATATTTCCTTGGAAAAAGGTTATGAGATTTTAAAAGGAGGGAAAAAATACCTATATATATTTTTCCCTTTAAAATTCTTGATCATATTGGGATTATAGATTATCATTTGATGATTTTATAAAGTCACTCTCAAGTTTGCGATGTGTTCCACGTATCTCTCATATGGATTTACATACCTATTCCTTCACATATACTAAACACATAGGTCATAATACTATATAAAGATCTATCTTATGTGTAATAATCAATAGATATTCTATATTTTAGAGGGAAATTTCTTTGAAGTAATACCACTCACTTATAGTTAAAGTTTTATGGGTAAATTGTAAATTAGAACTTACCTTGGAACCCAAGAATGTGATGAGATATATATATATTCAATATTTTGTAAGGGATTGATTTAATTTCAAGGGTAAGACTCTTTTTAAAGGTGTATAATGTAACACCCAAAGATTTTATGATATATCACTTTATAAATAAAAATTACTTCTTTGATTTAATTCTTTATATATAACACAAATTTTAAATGAACTGTGATATAATATCAAAATATTATTCAATGTGGTAGTTATCACCAAGTTGTTGGATTAGAGGATATGAATAAGACTAACTAAATTATAAATAATATATTTTTTCACATATATAACATTAATTCATTACTTATCAATTTATTTTAAATGAAAATAAAAATTATTTGAAATTAAAATATATGTTTTTTCTAAAAAAGGTTTTTTGTATGCAATGTGTTTTCATTTTAATAAATTAAATTGATCATTATTGGTGAATTAATTTAATTAAATTTAAATTTTATCTATTCAATAAAAAAATTTAACATTCATTGGAAATTTATTATAGTTTGAGATAAGAATATATATCCATCTTTTTGCTTAAAATTGTATTTTTCTAAAAAAAATGGTTTTGATAATGTTTAGTGCACTTCTTTTAAAATAAATTTATTACAGTTATAAAAATTTGATCTGAAAAAATGGATTCTATATTTTTAATAAGGATGAAAAAAATTGGTAAATAGGACCACTTTATTTTTTGACTATATAAATTGTAACTATAACAAATTTGTATCACCTTTGTTAGGGTAAAAGGGATAAAATTGGATACAAAGAATGGGATAAAGATTTAAAATTTATCTAAAACATTAATTTAACTTATTTTATGATTTTAGTTCATACTTCCCCATATAATTCTCAAAAATACGGTAGACAAGTCAATGTTCTTGATCTAATATGGGAAATATGTAACGATGCATGATCCTTTATGATATGGTCAATAGGTTTTGATGCTTAATCCATTATTATTATATTGTCTCGGTATTTAACTATGACATGTGAAATGGTTACCATGCTTATGATGGTGCCATACTTAAATGACATGAACACATGCTTCACGATTGATTTATGATAATTTCACTCTTATGATTTATGTCTTTTGAAATGATAAATTTTTATTCCAGGAATCATGTTTACAATACATTATAGATTTTATATGATCTTTGTAAGTTATGTTCATCATATGTTACACTTATGTTTATCTTATGATTTCGTATGATTATAGATAGATATCTCCCATGTTTACCCTTATTGAACATCTGATCTCACCCATTATTAGGTATCCATTACCTGGGTTATCAATAATGTTTTAAGTAGGTTATGTTTATGAAGACTAATATGTAAGAATATCTTTATGAGATTTGTTTGATATATTTCATTAAATGAAAATATTGTTTAACTAGCCTCTAAATAAACTTAACCTTTATGATCCTTATGCGTTTATTTGTGAAATGTATTTAAAATTCATCAAAAAATATGTAATGATTATGTATAAAAAGTACGGGTCACTATATATTCCATATATAATATTCTTTTATATAAATCAAGGTATATTTTTTGGAATCCTGGGAAAGGAAACAAAATATAAGGGTTAGCTCATATACTCAGTAAGGATATGTGTATAGTGGAAGCTATTATATAATAAATAAGGGGTGAATAATATGGTAGGAATAAATGGTGATCAAATAATTCCATATATATAATCACATTAAAAATTATCCTTGGCTAACATAACTAATTGAATAATAAAATGGGCATTAATATCTATTTTCATAATGATTAAATACATAATTCCATGTATCTGAAAATTACCATCGAGGCCTTATTCCAAGAAACCATACATAAATGGGTAAAATATATATCAAATACCCAACCTATTTTATCTCATGGGACCTACAAATTCATCTGGGGTATATCTATTTTTGGGCTCCACCCATAAATTAATAATTAAAATACATTAAACATATGAATATAACATAAAACATAATCATCATGCCTTAATAATCTATAACTATATTTATTAGAATAAATAGTATAGGTAATATCAATACATTCCCCAATCAAAATGATCATAATACATCTAGATAATTGTGTAAGGTGGAATCATTAGACTTTATCCCCAGTAAATAATAAGATTCATCAAAGTATATTGAAATAGATGAAAATAATTTTAGAATATCACATGATCATTTCTCAAGAAAAATACCCTTTAAATTTTAAAAACACATATTTAAAATCTGAAAATTTCCAAAAACAAATCGGGAAAATTATTTTTAAATAAACATAAACCCTTATAAAGTAATATTCAAATCAAATAGTAGTCGTGATGGTGGAAAAATACATTCATGTTGTGTACATTTAAATAAATATTATGTTCAAACCTTCAAAAAAAGTGCCACATTCAGAAAACAAGAATAAGATTCATTATAAATAATTTTATAGAAATTTAAAAAATGTTAATATTTACTTTAATAAATAATTGGATAATATTAAAAACATTCATGAAATTTCTTTAAAGAATATATGAATATGTAATAAAGATATTCTCTAATAAATAGAAAAACAAAGTTGGTTTTCCTTATAATAATTCTTTCAGAATTTTGATTAATTAGAGTAAAATGAAAGGAAAAAACTCATAAACTATAGAAGTAACTAGATTATAATAAAATGGACATGGATTAATATATAAATATTATATAATTCCCTCATGGAAACTTAAACATAAAAAATCATAAATAAGGATTAGATTATAAAATAAACCATTACTATTTTGGTAACATTTGAATCATAACCCCAATGAAAGAAATAACCTCAAAAAAACTATAAATTCCATGAATATTAAGATATTTATGATATAAAATATCAAATGGGTAGTATATATATCATAGGAAATAAAAAAGTGGTGAATATGGCATATGTATTATAGAATTAAAAGTGAGATGAGAAACCCTTACTTCATGTTTGACTTTCTTTGTAACTAATTTTAACCTTATTTATAATAAAGTTAAATTTATTATACTTATAAACTAAGACTATATATATTCTTATAATAACATATATGATCCACTTATAACATTTCAACACCCATTTATTAATAAATATTTATTAAAACTTTCATTTTTAAGTGTCAACTGTTTCATTTTTTAGGTAAGTTTTAGTTAGATTTTTTGATCCCTGTATATTTATCATAGTTTGATCATATAAATTTTTTTAATCAGGATATAAATATAATATATATTTATTATATACAAATTTAAAAACCATTCTTGAAATGTGGATATGAAAATTTAATTTCATCGCTTTGTGGCAGTGGTAGTCCACACGAATGCACGAGCAGTGTTATCATTTTTTAAATGATGTAAAGGTAATAAGGTAAGTAATATATTATATTTTATGAATAATAATTATGTCATGAATATCATATATGTTTACTAAATACAATATAATAACTATCCTTATGATTTGGTGATGAAAAAATAATTACATTGTTATGTGGTGATGGTGGGTTGTATGTACACACAAGTGATGTTTTCGTTTTCCATAGGATGGAAAGGAGATGAATAATGGTATTTCCTCTAGAAAAATAATATTTAATTATACCTAAGATATTTATATTATTTTATGATCATGGTTATATAATATTCTTAGGATGTTTAAGAATAAGTAAAATAAAATGCTTGGTTATGATGATTACTTCCTCTTTAAGGAATCTCATTTGCATCTCTCCTTAAAGACCTTATGGGTGGTCTTTTAAAAATAATAAAATCTATAAATTATATATAAGTAATTTTATAATATGTTTTTATGGTGTTGGTTTATATAAGTGGTTCAATAAGTGTGAGTAAGAGAGTATAGGTGGTGTCCTTTTATAACTGAGGGGAGCAGCGCCCTTGGAATTACATAAAGTATTAAATTAATATAAATCACTTTTCATGTTAAAATGGAAATAAATTGTAATTATAATAATATAGGATGGATATAATTCTATATCCTATCATAAAATAAAATTTATAAAAATTTATGTGATTTTATAACACTTATCTTTTAGTTTTAATCTCTCATTAACCCTATTTTATGATTACGTGATAATAAGAGTTTTACATATTGGGGTCAAGAAAGTTACCATAAAAGAAAAAGTGACCCAAAAGTGGAAAATGTTTCATATGATAAACTATAAACCAATCAATTATCCTTGAAAAATAATTTTACAAGTTTCAAATAACTTTATATAATTTTATTTAACATAAAATACCATTATAGTCAATTTATATACTATTCAAATAATTAAATTTTTAAAAAATAAAAATAAAATAATTAGCTTTAAATTTTAAAATGAAAAATATAACTAATATATTATATTTATCTACTAAATTCATGGAACACTATAACACAGACAAAAAATTGTACATTTAATGTTTTTAAAATCATATAATTCATTATTAAAGTGCTTGTACAATCACTGTATCAGCATTGTGTAATAATTTATCGTAATTATTTCATCACTAAAAATTAAAAATAAATTACCATCATAAAAAATATTTATATTCAAAAAAATATTTTATAACCATTCTTAAATTTTTTTATCCCTCTCACAAAACTATTATAGATATCAAAAACAAGAAAGGGAAATTTTTTATATTTATTTTACTTAAAATAATATAAAGGTCATTATCAAAGAAAATGACACTAAAATTATATATTTTAGAGTATTTTAATGGTTAGTTCAAATTAAAAAAATACAAATAAATTTAGGAAATGTTATGAATGATTTGTATGCCTTATTTCATAGTTTTATCCCTATTCTAACTTTTTTATCCTTAATGTGGTGAAAAAAAAATTAGCAAGGATACTATTCATTATGAAAAAAACATAAAGTTAAAATATTTAGAAAATTTTGACCACATGATTCCAAATATGAAAAAAACAATTCTCAATTTATATAGGTGTTGTAAATTAATTTTAGTAAAAATGTACCAAACACTGTCGAAGTTCCAAAGGATCGAATTGCAATTGAGAAGTGGGGGTTTAATCAGTATTTCACTTTTTTATATGGTTAAATACTTATATAAATTAACCCCTGTAACCTGGTATATTTCATCTCATTATCCTTATTTTGTAAATACTTAATCATGTTAAATTTGTAAATAAAGTAAATCAAACAAGATTTACAAGGTTCATCCTCAGTTTGAGAACCTAGATCCTTTCTATAGCCACTTCCATGGGTTTATAGAAATTAGTTATAATGAAGAAGTGAAAAAAAACATGTCTAAAATCCTGTTAGACACCTTATATCTCCTGATAGTAATGAATATATTAACTCCCTTCAGTTTAGAAATTTTTCTTACAAAAAATTTATCCACAAAAGAGAATATCACTAAAAACATTTTCTTTACAAAACTCTATCTGGAAACTTAGTCCAATGACTCTGGGCCTGATTACCTCGGCCTTATTGTCTCATTATGATGGCCTCATTACAATTACCCCTTTTCTCAAACTACACCTCTCAAACTCTACACAATAGCTCAGTCCAATCTTCCTCAGTCTTATCTTCCTCAGCTCAGAAAGAAAACTTTCATCTATCTAATCTTCTAATGATATATCTATCTGAAAGGAAATATAATTTAAACTCCAAATCAACCTATGTATCATTCTACCTTTTATGTATAAGAAACAAGATTAAATGTTTGAATGTATTGTGAAACTATTTATAGGAATATTCTACTGGAAGTTATGGGAAACTGAAAAACTTTTTCGGCATACTCAAATTCAAAAACTCTGAAATCTGTACATATTTGAATTTCAAGTTTGACCACTTTAACTCTTATAAAATATAATATAATCCTATTAAGTCTTATTTATAACCAGTCTTCTTGGTCTTCCTATCTTTTTTTCAGTGTGATGGAACTTCCTCATCTCATTACAAATGAACATCCTCACCTCATTATTATGGAAATTCTTCAGCTCATTATGAAGAAACCTCATTAGGTCATTCTGAATTGACTTTCCTCATCAGATTTAGTCCAATTAACTTTCCTTATCATAGCTAATCATATAGAATTTAATCCTCAAAGTCAGTCATATTTAATTTCCTCCTCATAGTCAATCTGATTGACTTTCCTTATTAGATTTAGTCTGATTGAATTTCCTCCTCAGAGTCAACCTAATTAAATTTCACTCTCAGATTCAGTTTGGTTAACTTTACTTCTCTGATTTAGTACAATGTAATACTCATAATGATGGAATTATCATTATAATATAATTATAATTACAATGTAAACTCGCCTCTGTAATGTAGAAATTTTTATAAACTCGTCAATTATAACTCATTTAGACTTATGAAAACATCTGTGTCTGATACTTATTGATCTAATGGAAATATTTTCTTGATTCTTAGAACTGATACATTCTTTTAGATTCATCTATTTCTTCAAAACATTTTATCATGAGAGTTTTCATGATTTATGAAAACTTTAGTATTTTAAAAGAATAGTCTAAATTTAGCTTAGAAAGTAAATAACTTTTTAACTTTTGACTTCACTAGCTTACTCCATTCTTTTAAACATCATTCTGAATTCCTCACTCAGCAGCTTTTTAGTTTCTAACCAACACTGAGTCAAATGAATCTTTAAATTCAGGATTATGGATCTGATACCAATGATGTGTCTGATCAATAACTTCATCCTTCTAATAACTTTGGTTTCTAGATCTTCTCTGTCTAATAATTCACATCTGGTGTGGATCAATCGGATCCTCTACATCTAGAAAACAACTTTCTCAAAAACAAAACTTTTCTCTCCCTTTATGATTGGGTTAAAACATTTAGAAACTATCTTTTTTTTTTCAAAAAAAATTATTTTACAAATATTAGATGTCAAAAAATAAAAAAACATTTTTAAAAATAATACATCACAATGTTCATTCAATATCCCCCTTTTTATTTTTTTGAAAATTTTCGTTGACAACTTCTACAACTCACCATTTTTAAAACACATAGACTTCATCAAAAAAAAATTTAAAACAACTCAAATCTTTCATCTTTTATAAAAATAAATACTTTCTCAAAAGGTAGCGTACTAACACCAGAGTATTGGATAAAGTTATTTTTTTAAGGAATTCCATCCCTTAGTGATAAGAAATTTTTTTATCCCTGTAAAGATAATCACCATCACTTTTATCTATTCTCACCTTTATTTTTCTATCTCTATTTACTGTTATATCCCCTATTATCAGATTACTATAACTTTAGATTCATAAAAAATATAAGTAAAAACTTCTTAAAAAGTAAAAAGTTGTTACTTTCTCCTCCCCTATCAACATAATCAATAGCATGGTGGCGGTACTTACATATGATATTTAGGAAGTCATTGGAGGAGGTTAAAGATGGAGTTTCAACCTCAACTCAACAACCCTTTATTTTGTCATTGCCTTTGTGAATATATTAGAAATATGAAACTTCCTTGAGATATATTACAACAAGAAATCCCCAGAAACAACTTTCTATTTTATAAAGTGAATCTTTATGTCAATGTTTTCTGATCCTGAATGTTGAACAAGATTTTTAGAAATATAAATTGTAGTCTGATTGTCTCAAAGTATCTTCAATGGTTTAGAAACATTTAAATTTAAATCTTACAATTGAAAATTCATCCACTTCATTAGAGTACAAGACTGAGAAATGACTATATATTATGATTCTTTTGTGATCAATGCTATTGAACTTTGTTTCTTACTATGCCAACTCACACAACATTAACCCAAGAAAAATGTTCCTCCTAAGGTTGATTTTATATCATTACAATCTCTTACACAATCGTCATTAGTATGACTATGAAACATAATCTCACAATTTATTTTATATAAAAACCCATGTGATGATGTTCCTATAAATATATCATAATTCCCTTTTCTTCCAACATATGTGATTATTTCAGATTACTTTGATACCTGGAACACAATGTCAAAGCATAAACAATATCAGGCCTTGAGGATGTAAGATAAAGTAAACTTCCTATCATCTTCCAAAAGTCTTCATGATTCATGCTTTTACCAGACTCATCTTTTCTCAACTTCATCCCCACAGAGATAGGAGGAAAAACATCTTTGAATTTTTCCAAGCTAAAATTTTGTAACAATTACCCGACATATTTTTATTTAGATAGAAAAAGTTATTTTTCTTTTTTATGAACTTTTAAACCAAGTAATAATGTTAATTCTTTTAGAATTGATATCTCAAAGTTCCTTTTCCATTCATTTGAAAATGTTTTATAGACATCTTATCTAACCCCATCAAAAATTAAATCATCCACATAAATAATTACAATTATAGTTTTGGAGTCAACATCTTTCACATATAAGTTGCTATCAACATTTCATTTAGAAAAACTTAACATTCTAAAACAATTTTAAATATTATAATACCATGAATATAGATATTTTATTATCCCAGACAATGCTTTCTTCAATCTAGAATTTTTTTCATCTTTATCATGTAGAAACGCACAAGTTTTTCCCATTTAATCTTCTTAATCAATTTCTCTATTGACAAATTCTAACATTACATCCATCTGATATATATTGTAATTCTAGTGAGTATCCACCACTAGAAACATTCTAATAGTTTCTAACATTTCAATGGGGAAAAGGTTTCATCAAAATACACTCCTTCCGCCTATGCACAGCCTTTAAAAACAAAACTATATATTTTTATTGAAACTTATCTATGTTCATTGAACCTGTTTCTGCAAAACCCATTTTGTTCTAATAACATTTTTACCTTTCAGACATGGATCAAGTTATCAAGTTTCATATTTCTCAATTTTATCCAACACTTAATTCATATAATTCACCCATTCTTTGTGTTGAATATCTTCTAAAAATGACTCTGGTTTAGCTTTTGAGATGAGTGAAGTTTGATTTTCGGATATCAACTTTCTTCTAGACTGAACTAGAGCCTTCTGATTCACAATAATATTTTTGATTTCAATAAGTTTTTGTGAATTAATAAATTTCATAATTCCCATTACTGCTTCATTTTCCTCATCACATGATTCATCTGAATATTCATGAAAATTAATTTCCTCACTTTTATTTTTGTTGGAAGACATCAGTTATTATTCCTAAAAATTCCCAGAAACTTTTGTTAAAGTATTTAGATTCTTGGTACATTCACATAATTTTCATCCACTAACTTTTTTAAACATTTGTTCCAACATTTTTAACTTCTTACATTGGGATAATAACCCATAAAAGTTCATTCCTCATCTTTCTCATCGAACATTCCAAGATATGAATTTTTTATTTTAAGTAAAAATGGACTTCTAAAAACCTTGAAGTAATTCAATGAAGGTTTTTTAATAACACAATTCATAAGAATTCATGTTGGATTCTAGTCACAAAAAACATCAGTTCTTAATATGTATAGTAGTAATAACATATTCTCTCTAGTAGACCTTTGAAAGATTGTATTCTACTAAAATACTTCTTCCCATTTCAACAACACTTCTATTCTTTATTTCTACTACTCCATTTTTTGTGGATTTTTTGTAGAACTATACTCATTTTTGATACCATAATTTATTAGAAAAGTTTCAAAAGTATTTCTTGTGAATTTTGTACCATTATCTCTTCTTAACGTCTTTATATAGACTCTTATTTCATTATCAACTTCCTTTATAAAAAACCATAAATTTTCCACAACCTCTAACCTGTGTTTCATAAACATGATGTTGGCCATCCAAGTGAAATGATTAATAAAAGTGATAATGTATAAATATATTTTTTTATTGATGTCACATTTGCTCACATAAATCAGAATGAATATGTTCAATAGGTATGGTAGAAAAAATCACTAATTTCTTATGACTTTTATTAGTAATCTCCCATTTTTAAAAGTAACACAAACATATTCCTCTCATCTTTCAAATTCTATAAAATATCATACAAAAAAACCTTTATAAATTTTTTTCATGTTTTTATGCCCAATTTTTAAATGTATTCAGTGCCATAACTTATTCTCATTTCAACACTAAAGTAAGAGAAGTTGTTAAATTATTCTTTTTTTGAAGAGATTCTGCAGGTTCTTTCTCCTTTTTTAATAACTTTTCCATATTTCACACTTTTGATAATGTAAGAATGTTTTTTTAAGATCACTTATTTTCCATCATCACAAAGTTCACATAACCTAAGTAAATAATTTTTTAGTCCATCAATAAATAAAACTTCTTTAGATTATAGATTTTTTGGTTCAATCTCATCCATTTCGATTCCTTTGATTTTTAAGGAACAATCATTCCCAAAGGTAACAGCACCTCTAGCATGATTTTCAACATGTTTCAAGATTTTTATATCATCTATCATGTGTGAAGAAAAAACAATATCAAGTATCCATAGTTTTTTATTTTTACTCTCTTTCAAAAAAGTCTCAACATGTTTCAATATTTTTTTTGAAGTTTTAATTCATCTTCTTTAAGGTACTTTCAGAATCAAGAAGTTTATATTAAAACTTATTGACATCTTCTCCCATAGCTTCCAGTTTATTACTGATATCTTCATCCATCTTTCCCAATTTATCAACTCTTAATTTGTAACTTAATATCTTCTAAATCTATTCTTCCTTTTTATTAGTGACATGTTTTCTTCCTTTAAAAACTTTGCCACAATATTTCATCATTATTGTGATTTCTTTATTAAGTGTTTTATTTTTCTAAAGACATGCAATAAGTTATATTCTGATTTGATACTCCCTATATGATTCTTCACCACCTTCTTCAATATCTAATTAATATTTTGTTTTCTTAACTATTTCAATGAAGATTCTGAATTTTTCTAAACTTTCATCTTCTGAAGAATTGTTTTTAGTTTATTCCAATTCATATTTCATTATCAAAGTATTTATTTTTTCAGTAAAATTATTCTTGTGTTTTTGTATGAATTCTCTTATTTATAACTTTTTTTTCACTTCTTCCATCAAGGTGTTTCATAAGAATCATATCAATACTCACAAAATTTCTTTTTTGTGAAATTCATAGAAAAGTTTCTAATTCCACCACACTCAAAACATTTGAGAGAAATTTTTTCTCCACACTTTCCTCTTCCACTTATACCGTTCTTATAGATTAGAGACATAATTTTATAATTCAACTAATCATCCTCTTTATATTTAGAATCACACGGTCTTAGATCTTCTGAATCTTGAGTTTTCATTTTTCTAATATCTTCAAAAGAAATTTCATATTTCATCTTATTTTTTAACATTGGAACTTTTCTCATTTCATAAGAAACAAGAATGTTATGCAATTCATCTAGAGATAAATCATCCTTATCACTTAAAGAGGAAATTTTAGAATCAAACATATCTGGAAAGATTCTCATAAGTTTCTTCACTACTATAGAATCCTCTAAAACTTCTCTAAATTATCTAATGTTGCAAAAAAATCATTTACCCTTGTGAATTATTCATCAATAGTTCTTTCATATCTCATTCTTATATCTTAAAAATTACTATTCTAGATTTGTATCTTTGAGTCCTTCACTTGATTATTCCCTTTGAAAATACTTTGCAGCTTATCCAACATACTGTTGGAAGTATTGAAATCCATTACCTTCATATAAAAATTTTCTAACATATACATATGAATATAATTCTTAAATTTTCCATTAAATTTGATATTTCACTTTTCATAAAAAATCATCAGGTAATCCTTCTCCATATGTGGAAACCCAACTATAGTGGAATTGGAAACTTCCTGGACAAGATATAGGAGATAAGGAATCATCTTATTTTTTCATCCATAATATTTTTTCCATCAAACGTTGGAATTCCTCTACTATTGATAGAATTGATATTATCCATGATAAGTTTTCAACAAGGGGACCTTCCCTCTAATACCAATTGATGTTCTAAAGGATCGAATAACAACTGAGAAAGGGGTTTGAATCAATTTTTCACTTTTTTATAAGTTTAAATACTTTTTTAACTTAACCCATGGATCATGTTAAAGATTATATCCTTATCATATTTTAGTAAATACTAATGCATGAAAAATTAGGAAATCAGGTAAAGAACATAATATTTATAAGGTTAATACTAAGTGTGAGAACCAAGGTCCTTGACATAGCCACTCCCTTGGTACTATAAAAAATCACTATAACCAATAAGTGAATACAACTTGTTCTAAATCCTATTATACACATTCAATCTCTCGATAGGAATGATTATATTCAATACCACCAGTTTTCAATGTTTTTTTACAAAAAATAAAGCCATAAAATAAAATATATCTAAAACAAATTTCTTCAAAAAACTTTATCCAAAACCTCTTTCCGATGACTCTAGGTCCGATTTCCTCAACTTGATTGTCTCATTATGATTTTCTCATTATGATGGACTCTTTTAACAATATCTACTCTCAGAAAGAACTTTGATTCAAGCCCAAACTCAACCTCTGAAGTTATCCACCTTTTCTAAATAAGAAAAAAGATACAAAGTATGAATTCAGTGTGAAACTATATATAGTAATCCCATAATTGAAAATGAAAAAACTGAAAATCATTCCTCTCTTACTTGAATTCAAAAACTCTGAGATCTACGCATATTAGAATTTCAAGTGTGACTACATCAACTCTTTAAAAATATTTTGGAATATTCTTGACTCTTCTCCATGATTATTCTTGTAATAATTTCTAACCTTTCTTCTCTAAGATGGAACTTCCTAATAACATTAAAAAGGAACTTCCTTAGCTCATTATGATGCAACTTCCTCATATCATTATGATTAAAATTCCCGGGGTCATTCTAAATTGAATTTCCTTATCAGATTTAGCCCAATTCACTTTGATTATTAGAGTAAGATAGTTTCACTTTCCTCCTTAGATTCATTCTGATTGACTTTACTTCTTAGATTTAGTCTAATTGATATTACATATTAGAGTCATTCTGATTGACATTCCATATCAGAGTCAGTCTGATTGAATTTCATGCTCAGATTATTTCGGTTAACTTTTCTTCTTAGAGTCAGTCTAATGGAATCATCATAATGATGGAATTATCATTATTATGGAAATTATACTCTATACATTTGAAATTATTCAAAACTCATGAGCTATAACTCATTTGGACTTCGAAAAACTTATGTGTATGATACTTTTGGATCTGATGCAAACTTTGTCTTGATTCCTGGAACCAATACAATCTTCACAATTCCACCATTTATTCGAAATATTTTATCATGAAAGATTTCCTGACTTATGATAACTTCAAGACTAGAAAAGTATCTTCTAACATTAGGTTATAAAATAAAGAACATTCAAACTTCTGACTTCACTAGTTTCCTTCATTATTTCCAACATCATTCATATTTCCTCACTCAAAAACTTCTAACTTTCTAACCAACATAGAATCTAATGAATTTTCAATTTCATGTTGATGGGTTTGATATCGATGATGTATCTGATAAAAAAATTTATCTTTATAGAATCATTTTTATCTAGTTCTTCTAAGTCCAATACTCCGTGTCTGATGTTGCTCAGTCTAATCAGTTACGTATGGAAACCAACTTTATAAAAAATAAAACTTTTCTACCCTTTTATGTTTGGGTTTGAACATTTAGAAACGTTCACATGTTTTTCAAAAAAAATATTTTAAAAAATATTGGATTTCAAAAAATTTAAAAAAAAATCTTAAAAAAACATCACAATTTCTATTCAGCATTGAAAAATATATTTTTATAAAAAAATCAAATTTAAGCCTAAAAATGATCTTATACCAAAATAAAATATAATTTTGATTCTAATGTGATTAATTAAATAATTTATAAGAAAATTATTATTATGTTTCTTGAATACTAAATAAAAAGCTTAATGGTACTTTTAAATTACTCAATTTAAAGAAAATAAATGGTAGTTTTGCAAAAATATGTATTTTTCACTATTCACTCAAAAAACAACCTTTCAGAAAAATCCCAAAAATTCACCCTATGCAAATTTTGATATGATGAAACTAAAAATAAAATATTTTTTAACAAATTATATTTCAAAAATTTATAAATTTAATTTTCTTATAAAATATATAATAAAATCATTTTTTTAGAAAATAACATTTTAGATCTTTAAGTGCTCTTAATCTATTTCATATACATTAATAATTATATAACTGATGTAAATCATATTATTATTAATTTTTTATCATATAATTTTATACCAATTAGATATCAACATACCCAATAAAAATAAATATATATCAGTTATGTGTCCAATATCAATATATATAATGGTCATATTATATTCCTATATATAGCTTTACATGCTTTACTAAAATTTATTCATTTATCTCTCTCATAATGCCTATTAAATTAATAATTCTTTGACTTTCTTCAACATTTTCATTTGGGGTAAAAATATTCAAGGAAAAACATAAGGATAAACATTTTATGTTTCTGTTATTTTTATATGTGTGTGTGTGCATTTACTACACTTGTACTTTTCTTCATGTTGTTTCAAATGACAACCTCATAATGTATTTGTTTTTATAATTTATTTTAATATTTATCTCAATAAAATCATCATGTTACATTTTAGTTTTATTTTTTTCACAAGATATCAAACATAATATTCATTTAAAGGATAAGTGCCTATTGAAATATCATGGTGTTATAAAAATCTTATATAAGTGGAAGCATATAAGGAGTGATTCGTAAATTAAATGATTAAGTGAATTTATGGATTTAAGGATTTATTTTTTAATTAAATGAAATTATTTAATAAATAAATATGTGTAAAGTAAATAAGTAATGATATTTGTTAAGGAAGTTTAGTAATAACTCAATAAGAGACTTTATGTATCCTACCTCAATGGCTAGAGGATTTAATGTATTAGTTCCTTGACTTTAATGGTATCCAAGATACCAAATATCACTTAATTTTTAATGCTCATATCAAGAGACTAAAATAAAATTTACCCAATGTTTTTAATGGTTATAACAAGAAACTTCAAATAGAATAATTCTCTTTTATTTCAGTATTTTTAGAAAGAAACCCAAGTCCCTCACTTTAAAAATAGTGAGCATTGATGAATAAGAAGTATGAATAATGAGAGGATTGTAAGAAGTCGTATCATTTTGGTATGGTCTCAATTCTATCAAAAGAATAAGAATAATTTCTATGATGGAATTAGAAATATGTATGAGTGAGAATAATTATACAATAAGAGCACACTCTTGATTGGATGAGATAGCACTTAGAAATTGATAAAACTTCGGAGAAATTTGAAGATCATACCACATTCGATTTGGAGAATTATGGAGAATGTAAGTTTCAAAGGCCACAAAGAGGTATATTTATAGCCTTAATAATATTTAAGAACCTTTTGAATTTACTATGGTTAATAAATCTAAGGAATACTAAAATTAATATATTTTTACCACGATTAAATTTTGTCTCAGACCTGATATCTTGATGAAACTAGGTACTAGGTAGCCTCTATTGGTTTTCCAATGTACCACCTGAAAGTCCCTTCACACTATCATCTTCCAATGGGTATCTGGTAACCCTCTACTACATGGTCTATAGACACCATGGGCATGCAATTCTTCTATCCAACCGCATTTATTGGGTGATGCTCCTCCACTAGCTGGTGAATGGACTTCTGTAGTAAGGGTAGGTTACTTATTTCACCACCAGTTAAATGGTGGTTATGCCCTGGATATCCATTGCAACCTGATAGTTTCCAAAAAATAACCTTTATTTCAAACTTCCTTCCATTCCTTTAAAAGAAAAATTAATTTTAGCATTAGTGTATGTAATGTGTAAAAACCGATTTTTAAAAAAATGTGTATTTCAAAAATTAATATTTATGTGTGGCATAAAATTATCAATCCCATTGATTTTCATGATATAAAATATTTTATTATAAAAGAAATAAATTTTATATGTCTTTCAATTGAATCTAAAATAGAATTTTACAAAAACAATATTTAATTAAAAGAAAATACCAAAAACAATTCTTATTGGAAAATATTTCTAAGGTTGTTACACAAAGGTTTTCTAAATTCATAATTGTATTTTGAAATATTTAGTTTTAATCCTTAAATACATGTTTTATCATGAAAAAAACTTTAAAATTTTTTATTTTATACTTACTTCTAGATATATTCATGAACATTACAATCTTAGGAAAAATTTATTTTTAACTATTCACCTAAAATTCAATTATTTCCGAAAAAGTAACCAAATCTATCTTTTCATTTTAAATAAAAGTATTATTTTCTTTTTTCCAAATTCAAATTATAAAATTTATATATTTAGTTATTTAAATTGAAATAAAAACAAAAACTATTTTTATTGAAAAAATAATTTTTAAACATCAATTGTATTTAATATGCATCATATATATTCTCTTACATTTTTAGAACATTTTTAAATATATAACAACCTATAACCCAAAATTTCACCATCACTCTCAATACTTCTTCCATACTTCTGAAGCACATAAAATTACTTTTGAATAACTTAAAATAACTTTATAAAACAATCAAACCTTCAAAATCTACTTATCTTAATTTCCATATAATTTATAATATGTATGAACAAAAACCCCATTCACAGGTATTGAACAAAAAAATACAACATCATCTTTGAGAGGGTTCAACAATCTATCCCTTTATATATTTTTTAATATCTTTTCATTATGGTTTAATGTCAGATCTACTCACCCTCAATATAATCACAATAACTAAAATGTGAAACCTCTTTTAACCCCATTATTTATAATAACTATAAAGAGGGTTTGTGTTCTAGGTGGTATAAATGTATTAAAATAATTGATCCATAAATAAATAAAATATAAGTCTACTTGAGCTAGTTCGGTATTGAAAAAAATATTAATCAATTCAAACTTCAATGTTTTCCATGAAATGTTCAAAAAATTATACCAACTCAAAATCTTCATTCAAGGAATTAAAAATTGATTTAAAAGAACTTTTATATACTCAATCAATAAATAGAGTAAAATTTTTCAAGAGAAATCATATTTTTCACAAAAAAAAACTACTTCTCCCAACTTTATATAAATTTAATCACATTTAGAATAGGGGAGGAAACACAAAAAAAAACATATACCTTGGTGTTGGTAAGTTGGCTTCACTCCCATTTACATCGTCAACTTCTCAATAGACTCAATTGGAAGTGCCTCTATAATAATACCAGTTATATGCTCCTTATATGGTATAAGGTTGAGCTTCAAGATGCATTTAGTTACATTAACCTTTAAAATGATATTTCATATCAATATGCATTAATCTGGAATGTTTCACTGGATTTTTAAATAGATTTATAAAACTTGGTTTTCCTAACCAATAACCAATGGACATCCAGCTGTAATATCCATATAATCAAGTTGAATCTTAATCCAAATCATTTGTGAAGTTTTGTATAATGTACCCAAATATACATCTTCAGTGGAAGCTAAGGAGACTAATGATTTCATCTTGGAGTTCCACAACATTTTGGTAATAAAAAATCCTCTACCTAATATGGAATTTTATCATCAAAACCACTAGCCCAATTAGAATAAATAAATCACTTTAAATCTATATATCCTTTATTCTTTTATAAAAATCCATAACTAGAAGTATTTGAGAAATAATTCAAAATTATATTTTCTTCTAGGACATTATATTCTTTTGGATTAAATTTATACCTATCACAAAGAGTAACAACATAGAAAATATATGAGATTGAGGTAGTCAAGTATAAGATACTACCAATCAACATTTTGAATTATTTTATATTAACAGATTTATCTTCACCATCCCTGATTAGCTTTGTGCCTGATAGAATTGGTGTTAAAACCCTTCTTTATTCATTTATGTCAAAACTCATTAATAACTCCCGGGAATATTTTTCTTTAGAAATAAAAATATAACCATAAACTAAGGTAATTTATAAACCCACGGAAAAGTTTATCTTCCCCAGAAGATACATTTCAAACATCATCTTCATTTTATAGAAAATGTTTCATACAATTTCTATTCACTGAAATCAAAGATAACATCATCAGTATACACAGTCACAATGAGTGATGTGTTGTTGGTATTGTTCATATATAGATCACTATCCACCTACCATTCCATGAATTATATGCATCTTAAGTACTTATCCATCTTGAAATACCATAATTTTGGGGTATATTTCAACTCATAAAGAACCTTCTTTAATTTTCTGACTCTACTTCTATATTATACAAGCCAAATACCCTCAGGTTTAATTAAATGTAATTCTTCTTTTATAACACTATTAAAAAATTTAGACTTTACTTCTATTTAGAAATCATTGAATCTTACTTAGGCTATAATTACAAGGAAAACTCTGATGGTATCAATCTTTTAAATAAGGTAATTTTTTTATTAAAATCAACTACCTCTATTTATGAATACCATTTGAACACAATTCCAATTTTGTTTATTTAAACATCACCTTTCTCAATTACGTTGTTCCTAAAAACCCATTTTGTTTCAACTAGATTCTTTAACATGGACCTAGGAATTATATCTCATGTTTTATTCTTTTCAATTTGGTCTAGATATTCCTTCATTGATTGAATCTATTATTTATTGTTAAAGATTCATCAATAGTTTGGGGTTCAATTTTTTAAATTTGGATAGTGTGACTAGTTTCTATGATTTTAGTTCTTGTTTATAATCCTTTATTCTGATCCCCAATGATATTCCCTATATCGATATGTTTCTTTAGTAATGTATTTGTATCTATGGACTTTGGATCTTTAGACTAATCACTAGAGTAA
The DNA here is from genome assembly GCA_963277665.1 of Viscum album. Classification (NCBI taxonomy): domain Eukaryota; kingdom Viridiplantae; phylum Streptophyta; class Magnoliopsida; order Santalales; family Viscaceae; genus Viscum; species Viscum album. The sequence goes on along the minus strand of OY728145.1, from coordinate 481,987,212 downwards.
GCATAATTAGTATCACTATCTATAATTTATGTGTTTTCTTTATTTTGTTTTATAGGTTTATAATTCAATGTTTCATCCTCATCATCCACCATGACTACATTTCTGATCTCCTATTCATTTCTAATGATTATCACATCATTATAATACACTATATTTTTATATTTGTTATTATATCACCTATAAAATCTTCTATTTACTGTATAAAAAATGAATATTCCATCTTCATCATTATCATTAAACTTAACACATCTTCAGCCCCATGTCTTGATCAAATATGAACTCCCATACGCTCTAAAGTTTTTATATTTCTCTTTTTATTAAATCACATTTCATAAAGAGTCATGTATGAATTTGTCCATATAAAACTCCGATTTTGTATGATTCTAGAAATAATAATAGATTTATACAAGAAATATCATGAATTTTAATTCTTAATTGGTATGGTTTTATCCATATCAATAAGACTCATATTCTTCCTTTCATTCACTCCATTATTTTGAGGGGTGTAGGATGCATTGAAATCAAATATTATTCTATTTTTACTAAGATATTTTGAAATTAATTTGTTTTCATACTCAATTATATTGTCTAACCTCATCCTATTAAAAGTAATACTTATTTTCTTTTTATATATCTTTAAAAAAACTTTTAAATATGTTCAGGTTTTGATATATTTGTGACATAAACATAATTCTTGTCATTTTAGTGAATCCATAAATGAAAATAATGAAATAATTTTCTCCACATGTTGTATTCTTGGGTATGGGACCATAAACATAAGATTGAAATATCTCTAACGGTATTATAGTTTAGATATTAACTCCCTTGTGAAATTTCTTAACCATATGCACTTTTTGACATGTTTACATATAGTAATTGTTTCTTTATTCAAAAATATAATATTTATGAAAACTTATTATCTAATAAATTTCTTTATTCCCTCTTATTATGACTTGTACATATTTCAATATATTCACTAAAAACACATTATTTATAAATATCACCCATTTTCATTATCACAAATTTGTGATACATGCAAAACAAATATGCTTCTATCCATTAATAAAAATAACATTATTAGGGATTATCTGATTTTTTCCATTTCTTCCACTTCAAAAGCATTGATTTTTGTACGATTTTTCATTTACTAAGGTTAAATATCCTTATTTATATATTTTCATATTTTTTAGGTTATTTAAATCATTTATCATGTGATAAGATCAACCACTATCCATAATACATGGCTTCTCAGATATGGACGCTTTAAATATATCTTTTAAAAATTCATATTATTTGAACTGATTATTATATTGAACGTTAGGATATTTCTTGTAAATGTTTAATTAAGTTTGTATAAATGTAATAAATTTATTTTAAATGTTTCTTTCAGGATCAAACCACACATAAAATCATTTAAAACTATCAAACATTTTTATCACTTCAATATTCTTGTCAGGATATTGAATCGTGTAATTATTTCGTAACTACTAATATTATATCCCCCTTGATTCATGATACCTTCTTAGTCTATATAGAGAAATTATATACCATAAATTTTAATAATTGTGTCCAACTACACCACAACATCAATAGTATCCTTAATACCTCCTTCTTTGAATGAAATTAAGCTATTACATGGGTTGTTTTCCAAATTCATTCTTAGACATCTGGTGAGATCATGTCATCAAACCCTTTTATAAATATCTTATCTGGGAATTTAAGGATTTTGTGGAAGTTTTATTAATATTATTATCCCTATATATATAATTATATTTTTTCTTTTCTTCAACCTTTCTAGATAATAAAAATTATTTTTTTTCACTGAATTATTTTTAAATCATAACTCTTATTTAAGGTATAGTATTAAAAGACTTCATTTATTAATGTTTAATAACTTGTGCATCAAAGGTTATTGATATTTGTTTCTTGGAGAACTCACATAATTTGTAAAAATATCTACTTTAGTCAAATTTGACTTTCATTGTTTTCTTCCCAACTTCAACAATTTTCATTTTTATATTATCTACTACCTAATAAGTAAGGATTATAAAGGAAGTCATATCATTAAAAATATTTATTTTCTAATAATTATCAAGTTTTAACCTTAATAATTATTTGACCTCACTTTATTTATCAACATGTATTTGATTATTCTAATTATATTTCTTTTTGAGATTAAAATTTCCCGTTTAACCTTCCAATCTTTTTTAAGCACATCTTTATTTCAATTCTCATGGTGTTCTCCTTGTTTTATTATCCTTCTTCAATTCTAAATTCACTATTAATTTTTGAGTTATCCTATAATGAATCACTTTCATATTTTTCATATCAATGAGAACCATTTGAGTAGTCTCCTTAGGATTTTCCTCATTATAGTATCTTTCCTCACTATTAGAAATTCCTTCTTAAATAGATATAAAATTCCACCTAAAAAACATGGGTGAAATTTTCTTTTTAACTTTTAATTGTGATTTATTTCTCTTCAATTTACCTCATTTACTAGAGAGTATCTTATCATTTTTAGCATCTTCATTTTAATTTTTTATTTTCAGGGGATATATTTCAAATTAAAGGCTATTTTTTCATGGATAAAGCATTTAAATTTTTTTTACCTTTTTAACTAACTTTCCCTCTTGTAAATTTTCTGGAAATTAGAAATATATCATAAATATAATATTTAATATTATATTATTCATCATAAAAAATAGAGTCATCTTTTATCTTAAGATAATTTAAGTATTTAAGGAAAAATATATCCGTCTAGAATTTTATTTTAAAGGTACCTACACTTTTAATTTCATAATTCATTAGAGTAAAGTAAATTTCTTAAATAGTGAAATCATCATGATATTTATCATAAAGTGCAGAGATATTAGAATCAAAATTATATGGAATAATTCTCATGAGTTTCGCTATCATAGAAAATTCTTAAAGACTTTCTTTATATCCTTTTGTGGAACTAGAAAAGACATTAACATTCGTGAAAAATTAATTAACCAATTATTCTTCTTAAATTCATAAATCTTCAAACTTTTGTCTAAAACTTTGCAACTTATCTTCATTCACATACACATTTCCTTCTTAAATACTATAATTTTTTCATGGATCACATTAATAGTTTTTTATCAAATTATTTTTATTATCTCGTTATCATATAATTAGGAAAGTAGAGTACTCATTTCCTTCCCATAAAGTTTTAAAAAAATTCCTATTAAATACCTAACTAATAATAATTATCTTTTTGGACTATCAAACCTAAAATAACATAACCAATAACATCATATCCATGTGAAATTAGATAGTGGAACATTATTTCCTTCCATATATGAAATAATATCCAATAAAATGTGGTAATCCATATATGATTGAATAAGTTACATTGATCTATTGAAATTTCAAGAGAGATATATAAGATAAAACTCAACTCTATTAAAAATTTATGGGATTACTTTGAATGTGATCAATGTTGATAGAGTTGGAGAATCGGTGTTTATTCCCCAATTTCAAATATCAAATTGCCTCCTACTTATTAATATATATCTCTACCAATCACTACGGTGTAAAAATAAAATGAGGAACACAACTATTTTGTTAATGAGGTTCACCTATAATATGGATAACTACATCCATAATTTATAGTGGTTTTTATCCCATGCACACATATATATTATTATATTACCAATAAGTAGCTACATGTAATGGAATTGCATTGAACTTATTATAATTTCTAGTACTAACCAGATATTTACAAGCACTAATTTGTTACAACAAAAGCAAGAACACTTATTTTAATAATAATCACTAGTGTATATGCATGTCACCAAGGATTAGAAAATTGTGATCTTCTTACTTATCATATTGTACAGAAATATTTATGGTTTATTCTATTCTTATGGATTTTATATAAAATTTATTATAGTATTCTCACCACTTTTCTTTTTCTTTTTCCCATTCATATATTATCTACACAAGATTATAATCAATTATCAAAATTAAATCAAAAAAAATCCAATAATTGTGTAGAAATTGAGATTCTAAAATTTTCAATACCTCAACCAAACCATGTGAACTTACTCCCATGATCTTCAATCCAAAACCAATCTCATGGGACTATCTCCTATGACCCTTCATTTATTTTCTATAAATACCCACGTTATTGTCATTATCAATAGGGTAATAAATTTAAATAATATTAAATACATGGATAATTTATTATTATGTGTCCTCTATAACCTCTATATTTATTATCCTTTAATAATTTAAATGTAGTTTTAGAATAATACGCAATCATTTTAACTTCATCTAAGATCATATATCTATCTTCCCATCAAACATAGTTTCTTCCTAGTATCTTTATTATTTGGTATCCCAAAAAATTTCCATTCTCATTATTTCATGAACACATACAGAGACCCTTGTGATGTGGAAACCCTCATCACAACATATCCTTCTTGCTTAATCTTCATATCTATTATTCTTATCTTAAATCACAGTTAATCAATTATCATCATAGTAATTAAAACATAAAAAATAGAAAATAATATTTATAATTAATCCTCCTTCATAATATTTCATTCTATATATCTCGTGTTTTTTAAATGGAATAAAATTTACATATCATGTTGGTATCCCTTATGTATTCCTTAAAATGACTGTTATATATCTCAATATAACTCATCAATTTTCCAAATTCTCTCTGAGTGGCTCTCACATATAGGTTATTTCACCTTTATGTATTACCTTTAACACTATGATCAATTATATGTATTTATCACCCTAGCATTATGTGTCATAGATATGCTCTATACATTTCAAGATTCTCAATTTGTAACTCAGACGGACACTTATATATGAGTCATGTACCTTCATTCACACACTAGTGGGTCCTTATGTTTTTATTCCTCTTCTATTTCCATCAACAATTCATAATTATGACCATTATGTACGATTTAGATACCCCTTGCATATCATTGTCTGGTTCTCTACTTTTCCACGTTTTTTACAATTAAACGTCCTTCAAAGTTACTCTTAAGTAACATAGATTTTTCAAAATATTCAACATCCAATATCTCTGAGTGAATATTTTGTATTATCTGAATAATCTTATGTAACTTTAAATATTATAGTATAAATACTCATTTACTTTTCCAGTTCTTGAGTTAAATTTTAGAATGACTCTTATATATCAAGTCTTATTCCACTTTTAAGCAATCCGTAGCACACAAATACTTATGTTTTGAGTACTTTTTCAAATATCCAACATATAATATATAATTTAAAAATCCATCCCCAAACTTTTTAAAAAGTAATAGACCACTTCAAATTAATTAGGTATAACTTCAAATGGTAATCAATCCTTTATAAATATTGTTAACTCAATTTCCAAGGCATTTGGAACATGTATTAACTCAAACCTCATTAACATGTGTTAACAAAAACTATAACATTATCCTCAAGTCAGATCAGTAGATCCACTCTGTCTCAAGTCCTGAGGTGTATTTCATATCACCATAGGTTGGTTAAAATTTCCTTGTTAATCAATTATAATGGTTAAGAATGATTTTTCCCACGATAACCATAACAAAATATTGAAAAATTATAATAAATCAATTAAAACCCTTTGAAATAAAACATATAATGAATTATGAGCATACCAAAATGTAAACACAATATCTCCAAGACCAATTCAAGGGATACAACACCTAGAATAAATAAAATGAAAGCCATGCTAACCCTATGCGACACATGAGAACTTCATATGCCACCACCTCTAGTGATTCAAACTTGAGTAAACTGTTCTATATATATATATATATATATTGTTATATTCATATATAAAAAAGATAAAAATAATAAAAAATGAGATCTATATGCACACAAAGTGTGTATATATGGTGTGATCTAATGAGTCTAGTAGTATCCCACTAAGTTCTCTATGAATTACCTTTATAAAAGAAATTATGACATATTAGTTTGAACTGTAACTTTAAATATACCATTTATATTTTTAAGTAAAATAAATTAACATGGTAAAATTTTATTCAGAATATGACTTTAAGGTAAAATAGGTTATAAAATTTTCTCTCTAGAAAATTTAAAATAGAATAAAGGTACAAATAAATATAAAAAACTCTTTAATAAACCCAATCGAGAATCATGGGAGTGAACCTAAGCAAACTAAAGATATAAAGATGATGAAATAGTGGGTTCCCTAGACCCAACTATTCATTGCTTTTGATTACCATATCGTGTATACAGTAATATATACATGATTTCATTTTACCATTATAGTGTAGAATTTTTTGTTTCCACTATTGAAATGGTAATGTCCAAAGATTAATTTTTGTATTGAAAGGTTATAGGAGTTCCCATGCTATAATGAGAACCTCTAGATACTCTGACATTAATCTTAAATATAAGTTCTATAGTCTAGATACATGTTATTGATTTGACATAGTAGATGTATGGCTATCATGTGTTGGGGGATCATAAGCATTGAGACTTCTTTGAATGAAGTTCACACTTGGTGATCTCTAGTAGTGAGATCTTGAGGACTGACCCGCCAATAAGAATTCCACATGTTTCAGGTGTCCCTGGATGTTTCTATCTATGATCATGTGTAATGGTCTCCTAACTTGAGATCATTACCAATGTATGTTATTTTATTGTGTACTTTGATGCAAGATGAAAACCATGGCAATAAATTCATGGAGAGGTAGTTTAGGTTTGGTGCATCATTAGTAGAATGGCATTGGTTGAATGGTCAAGAAAGGATTTTTTGCTTCCAGTTTATGGAAGTAATATATCTCTGGCCATGTTGATAAGGATGGCAGTACCTTTATAATACCATGGGCATGGAAGTTGATGGTAAATTTGTCTAGTTAAATCAAAAAACAAAAAGGAAAGAAAAGGGCAATGACACAAGAGTGTGTCCTGCTTTATGAGATATTACATACAAAGAGATTATATTACACAGTGCGTGTTCATAGGTTGGTTGTCACTATTGTGAAAATCAATATCTCTTTAGAGGATATGATGGGTTGCTAGATCTCACTCTAGGTCTGTGAATACTATTCACTGCTCTCAAGATAAGGTCCTAGAGGGTCACACACAATAGCATATTCGAGAATCTGTCCTATTTAGTAGAATAGAAGGTTTGGACGTGGAGGGCCCAACCACTGGGGTCTGGGATTTGTCCAAAGAAAACTATAACCAATAAAATAAATAAATTCATATTATTCGATTTTATAATAATGAGTATTGAATTTATTTATTAAATGTGTTTACGAGTTTTAAGTAAATACATAAAAAATATATTAATTGATGAATATTATATTATTCAAGGCTCAATTAATATTTATGGGAATGACCAGTGGAGTAAATGACTCGGTTATTATCATTTAATATATTTTAATATATTACAAGTAAATGATAATAATATTTATGACTCGGTTTAGTAGTCGTAAAATGTCATTGATAGTGGTTTAAGTATTCAGGGCCGGTGAGGCGATACCGGGTATTTTAATTAACCACTATAAATATAAGAGAGGAGATTTCTAATCACTATTCATGGCACTTCTCTCTCTTCTCTTCTCTCCCATGATCTAGAGAGAGGCTCTGAATCCAAGAAGCATGGATCAAGCTCTCTCTCAGGCATTGCTAGCGAAACGATGCGGTGATCGTTGGAGCATCGAAGGCATCGTCGCAATTCTGTGATGGCGTGCAGATTATGATAAATGGCGCTCCCATGGATTTCTTGAAGCATGTGCCGACAATATAGAGGAGTTAGATTTTGGATTATTCGAGCAGCGATTTCCAACGATGAGAAAATGTTGTGCGTGGATTCAGAATTAAACCATGTATTTTACAGTTTATTTTTGTGCTTCAAATCCTTCAGGCGTGGTCCTCGGCTAAGACTGGGTTGTTGTTCACTGATGTCAACATATTTACCCCACTCATTGGTGGGAAAATTTTAAAATCCCACATGTTTGGTGCTTCCGTTGCACGCATGGCTCCAACAAGTGGTATTAAAGGGAGGCGTGTCAATTTTAAGCCAATAAAAATTAAATTTTCATTATGTTTTGAATAGGGAATGGATATGGTCCCAACACCGCAGACCGTGTTTTAATTCGACAACGGGTGACCATTCTGAGGTCATCTGAAGTTTTAAGTTCAGATTAAAACTGATAGTTTATAAAAGTTCTGAATTGATGAACTATTTTTATCTAAATTATTTTACACTGGAATAGTATTTTCCGGTGAGTATTATTAATTATTATTGTTATAATAATTTTATTATAACAATAATAGTTTGATAATAATAATAATTTTATTATTATAATATTATATTATAATAATATTTTTATTATTATAATGTTTTAAATTTTCTTGTCTATATATAGACTTAAGAAAATTTTATTATAATAATATTATTATTAATTTCCAAAGTATTAATAGGCCTTATAAATTTTTATAAAAAATGAAAAAAAGGGTAGGGGTAAAAGACATGCAAAGCAAGTCTTGGTTGGACCCAAAAAGATTAAGGGGCAAAGGGTGACTAGCAAAGCACGTCACGGTTTAAAAAAAGGGAGGGATGGGCGGACCTGCATGTGCAGGTCGACAAAACAATAGATGGGTTGGGGGCCGATCGGCCCCCCTGTTTAGCAGCAGTGCACGGAATGCGTCGCGCGGCTCATCGGAGATCACCAGGGGTAGCGACGGCTGCCCCTCCCTTCGGCCTCCTCCCTTCTGCAGTGGCACAGCACACCACCCTATCGCACCAGGGCCCCTTGCTGCAGCAGCAGTGCCGCTCGCACCAGCTCCAGCGTAGAATCCCACACCTCCCCTTGCCACTGATACTTGCCCCCTATAGCAGGTTGAATGCCTTCATCATCCACAACAACACCTTTCCCTTTGAATACTACCTGACTATATGACTGTTTTTTTAGAAGCGGCGTAATGAATTTAATTTAGTGAATAATAAAATTAATTATTTAATTTAATTCTTAGTTTTAAAAATTAAATTAATTAAATTGGACTGAACGATGTAAAAATATTGAATAAAAAATTCGTATAAATTTTTTAATTCAATTAAAATTTCCTTGAATTTATTTTAATGCAAGTTTAATATTTTTTCTGCATTTATTTAATATATGTGAGTTAAAGCTTATATTGTTCATGAATCGTGGACCTACCATTGTATGTTTGGTGTGTTTATTTAATTTATTTATTTATTTATTGTATGGTATTGTAATAATTAGTTTAATTAATTTAAAGGTGATCTGTTTGTCATCTCAAGTGTTGTTATATGTATAAGGGCATGTGCGCCCATTCTCAGAGTTGTATATTTATACCCCGAGACATCCTTGCATGCATGCGAGTACAATTATATAATGACGAGACAAGGCGTGACGCACATCGTGCCAAGTAACGGTGATGCCCCATACAGGAGTTAGATACCTTGGATGAGCATACATTTCTATTCAAGTTGCAAGCAACGCGAATAAAGGTAAATACCCCTAGGATTTTGGTTGGTCCATTATTCACTCAACAGATCATCCAATAGTATCGTCTTGTGATCAGGTGTTCATTATTTTTTTCATGGTTTATTATTTTTTTGTTCATGTGTATTTTATCGTGTGATAACATATAATAATAATAAATAATCATGAAAGATAAAATGGACATGAGATGCGATATGTATTTCTATTTCATGCATGGTCAGTTGTGAGTGCAATCACATAGTACATGCTTAAAAATTGAAAATGATTTCTTTTGTCACATTAAAACTAATAAAATCCTCAAAGATATATGAAATCATAATCACCTTTCGTCATTCATGTTTGGAATAAACCAGTTTTTTGAGGTGTTGCTCATGACATAGCTGAGGGTGCTTCTTACTACCTTGGTGTCCTTATTAGAATGATGGGTTGACATAACTAAAATTTCAGAAAAAAAATATCCAAAGCTATCTTTTTGAAATTTTATAGGCAAGCATTGAGTAAATCAAGTTCTAATTTTAAGAAGTTGGGACTTCAATCAACAGATCATGGAATCGCATGTTAAAGCGGTCAGCCAGCCAAAATCCTACCATGAACCCTCCAAGTAGTGGCGTAGCCATAGCTTGTAGACTACAAGGGGTGGTTCAAGGATCCTTGCCACTAGAATACCCAAGAGACTAAGTATTTCAATTCTAGCATAGAGGGTTCCTAGAATCCGATAAAATAGTGGGATACATTAAATGGTGTAAGAAATTATTCAAAATGTCTAAGTTATTAATCCAGTTAAAAGGCACTAATATGCTAAAATTTATTTTTGTAGAAAAATGGAATGTTGTATCATAAATTTTAAACTGCAGTAAATATTGGGAAAAGTAAATATTCACACTAACATGAGTATCTATGAATAGTATAGGAACATGCACATAGTATAATGATATAGAGTACTCTGGGTGTCAGTGTCCCTAATACTGTCAACTACCTCAAAAAGTGAGGGTGAAATTACTTATAGGAGGCTAATGTATAAAGCATATGATAGTTATATCATTATGATTTCTTCAATGTCCAGTGTTAGTTGTGGTCGCCACACTAGGACATGGATAATACAAACATGAAGTCTCATCTTCGGGATTTTTTTAAGGAGAAAGTAAAGCAATGATTTTAATAAGGCAATGGTTACACCAGGATGTCTAAATTAAAAGATCAATCATGATCTATAAATGGTTCCCTTTCTCATATCATTTTCACCCCTTTACTCAACTTTTTTTATGTTTGAAAACAAACTAGTATTTGAGTAAACGCTTCATTACCATTCATGGTAAGGTTCTCCAAGTGAATAAGAATTCAAAGATTGTTTTATCTTTAATTATTATGGAGAATAAATTGAAACACAATGTGGAAAGGTAAAAGGAATTTAATGACAATGAGACATTCATGACGTCCTTCAATTAATGAGGTATTAACAAAGTTTATTTGTATTTAATATTATAAAATAATACTATGGAAGTTTAACAGCAATAAAATTATTTAAAGAAGCAAGTTTCTACATATACATCAGGAATATTCATCAATGTAATGTTTCCTTTTTACTACTTGGGTATTTAATACTATATGATTTTTACATATGTGTATTTAAATACAGTTACCAAGTAAGTATATAAATATTACTAGAAGTCAGGTGTATTCTCCAAGTGGCTACGAAAGGGTGATACCTAGGCATGTGGTGAGAAATACATGACTTTTATAATTACTAAGTGAATGATTCATGTAGAACTATTGTTGAGTATAACTAAAAACATTAATCTCATGTGTCCTTGGATGTAAGGAGACATTCTTTTAGGTTAAGGAATGAATGTTGTTTTTGGTAAACTCAATCACTAGTTCAGTAATACATGAATCAAAGACAATTAGTGAAGAATATAATTGTAAGACTTACACCCAGTTGTGACAATTTAATTATTTGACAAGTAATACTAAAAGTGGACGTCATGAATATACCACGTATGGTATTTCAGCTCAGTAAAAATAAATACTTCTAGTATTATCAACGTCTTTAGTTTAGACAAAGGTGAATTTAGTAATAAAGGTATGTCACAAAGCTTTTTAAAATAGTTCAACAAGTTAACATGAACTATTCCAAGTATAATCTAGAGGAATATATACTTTATAAGATTCCTTTAAGTAATTAAGGAATAATAAAGTGAAGTATATGCATGGTCAGGAGATATGAGTTACTTTAGGTTAGGATATAGAAGAATATCTCGACCAAGCATTCATCAATCATAATAACGTAGCGTGGGGTAATTCCTAAATGCAAATTATCTTATCAAACTCACGAAATTTATTTTAATGATGGGGATTTATGATTAAGTCTTACATATCAACATTGATCAAAAAAACATGTAGCGTAGAGAAATTCCGAAATGCATATGTTATAAATCAAAATTTTGATGTAGGTAGTGTCAATGTTACAACTTGTAGAAACTTCCATTATATTTAATGAAATTATTTCCAAATAACGGTGATATCCCACAACCATATGCCAAATATAATGAAAATCGGATATCATATGAGGCATAGTATGATTTAAATCCATTATGTCCTAAGGAAATGTGTTTGGATGCAAATAGTTTGTTCAGATACAAACAAGCTTGCATCAAGATAAAAATGTTGTGAATCTAAGGTACTTATCTTAACGATTGCTTAGGATATTACATAAATCCCTAAGATAGAAAATTTGGTAGACAAGTAATAGACTAATATTCTATATAAGGTTGCACATATCTATTAGAGATATTGGGAGATATATTGGATTTTGTTTAGTCAATGCTCAAAATGCACAAGTAGTTGGCATAGAAACTAGTTCCACAATCGCATGTGGAACAGAGTATATTCTAGAGACACATACTGCATAGGAAGGATAAAACCATGGTTATGGATTTTATATTCACTGTGGTCAGTGATCTATTATTCAATATGAATAATATTTCCTACAAGTAATCAGTATATGGAAATTAGCTAAAATTGATAAGAATAACTAAAATTCAGTTAATGGATTCCATGTATCAAAGTGAAAAAGGGGATTATTAATTTGAAAACTATGGTGGGTATTAAAGTGATTTGATACATGGATGGTACTAGAATAGTATCAAAAATGATCAATTGGTTTGACCAAGTTATTATACTTAAATCCATTAGAATTTTACTTGTCATAGCTAATATCTATGATCAAATTATTTAGCATTGGATGTCATGACCACCAATCGTGGATGGTGTCTATACGACACAACCAGAAAGGGATAGTCCCATCACAAAATGATAATAAATTTTTCAAGTTACTGAAATCCAGTTTTGGATTAATGTAAGAAACATGATCATTCAATATAAATTTGCAACAAATAATTGCCATGTGTCTATGAGAGGTTAGTGGGAGAATCAATGTCTTCCAAGTGAAGTATGTTCAACAAAATAAGGAAAACAAACATTGGTCTTATAGTTAGTTAAGAAAAAAATGAAATTTATTCTCCAGTGATTGACTTAAAGTAACAACCTAAGTTCTAGAAAATAGGATCTACTGAAGTAGATATATAGGTTGCTTGGTCTTATTCAATCGTACATATAGTGACATTGTATTGAAAAATTCATGTTGGAATAATACAAGAGATGAATTGTTTCTTATGTCACAAGGCATAATCTTCCCATGTTGACATGTCTGGGACATGGGAATAGAAACTTGTTGAGTTAAATCCATGCATCGAAGCGATGGATCAATCACGTATTCCATAATATGTATAATAACCGATATTGATAAGGTATATTTTACAGTACGAAAATATCAGTTATATTCAAGAGCACTGTGAGGGATGTAGTCAGAACTATATAATTGTACTTCGACAAGTACAAAAGATATGTACCTGGTAAATAGAGAAGAAGGATACAAGTTTTCGGGAATAAAAACTAGTCCACCATAGGTTAATGTGATCTACTATTGTAGTTAGTTTAAAGACAGTGAGCGATTCAAGTTCATATCAACCAGTGGTGGACATACCTAGAAGACCGAGTATGTTGTAGCTTTAGAGGCATCTAAAAAGCAATTAAATGAAATGATTTGTTTGAGTTCATGGAATCGCACCTAGGGAGAAAATTATTATCATAATGTAAATTATGATATTCTTACTAGACAAGATGTCAAGTTATGACAGTGGACAAGTGATATATATTTGGGATATCATCTCTTGAGTATCTTTACTCAAGGATACAAGGTCCCAGTAGTAGAATTGCCATGTGGTGGAACCGTGGCAGGCCTAGTAGCTAAAGCCATTACTCAGCAGAAACATGATGTTAATCATGTGAGTAGCCAACAAGTTTGGTTATCAAATTCGCTCTATTGAAAGTGGGAGTGTTGAAATAGTGGGTTCCCTATACCCAACTATTCAGTTATTTTGATTACTATATCGTGTATATAGTTAGCTATACATGATGTCATCTTACCATTATAGTGTAGAATTTTCTGCTTCCACTATTGAAATGGTAATGTACAAATATTAATTATCATATTGAGAGGTTTTAGAAGATCCTAGGCTATAATGAGAACCTTTAGATACTATCTCATTAATCATAAATATATGTTCTATAGTGTAGATGCATCTTACTGATTGGTCACAGTATATTTCTGACTATCAGGTGCTGGGGGATCATAAGCACTAAGGCTTCTTCTCATGAAGTTTGCACTTGGTGATCTCTAGTAGTGAGATCATGAGGACTGACCTGCCAATAAAAACATTACATGTTTCGGGTGTCATTGGATGTTTCTATCTAGATCATGTGTAATTGTCTCCTAACTTGAGATCATTACCAATGTATGTTATTTGGTCATGTACATTGATGCACGACGAAACCCATGGCAATGAAGTCACGGTGAGGTAGTTTTTTCTGGGAGCATCATTGGTGGTATGTCATTAGTTGAATGGTCAAGAAAGGATTTTTCCCTTCCAGTTTAGGGAAGTAATATATCTCAGGCCATGTTGATAATGATGACAATACCTTTATAAGACCATGGCTATGGAAGTCGAGGGTAAATCCATCTAGTTAAATCAACAAACAATAAATCCAAAAAATGGAGATGACATGAGAGTGTGTCATGCGTTATGATATATTACAGACAAAGAGATTATACTACACATTGCATTTTCGTAGGTTGGTTGTTGTTGCTATAACAATTTGTATCTCTTCAGGGGCCATTATGGGTTGAAAGATCCTACTCTTGGTCTATGAATATTATTCACTACTATCAGGATAAGGTTCTTGAGGGTTACACACAATAGCGTATTCGAGAATCTTCCCTATTCGGTAGAATACCAGTTTTAGACATGGTGGGCCCCACCACTGGGGTCCGGGATTTGTCCAAAGAAAATGATCACTAATAAAATAAATAAATTCAAATTATTCTAGTTTCAAATAATGAGAATTTATTTTATTTATTAAATGTCTTTATGAGTTTTAAGTAAATACACACACACACACACACATATATATATATATATATATATATTAATTGACAAATATTAAATTATTCAAGGTTCAATTAATATTTATGGGAACGACGAGTCGAGTTAATGACTCAATTATTATCACGTAATATATTTTAATATATTACAAGTAAATGATAATAAAATTTATGACTTAGTTTAGTAGTCATAAAATTTCGTTGAGAGTGTGTTAAGTATTCGGGGTCGGAGAGGCGATACCGGGTATTTTTATTAACTACTATAAATATCAAAGTAGAGGAGATTTCCAATCACTATTCATGGTGCTTATCTCTCTTCTCTTCTCTCCTATGATATAGAGAGAGAGGCTCTAGATCCAAGGAGCATGGATCAAGCACTCTCTCAGGCATCTCTAGCGAAACGATGCGGTGATTGTTGGAGTGTTGAAGGTGTCGTTGCAATTCCGCACTATCACCCAGATTACGACGAACGGCACTCCGATGGATTTCTTGAAGCACATGTGGATGATCTAGAGGAGTTAGATGTTGGATTCTCCAAGAACTGATGGCCAATGATGAGAATATGTTTTGTGCGGCTTCATAATTAAACCAGGTATTTTACTGTTTAGTTTTGTGCTTAAAATTCTTCACATGTGGTCATCGGCTAAGATCGGGCTGCTGTTTAGTGATGTCGACAAGTTTGTGTCGATCGTCTGTGGAAAATTTTTAAAATCCCACATGTTTGGTTCTTCCGATGAACACCTGATTCCCAAAAAATTCAATGATCCTCAAACCAAATAAAATATCCCACTTCATGTAGTGATATACTAGCTGAGCCTTATCATGATCTAGAATGATTCCCATAATAGTGATAAACAAGGAATCCACTGGGAATAGTTCTATAATGCACTAGGCAGGGTCCTACCATGCACTGTCATGGGACCATAGTCAGTTAACATAGATAATATCCACTATGTAGGTTAGACCCTGTACTAAGCATGGTACTGGTAGTAGTTTACCACCTAAGTACCCAAGATTTCCCATGAGGCATATATAAACACAACAAATTTAATAATTTAAACTTAGTGATAGGGACATTAATTTATAACAATTTATATTTTTTTATCAAAATAGAACTATATAAACACATTCCATTATTAATAAGGAAAATTTTATATGAATAAAATACACTTGAAATATTACCTTTAATTAATCCAATGTTCCTTAATTATCTTTAAAACCAAACATAAAATGATCTCACCAATTAATTATAAATAATATCCATACATTTTTTGAAATAATTTTGGGGACTTAGTAGAGATTAGCTTCAGGTAAAATAGGGACTCCTCACTTCAAATGAGGTTCTGATAGAAGTATTCAAGACTATGAGTGATTAAACAAGTTACACGGGTAATGACATGGAATAACGGGTACTTAAGTACCTTGTCTTCCCAAATTACTTATCTAAAAAGATTGAATAAATATATGATTGGTTTGGTAGATATTTTGTAGAATAACATACTAATTTATATATTAATATTGTATATATATTAGTGGAGGATGATCTTAAATTGAAGGGAGAAGGTTATCCTCACAGTCTCAATGATGAACTCAAGCTTTGGTTTGACTAGAAACTCGATATATCATTATTATAATTGGAATATTAAAGCATCTCCATTGATTATTACTTTAAGGATATGGAATTTATAACATTTATGATTGAATAAAACCTTTATATATCTCCCAAAGTATATTTAAAGGATCTATCTTGGAAATTTTGAAATATCCCATATGGATCATAATTTGTGTGTCTGTATGTGTGTGTGGTTTTCATTTTTGATATTTTATCTCTTGATATATATTTATGATTTTGATTGGTACTTGTGAGGGTTCTATCTTAACTCAAAAACATTAATTTTTTATAATGTAAAAAAACATTTTCATATAATTCATTTAAAACTTTTGTTATCATTTATACAAAATCCAAGAATGAATTATTTTTATACAATCAAGATTAATAATTTAAAAATCATTAAAATACTAAAATAAAGTATGTAATAAGATATAGTAATAATAAATTCACTACACATTGAATAAATGAATCATATATAAATTTTATATCCTAAAAATGAATTTAAAACAAGAAATAGAATCATATTTCCTTAAATAAAATAACATATATAGATACATCTACCTTTGGGGCCACTTTTTATAGTTCTCATTAGTTTCCATGTAATTACACACTAATAGAATTGGAGAAATATTCAAATTAAATTAGGAACCCAAAAACATAATATTTATACAATCTATTGAATCCTTAAAAGTGAAAACATTTACTAACAATCCAATGATTAAATTAGAACCTCTAACTAGGTAAAAATGACACATATAGGGCCATTATAACTTTTAATAGAAAAATACCCATGATTTATAATATTTCCCCTTAAAAATAAGAAACATATTCAACTATAAACCCTATTATGGGGAGAAACCATGAGGTAGGAATATAAATGGAAGAGGAATAAGGAGAAGGAGAAGAAATATATAATAACCTACCACTTCCCTCGAGTGACCTTCCATGGGTTTTAAGAGATAACATTGAAAGGAGGAACTCTTCTAACTTTCTATATTTTATGGATATGAATGAGGGAAATAGGGTAGTTGTATTCTTTTACATGACATATTTTTAATAGTAATAATGATGATATTATTATAATTTTAATAAAAATAATAATTCTTCTAGAAACCTCCAAAATACATACCAAAATTTTCTCCCATATTTTAATTACTCACTAAATTTTGTACTATATGTTATAAATATTATCATTATTTACTTATATAATAATATTAATGACCAAAATATATGTGACACTTAACAAAGAATATATTTTAAAAGAAAATATAAATTAAATATTTGAAACACAACCAATCAATCACATAAACATATTAAAAACTTTAAGATAATATAATAGCAACCAAATGATAAATTATAACACATTTTGGGATATTCATACATGAATTAAAAGTTTCAAGTCATTTTTAAGACATGGAAAATCACATTACACGGTAATTGGGATCATGCACTGATCCTACATAACTCAGTATCTTGGACATGATACTACATAGTCAACATGAACTGTCACCAATATTGAGAATTGAGTGTGAAACATCCAAAATTTATCAAAACAAATATAAAATATCACTATGTAATGCCCAAAATTCATTAAAATTAAAATATACAAAAAATAGAAAAGTGGGGAATTACAGACATCATTGATGGGAATAGATAGATGAACTCTTGGATAATACGCTAACCAAATCTCAATTTTCATATGATTGGATGGTAATTGTAAATTGTAAAGGGTGTCACCTTGAATATTGTACATTATACCACTTTCTATGAGGTGGTGGGTAAGAGTTAGTGAATATAATATGCAAAAAAAATCTCCATAAAATATTTTAAAATTATCAATACGTGTTTGTTTTAAAAAATATTATAAAATATTGGGAACAAATGGTTACCTTAGGAAGGGTAATAATTTGAGGAAGTTACTACCTAAAAACTGAGATTTCACATATCTATGTAATTTGGTTTCTTATGTAATGATTGATGTTATTGGTCCATTCAAATGACACTTTTTATAAATTCATTTTAACTATATATCAACACATTTTGAGCATTTAATTTTAACTCCATGGTCTTCACCTTAGTATTTTAACTCCAAGGTATTCACCTTAGTATTTTAACTCTTTCATTTTCTTATCTGAATGTGTTTGTATCCATTTCTCCCAAATTAGTCTCTTGTTGGGACTCTAAAACACACCCCTCTAATTTGGTCATACTTTTTTATATGATACAAATCCATATTAACCTTTTATTCTTCATATGTGGTATTTGAATCTTTATGTATCTAAATCAGATAAAGAAACTAAGTATTTATTGTTATTTTTTTTATATATTAAATAAAAATAAATTCCACTTATTTTATACTTAAACATGTTTCCCATATTTATTTTTACCATACTAGATGTTCTTTTTCCTTTACATGATTCTCCCTCTATAACACATGTTATAGGATATAGGAAGTGGAAGAATATTATTGATCAATATATACACCAATACAAAAACTTATCTATAGCTCTTTCCAATAACCCTACATATGCAATTCATCTTATAATAATCTACTATATACGCACCCTTCAAGGAGAAAAACAAATAATCAATATTTCATTATTTTATCTTTAGAGAAAATATAGAAAGCGTAATAAAAAGTTACTATAATTTATTCCCAAATATTTTCCTTCAATAAAATAAATGCATTATATAAAATATCTATGTCAAGTGTATATAAATTCAAGTAATAAACGAAATATAACTAATGTATATAGATATTTTGGGTTCAATATACTAACTATATGCATTCCATACAACCTCAAGTTTTTCACCGTTAATTATTTATAAAATTATTCTTTATAACATCATCACATGATGATAATATTATATTTATTTGGAACTGTTGAGACATTATGTAGATATAAATAATTCTATCATCCATAGTAACATTTTTTCATGATCCTGGGATACTTATATATTTATTTAATATATTTTAATAAGATTTTTTAGTGAAATAATTATGAAAATATATATTTATAGTGAAACAGATAAATGATGAGGATTTATATTACAAAAACTGGTTGGCATACCGATAGAACATCAGGGTAAATTGAAGAAGAATTTAATGGATATGTAATAAAAAAATTGATGATTTTTATTGAATAA
This sequence comes from Viscum album, assembly GCA_963277665.1. Taxonomy (NCBI): domain Eukaryota; kingdom Viridiplantae; phylum Streptophyta; class Magnoliopsida; order Santalales; family Viscaceae; genus Viscum; species Viscum album. Next base: position 481,967,450 of record OY728145.1, on the reverse strand, counting down.
TTTTAACTATATGATTTATAATTACTAGAATAAAAGATAATGGATGATGTAAAAAATTAAGAATCTTAAAGCATCTAAGAAGTTCATGAAGTCTATCTAAGAATTATATCTAGAGATCCAATCCTACTAGAATTTAATGGTTATACACTGAATTAAATAGATATACTTTTTTCTATCCCAACATCACCTCTTAAAATTTATATTTTCATATTTTGGGAGGTCAACAAAGAACCTATATGTCAACTCAATAGAAATAAAGAGAAACATTCATAAAAGAAGCCACACTATCTACTATTTTCAAAAAGAATAAGATCATAGGAGAATCCATATTAACTATAATGAATATTTTTCTCAAATTTTTGATTCCTAGATCTATATAAATGCCTAGGGAGGTCTCATTTAGGACATGGATCATATCAAGAACAAGTGAGGCTAATGAGAGTGACTTCAAGCTACGTAGACCACATACATTATGATATATCCCTTTGTTCTTATTCGTATTAATCTTTAATTAAGGATAAATATATTTTAATCATGGTTTTCTTTTCATTATAATAAATACCTTATTCTCTATATTTCCTTATTTTTTATTCATTTCTCAATAACATAAGGACCTCATCATTATAATAATACAACAAATTATCCTGTATTTTCTATGAATGAATAATTCATGGTGATAAGATCTCATATTTTTTTGATCTTTCTATCAAATAAGTATTGGGAATGTGGACTTGACCTTTGAGAATATTCTAATAAAATAAGTTTTATGGATAAGGAATTTTATATTTATTATAAAGTAAAAAAAATTTATAATTATTATTATTTCAATACGGATATAATATCATCCTACCACTTTGGGTTAAAAGTGAAAAAAATCTAGATATAGTAATCTATATATATATATATATACAATAATTGAATATGTATTATTTCTCCCAAACCACTTTAACATATCCACTTCTTATCTTTATAAACAATATTTTAATTTCTATCTTTGTTTTACTATGGAAGTTACCTATTTATTTAATTTTGTCATTAATTTTAGAGCATGATCATGTTTGGGGAGTAAGATAGAAGTATTCCATCATAATACTCTAGAGTTTAATCTAATATATGAACAATTTATTATCTTATCTTTTTAAGGCTATTTGAATCTAAAAAAACTTATAGAGTCAGTATATTGGGTATATTTTTAATCTGAAATACTTTTCTCAAATATTTATTATTTTTTAAAATACGAAACTTGAATTTTTTATCCACTTATGTTTTCATGCTTCTCATTTTTTATTTAATTGTTAAATTTTTATTCTCTAATTTATTAATTTAATTATGAAATTCTAAAAAAGGATTTTTTCCTAATTTATTCAATTCATCTTCCTCTTGATGATTTCTTACCAGAGTTTATCTCCTAGCTTATCTAGATAATAATTTGTTACCAAATCTGGTATCTTTTATCATATCATCCATTAATACGTAAAAATTAATATAAAAGTGCATTTCTAAGATTTTATTGACTCCTAAAAGACAAGAGAAAAAAATAAAATGTACAACCTGTATCTTCTTTCTGATAACAAACACTTGGAGTCAAAAAAAATTAAAATGGATTTATATATTTCTTACCTCATTTATTGTCCTCCTTTTTATGGAATAGATTTTTCATACTATAAATATTGAATGTAATATTTATTATATCTTTAAGTTATTATAGTAAGATAATAATTTTAGAACCGTATTGTATTCTTATGAAAAGAGATGAAATATATTACTCCAAAGGAACCTTCAAGTTTTGATTTAAATATTTTTATTTATAAAATTATAATTTATTTTATAATTATATATGTATAGAGACTTGTTTCATCCCTTTAAATTTCTAATTATATTTATAAATTTCTCAATTTTAAAATTGATAGGAATATATATTAAATTAATACCACTTCGAATGTCAGAAACATTCTCTAAAAATCCACTAAAATAATAAATAATCAATTAATGTTTCTATATCAAAATATTCAATAATAGAAGAATATAAAGTCCAGATGAGCTCAATAAATATTATATTTCCATTTCACCAACTAAAGAAAGATGTGAACTAAAAGTATTTATTTAATAATTTCTAATCAATAAATCTATATGATGATTTATTTAAGTACAAGAAAGGATATGATCTACTAATAAACATGGTATGCTTTGTTTAAAAATTATCCTTCGATGATAAATAAGAATAAAATATATAATATTTATTCTCTAAATATTCATATTTAAAAATGAGATTAAAGTATCTACAAAATTCTATCTTTATAAATATATATGCACTAAAGAATAATTTTTTTACCAAAGTCATCTAAAATAGACAATTATTTCAAAAAATGAGATGATGAGGACTCATGCTCTAATATATAAAATATGACTAGATATACTCATGATCTAGAGTTAGAACTTGAGTTGTTAAAGGAAATTAATCTTGTACTTTTAAAGTAGTTGTATATTAAATGTGAGTAAATCAATTTATTATCCACTCAACGCATAAAAATATCTATGGTCAGTCACCAATTTATGGACAGTCAAGAATGGTCATAAGAACATCCTCTAGAAGTCCATCCTCTAAAAAAAACTGAAGTAAATACTATAAAATAAGAATTTAAATATCTAAAGTAAAGATTTGGATATATTTATTGATATAATATAATTGTTTAATAAACTTCTTTAACTCTAAAATCGTATATAGAACATATATTGAATAATATATTCCAATAGAAATGAAAGGAAGTGATTTAGGAATTACTTTATTTTGAGTAACAAGTGGACAATGGTATTTGAAAATTTCTACACTTTTGTACATACCAATCAAAATCTAATCAACAAAGAAAAATAAAAAATGTTGGTATTACTAGATACTTCATAGAAAAATAATAGAATAAAATTTATAAAAAAATAAAGAAAAAATTAATCAAATAATATATATACACCAAATGATTTATGTCAATTTTTTTTAAATATAATAAGATCTATGTCCCAAATTCTATTGTAATAAATACTCACCATGAAGAACTATTAGAGGGTATAAAACATAACAAAAAAATCATGATCAAATCAATCAATAGTGGAAGATCACTTACCATTAACTAAACACAATTTAATTTTACTATAACTCAAATCAATGAGGTGACATTCATCTACCCAAAAATTTTATATTTATTTTTCAAGATAGATTTTATGTAGATTTTCAAAATACACATCACAAGAAGGATTTTTTTATTCACCATTAGATCACTAATGATTAAATTAAAATGGTATATTTTGTGTGACATTTGGTTTTCCCATGAAATTACACCTTCCAAGTGTTGAGTTTGATTTTTAGACAACTTTATTTATTTATGTTTTCATAATTACAAATACCTAAAATGATTTTATCCTCCATTATTTATTCATCGATTAATTGTTTTCTTAATTTTTTATTTTATTTTATATTTTTTGTTTATTCTGATTATATTCTATTTGAAAAGGTTTTTAACATTTTCTATGATTTTTTAAATTTATGTAAGATGTTATATGGTTATATTTCCCTCATAAAATATTTTAAAATAACCTTTATACATCATGTTGAGAGTTACCATTATGTAGACTTTAAATTTGGGACTTACCTTTATGTAGATTATAGATTATGAGACTTAACTTTTAACAGTATATGCAATATTTCCATTATGTAACATTTGAATTTATTTCTAAATTGTATACAAATTTTAAATACTTGATTTTTAACTTATTTTTATAGTTATATTTTTTTAATGTTAACATTAGGTGTATCAATTGTTTTTTTTAATCTATAAACTCTAATTAATTATATATAAATAATGTGAAATGTTTTTGGAGTTTTTTATGCTTAAATGAATATTTAATTGTTTTTTTCATAAACATTATAAACAAACAATAAGTGATTCAAAATTGAAATTAATTTATTATTGATTGACTTAATTATTTTACTAAATTATTTGTTATATCTAAAGATCAAATTTATATCTAATCAAAATTTTTACTAAAGTGTTTTGATGATGGGTAGTTTTTTATAATATATGAATTTAAATATATATATATATATATATATGGAATGATATTAAAATTTTTACTATTTCATAAGGGAACAATTATAAAAGATTTATGGGATATCTTTAACTGATTTTTATGGGAGATATTCTGAGTTGTTCAAATAATTATTTAAATTTTTTTGACTAACACTAAAGTAGTTTTTTATTCAAACATAAACAATAATTTTGGTTGTAATTATGGTATTGTTATTGTTGTTTTGAATTGTGTTAATGATTTGAGAATGTATGTAGTCATTGTAAATCTTATTTAAAGTGATAGAGGATATGAGGGTCAATAAGATAATAGAACTACCATGTCTATAAGTGATATAATATAGATGTGAACATTCAAATTTTTAGGTGATCTAATGAGAAATAAATCAAAGCTTAATTATTCGTCACTTCTGGCTGAAGTAAACTTCTGGAATGCTCAAGATTGATTAATCAGATACTTTAAAGGGTTGATATGAACTTTCTACACTGGCATATGTATTTATAGATCTCTAATGGGTTTCATTGTTTTTATTTTACTTTTGGGATTGGAGATGTCTATACTGAATTATTTCACACTTAGTTTATACTACCTTTAAAAAGTATTACTTGGTTTGTCCACCTAACTGAATAGAAGCACATAAGTTTTGATTGTTCCTACTAAAAAATCACCATGATAGGGTAACTTCATTATTAAAATATTGGGTTGTATCTATTCCCATAAAAATTTTGTGGTATTTAGGTTTGGGGCTACTCCTTAGTAAATTCTTGGGTTAGGATTTCTTCCATTATAAAAGTATAGGTCTAGGTTGTTCCCTTATAAAATTATATCTCATATCTTAGTGGGCATCATACTCTTGGGTTGATGAGTAAAGAGTATATGTTTGATTTTTTTAAATATAAACTACTATAAAATTTCTTATGGTCATCTCTTTTTCTATTTTTCATAAACTCTTCACACTCAAACTTAATTTAATTTGAGACTGAATTGTTTTAATTATTATTAAAAAAAAATCAATAATATAATTTTAAGAACTCTTATAATTTTAAAAAAAAATTCACCCCCACCCATTATATATCAATTCACCCATTTTTTATAATTAAAAAATTGAATGTTAATTCAAAAAATTTCCCCTCTTTTTGAAATTGATCAAAAATATTAATGTATAAAATATTTAAAATCCTTTATAAATCTGTTTCCCCATTTAAAAAAAACTTTACAATTTTAAAAAATTAATTCTTCTTGAAAACCAAACACAATTTCTCCCAAAAAAACAACACATGTTTTAAATATAAGAATAAAATATTTATCTAAAAGATAAATTTTCCCTAAAAACATAAAACAAGTAAGTATTCTTTGAAAATTTTAAAAACTAAGAGAACCGAATATTATCATATTTTCTCCCCCTAAAATAATTCTTTCTTAAAAATAAATAAATCTATTATTAAATAAAAATATTAAATCTCCCCCAAAATTAAATAATGATATAACTGGAGAAAAAAATAGATAACTCACCCTTAATTAATTCTTTGATACTAATTATTTAGACATAACATTATGATTTTTAATTATCAAAAAGTGATAATTTTAAAATGTCTCCTTGAACCACATTGTTTATTTATTTTTTGATAATTAAAAATACCTCAAATGGTTTTATTCTTCATTAATTAGTCATTTATTACTTGTTTTATTAAATTATTATTATTATTATTATGTTTGTTATTATTTATTTTGAAAATATTTTCTATAAAAAAGTTTTAAATTTTTTTCTTTAATTTTTTATATTTATATAAGTTCTTTTAGTTTTAGATTACCCTCCTACATGATTTTCAAATGCCCTTTATGTATCATGTTAGAATTTCCATTTACATAACATTTAAATATGGGACTTACCTTTTTGTAGATTATATATTAATATTCTTACCTTTACACAGAATATGTAGGATTACCTCTAAGATGCATGTGAATTTACCTCTCTACAGTATAAAAAATTGAGATACTCTATTTTTTACTTATTTCAAAAGTTTTATTTACTGCATGTTAATGATAGTTTTTTTAATTATTATTTTTAAATAACATTAATTATATAGAATCTATGTGAAACTATATTTCAATTTTCTATGAAAAATTAATAGAATATTTAAATAGTTATTTCATTAAAATTGTAAATATATAATAAGTGATTAAAAATTCAAATTAATTTATTTTTTATTTCTTTATTTATTTTAAACATTTATAAATTATTTTTTATATCAAAAAATAATATCTATATATATTTATTTTATTTAGGATGGTTTTTTATCCTATATATATATATGAAAAGATATTCAAATTTTGAATATTGGAAAAGGAAAGTGTTATGTATGATTTATGGGATCTCTTTAACTGACTTTAATGGGATGCATGTTGAGATATTAAAAGGATGATTTAAATTGGTTTGATCAACTCTGATATAGTTTTATTTTTATTCAAACATT